>JANRMT010062792.1:113435832-113465324 GCA_026402145.1 Polypterus bichir lapradei | reverse complement strand
CAAGCGTTACCTGATAGGTAACCACCCATACAATCAGATTGTGATTCGGAATATATATATATATATACCAAAATATTAAAGAATTATAATTAACACAAAATATACATAAAATCATAAAATCTAAAGAGCCCTGCACAATATATATATAGCAATAGTAGTATTAAAAAACTAAGTACAACAAAATTTTAAAAAATATAGATAACACTGCTTGCTTACTACCAGGGACCTCATTTATAAAGCTTTTGTATGCACATTTCAAGCCACTCTTTTGTGCACAAGAAAACTTGACGCAGGAACAAGCATATATTTATGGCAGCTCTGACCCATGCATACACAACATTTCGGAGAAACTGTGGAATGATGACACCCTTGAACATGTAGGAAAAAACAGTAAAACCAGTTAAGTGACTATTCGCATGCATAACAATATATGTCACCAAGCTGTTATTATAATTTGTGTTGACGTGACAAACATATCACACCTCAAAAGTGATGAATATAATATGTAAACTGTAATTTAGTTTTCTTTTAAGAGGGCCAACGCTGTGTATTTGCAATGAAAAACTTTTTTGGTTATTCGTCAGTTTTTTCGACTACTGATAGATCAGGTACGCATCAGCCAAGCTTCACTCCATCATACCTGCTATGCTTGAAGCCATTAATCGACTAGCAAGATGCTACATCCAGTTTTCATATGGATGTTTTATGCATGTGGGTACATATACATAAAACATAATATGTCTTTGGCAACATAAAAAGGCATCAGTATCTGGTTCTCCTAGTGTATGGTTGATGGATTGATGCACAGTTTATAGGCCATAAGGTGAACCTAGAAAAAGTGGCTAGAAATCACTTTTCGTTCCCACGTCTGGGCACTACTTTTTTAATGAATTTCTGGATAGACAACAGTCTTATGGATTCTATGTTAAAAGTTCTCCACAAAAAATACTGCAGTTTTTTGTCAGGATGCAAAAATGTGTATAATTAGGAATTTACAAAAAACGAAAATCTCATGCTGCTAGTTTGGCCTGTAACTTTATTAATACGCATTTAATCAACACAAAATATATGTCAAATCCACATTTATACATGTAGCTACATATCTGAGACAAGTATTGGTGCATTAATCAACTCAATTTTGAAGGAAGACCATGAAATAATGCAATTTTTTTTTATAACGCACTTCAACTTCACAGATTGGCACCAAATAAAACTGAACAACAAATTGAAACTTAAACATTTTTGTTATGTTTTATTCATCAAAATGTTCAGCAGGCACTTAGGAATCACACAAAATTAAAGATAAAAACAGTTTTTGGTCAAAGTTGGCTAAAATGACTTGAAATGCTGGACTGCTGCACTAATCTTTCAATAACGACAAATATTAAACATTTTACAGCAGCTTCATTACAGCTCAAATCCAACTAACCTGTGACACAGATCACCTTTACTCATCACTACTATCCTTATCACTATCATCAGAACCATCTTCACATGTAGCTCTTTCCTCTGTTTCCTGGAAAACATTTGTGCAATTGAGACAGCGGCATAAATCTGTACAGGACAGATTTGCAGACATACAGGAACATCTTCCAGTCTCACATTTGCCTTGCTTGCAACTGCAGTGGACAACCTGCAACACACTATCAGGGGCTGGATTTCTAGTCATCCACGTCACTGTTAACTCCCCATCCTCAAGGTACCATCCATTGCCAACAGGTGAAGGGGCACACATTTTACCTTTAAGAGAATGTCTCATTATGGCTGCTTGGTAGTTTGCCCTTTTGCAGTGTTGGTACAAAGCATCACTTGTCGGAGGCATGGATCGTTCTGGCAAAGCTGATGATGCCATGCAGAATGCTTTGTATCGTGCATCGTTCAGACTTTTAGCACATGATTGGCCATATAGGTGACAGACATATTTGCAAAGCACTTCAAAGGTAGACTGGTCCAAATTAAAACTGCTACCCAGATTTTTAAATGCAGTCAGGTATTCCTCTTTCTCTCAAGCAACAGAAAATGACTTTTTGTTCCCCTTGCCATAAAAGGCACTTGTAGAGTCACAGCCTGAGAAGGTATGGATCCCAATAAGTGCCAAACATACACTGTTGCCGAGAGCTGATGACACCTTACATAAGTCAATGATCCTTGTTTTGTTGCCAACCCCAGTGAAAAAATACAATCTGCATGGTAAATCTGGCTGCAGACTTAATGCAATCACTGCCACATCAGTATCAGGGCTCTTGATGACTACAGTTTGGTGTTCCTGTGCAGCATGGTTTGCATGAAAAAACAACCTGGTGTCACATTCCTCATGATCACATGTCAGATTTTCAACAGCACTGACAGTCTGTAAACCCTCTGTTACAGCCATGCAGTGACACAGGTCTCCATGTGTTATGTATAAATGTAAGTCCTTACCTAAAATGGTAAGATCAGCGTCTCGCCACATTACATAGAGGAATTCTGCCAGTGCTTCTTTGTTTGTCCCATCCGACAGAAACTTCTTCCATTGTGTTGGTGTCTTTTGATCCCGTCCATAAATTTTTACCTGTTGTGTGCCACCAACAGCTCTGCATGATCGTTCTACATTTTTAATACTAATTTCTGGATACTTGTCTATCACAAAATCTATCCGTGTACAGTTGTGCTTGAGAGCAAGCTTGACTAAGTACTGTAGTATAGTGTCAGCAAGCTCCCCGAAGGTACTTGGTATGGACTGAATGGCTTGAATGACTACCATGCCATCAAAAAGTATAGCTCCATTTACTATTATTTATTAAATTTTAAATTATTATTTATTAAATATTAAATTATTTATTAAATTTTTCTGAGAAAAAAAGTTTGCATAAATGTTTATTCCAAATCTGCAAAATAAACTTATGGTATTTAAATTACCTGTAGTTTGAAGCATCAAGATCTTCATGGCTTTTTACAAGATTTAAAAACATTCTTCTTAGCCGTGTCATTGTCATCACCTCTTGGTTTACAATTATTCGATGGCGGATGATTCTCTCAGAGAAGATCTTGTAGCTGACATCATAGGTTGGCTCATTTCTATTAAAAGCATCAAATATTTTATGTTCTGTAACTATTACACTGGCTTCTATATTTGGAATGCATATATTGTGTGCATGTACAAACTAAAAGCAACTGACAAACCAATTGAGTTTTTTTTTATTCTTCAGAAAGAAAATACTTACAATAAATTATTTTAAATATTCTTTTGCCCTCACAAATGACTAGACATTTTATTATGCTGAATTATTGTAACAAGCGGTCCATGTAGATTAATGATTAATTTCTTTTCAAATTAGCAATCATTCAAATCAATTATGAATTATTTTAAAACGCAATATAACAACTTACTGTTCTTCTGAGGTCTGTGTATTTGTTCCAGTAGACTTTGTCAAGAACCTGGTGTACTGTCTGTAACAGGACTTGTGATATCGTACTTCCAGAGACACACAGTCTTTGTCTTTAATATGCACAAGAATGCTAGTGTCTTCCTTCATCTCAGCTGCTTTGAGCAACTGGCCTGTAAAAAAAACAAACATTTAATTAAATGAAATTGTAAATAAATATGTATTTAAAAAAACATAACAGTTCTGACTGTTCATGCATATGTGTATGCAAAAACTGACAGCACTATAAACATTATAATGTACATGTAATGTAAATATTGATGTATTTGAAAGTTAGTTATGGTTCTCAGCATATGGCATATAACTTTAAGTTCAAACGTGTGCTTGTGTGCTTTATACCTGCCGACAGCGTCTCCGCTTGTGAAAGATTGTCCTTCTGGCGTTTGCCTGCCACAGTGATGTACTTGTCCGTTTTCTTGCAAATTATGCACAAAAGAGGAAGTACAGGACCCGAACAAGCTATCGGCAGTCCGGTACTGGACCTAAGTTTTTTTGTTGGGCAATACGTTGACGAAATACTATTTCCCGATGACACAGACTGGTCTGTGTTATGATCATCACCAGCTTCAGGGCGCCGTGAAACTCGTTTCTCGGCCGCATCCAAGCGCTTTTTGTCAATAAAACGCCGGTAGCAAGTGGAGTGAAACCCTGCGTCTTCGGGCACACGGTCAAACTCGATTTCTAGACAATGTTTGTATGTTTCTGCTATTTTCTGACTCTCACCCTGCAAGTCAAGCCACCGTTTGATGCAGTTTCTAAATGTATCCCACCGTGTGAGTGTAAAATCCTTCGTTTCTTCTTTTTTTATGGACGTGAGATGCATATAGCATTGTTTATAAACCCTTTTACTGACTTTTGGCGGAGGTCTGACAATAATTTCATCCTCTTCGCTACTCGATAGTGACGACAAGGGTGCTGCCATCTTGGACCATGTTTACATGTCGTTCCGATGTTATGCCATCTCAATGGTCTAGCGACAAGCACGTGACGCGAAGCCGCATCTCTCACCTTTAAAAAATGATTACGCGAGGATGGGACTATTGCCAACTTTATACACTTGTAAAAAAATAACTGCTGGATTATACATGGAGAACTTTTATTTTTTCATTCTATACCAATTGATCCTTTTATTGGAATAAAAAGAATGTAGTGCCCCATATATGGGAACGGAATGAAACGAAAAGCTGCTTCACCTTACGGCCTATTAGGATTTGTTCCTGCCTTGTGCTACCTGGGATAGGCTCTAGCATCCCCCTGTGAACCTGTTCAGGACTAAGTGGGATAGAAAATGACTGAATATATATGGAAGTTTTAGGGCGGCATTCAAGGAGCATTCAAGTATGCACATTTACAAGGTGATTGTAATTTATAAAGGGTAAAATTTGTACAAATATTCATATGTCATGTTTAATAAGGGTATATATTTTTGGCGTACACACTGCCCGATTTTTTTTTTTTTTTTGCTATGCACATATTGTCACACTCATATCCACACAACGTTTTATAAATGTAATACTATTTGTCATTTACCTTTACCCTAAACACTGGACAAATGCATTTGGTTGTGTGAGGTTTTTATTCAGAATGCTTTTTTAAGTCCAGAGAGAGCCAGTGACAGAGGCACATAGAAAGTGACAGCAGCAAACTTTAGGAGTTACCTCAATTTATCAATATATGTAGGCATCATATAATGTTCTGTAATAAATTAATTTAATTTCTTTAAAATCACTGAGAAATAAAATAAACATGTATTATTAGAGCAAATGTTTATTTTTGCATAAACATATTTACAATAATAGTAATCTGGTTCAGTTTGGTTGGATGAATTTCTTGGGGCTGTTTGCTAAAGCCCACACATTTGGCACATAGGCCTTTCACCACCGGTTTCACATACACTGTATAACATATTTTTTAAAAAATGACTGTTTAAGTACATACCATTAGCTGACAGAACCATATAGCAGCTGAGTTTACTGCTCCCTAGATAATACAAAATTCTAAGTTGATTCAACACACACAAAACAAATCATTTACTGTGTACAAGACAAATTAGGAAAACAAGACGTATAACAATAATTTATTAATTTTTTGCAAATAATAAATACAACTAGCATAGGCGGTATAGCCTTTAGCTTCAGGGTTCCAAAATTCAGCAATGACCTAACCAGTAATATTAGGAAAAAACACAATATTTAAATTAAGTCTCGTTATTTTAGAGTATCTCAGCTCTTCTGAGGTTGCTGCTAATATCTCTAACATTGCTTTTTATTTGCAATACTTTTTTTGTCTTTTTCTTTTTTTTTCAGTGTTTGTGGTGGCAGTTGTTCTACTATGAAGTGGACATGTCCTCAAATATGATAATGCACAAATTAAATTGTATTTTTTCTATAGTGTTCCTGACCTGACCTGGGAGTTTGAATTTGGATTTAAAACCACCACTTTATACTGTATAAACATATACTGTAATTTTTTTTTTTGTATACATACACAAATTTGTTTTTTTGATAGTTTTGTGAGATTATATTACATTTCTTTTTTCATACCTTACTTGTAATTAGTGTATAGTATGCTGCAATAGTAAACATAAATCTTCTTAGAACAATAAATTGAAATTGGAAATGCAGTTTCAAATATCATCCATACATAAAACCTCTGCTTTTCACCAGAGATCAGTGAATGGCAGATTTGAAAGTTGTCCAAAGCTCTTTTTAAACCATATACATAAGTGGTATCAGAGTTTGCCATTTATGCAAAATCATCACATATTTTTGATTCACAATCTCTAGAACTATAACCTTTAATACTGTTATTATTAGTGTTGATCAGCGAATTTTCTGCTTTTGACTTCGCCCTTGTTCGTAGAATTATTTACTGATAATTTGGCCAGTTTAGAAGAATTTTTTTTTTTTAAATACCAGCATCCCATAATGCTTTTTGCAAGGCCAATGCATCACCCTCCGGAGCTATAACAGCCAACATTGATGTGACCGCCCCCCTAGGGTAGATAATGGTGATCATTTGCATTACAGACTCTGTGGGACGAGATATTTGTGCTTGTAGCCAAATGTGCATGTTGATCTTCGAGTTCCACGTCGACTTAAGGGAAGGAGGCACGTGCCCTTTGCATGCATAATAATTAGCCACTTGGCGGGATGAGAGTGAAAACAAGGAAGCTTGAAGGAGCTTGACACCCCGCCCCCAAGCAGAAAGTGTCATCACAGACAGTTTAGACAGCCTTTAGTGCGACTTCAAAAAATACAATGAAAAAGCGGTTTCAATCATGATGCGCCACTTTTAATTTTCTGCCTTTAAAAGACCTACACATTTTTTCTGACTTTTTATTACGATTTCAGCATTTCTGCTTTGTTTTAATGAAATATATGATTGCACATCTCTGACTGCCTTCTTTCTTCTTTGATCTGAAAGAGGCACAGTGGTGCAGTGGTTGGCACTGTTGCCACACAGCTCAGGTCACCTTTTTGGCCACAATAATGAAAATACAGTACAGTATAAATAATGAATTATCTCCGCTTATGAAGTTGTAATGTATTATAATTAACTATTCTGACTTTAAAATGTTAATTGTGTCAATTGCAAGTATCTAAAGTGCTTGGCTAGACTGCTGCATAGAGTAGGTGCACCTACATTTTTAGTTTTTAGAATTATCAGCCGTCAAAAGGGTTTGTGAGCAACTGTGTAGATGGTATTAAATGGGCCCAACTTTATCAAATACCACACAGTAAAACCATCTGACTGAGAAATGTTGAAAGCCATTAAGCAAACAGAAGTTGTTACCAGAACCAACATGCGAAAACAACTCAAGTTGATAAATGGAACACTATGAGACATTAACCAGAAAGTTTGTTCAAGATTATTTTTCCAATGAGCAGGCCAATCTTCGAGTGCCACATCAGTATAAGAGAAGGAGGCGCATTCACTGTCCAAAAAACAAACTTTGAATGTGCCCAACACACACACACACACCCCAACACGGGAGACTCTTTAAAATAATGATAATAACAAAAGGGTTATTACTATTTACAGCACATTTCTATCTTTTTGGTAGAAGGAAAAGTGCAAAGCATCAGCACAGACAGCTTGGAGAGCCTTCAGTGTGACTTCCAAAAATAGAATGAGCCAGTGACTTCAATCATGACACGCCACTTTGAATTTTCTGCCTTTAAAAGACCTACATATTTTTTCTGATTTTTGACTAGGATTTCAGCATTTTCACTTTGTTTTGACAAATTTAGAAGAATCTATGATTGTTTCTTCTTTGATATCATGGAGGCACAGTGGTAAAGGGCTTAGCACTGCTAGTGCATAGCTCAGGTTACCTTTTTGACCACAATAATCGGTCCAGTATAGTTGGCAGACATTTCCCTTGTAATCAGGGACACTTGAGACGACTGCACCATTATAATTCTGTCAAATCTAATTCAGTTAGTCCTTCCCCATTGACTTTAATACAGTTCTCCAAATTTGGTGAATGTTGTGAACATTTCCGTGATTTTGGGGAACTCACAGCAAAGCGAACTCTGCAATGTTTCGCTCATCACTAGTCATTATTATAACACAACAAATTGCTTTTTTCTTCATCTTACAACAGCCCACTTTCAGCTGTCCTGCTGTCGCAAATGTTGTCCAAGTATCTCCCTTCAAAACTGCCTGAAGTTAAAAAGTGTAGACCTATTGATTTTGGTTTTATTCTGCTCTGGTGCCCTATTCCTCTGCACAGATAGCTGTGTTTTTCCTAACACTCATCCATGTTGTTTTTTAAATGTGGCTGTAATCAATCTGTATCTGAGGCCATAATGCTGTGTGCATGTCATTGGTCAATGCATTTCTAGTTTCTCTGGCTAGTTCTGTGAGCCATCCAAGTGGTTTACTAGTGGCTGTTTAATTTATTTATTTATATTTATTGGTCACACACTTGGCAAATAGGTGGATATCATGAGTTTTATTCAGCTGACATACACAACAAACCCACATGTGCCAGACATTACTTGATTGGTTTGAGTGTTTACTCAAGAGTTTACTGAACACATTTCACCAGCAGATGCCAAGCATTCTTATATGGGTGTAGCTAACCAGATCCCATCGGTCAACCAAAACCTTGCTTCTGTATGTGTCTATAGTTGTTCTAGCCAACCACTGCAATAGCTGCCTCAAAGAAAATTGACTATTGTGTGTCTTGTGTTTCTGCAGTTGGCTGATGTTAATGGGTAGCAACTATTAATTTGTGTTAGGTTGCAGAACCATTCAGAATAATGAACATTCCCTTTGATCCTTTCTGCTTCTGATATATGTGTGTGTGGGACTTTAGTAGTTACTGTTTAAGATTTGTTATGTTTTTTTACCTTATACTGTAACTCTGCCTAATATGTAGGTGCTTTACCTCTGACACTCAACAAATGAAATAAATGATCCAGTAGACTTTTTGGAGAAATATTTTGTTTATCTTTTGTTCTGAACTTGATTATTGCATGGAGTGGCTTATATTTCTGTATTTATTTCAATCTGTATCCAATATCAAACTATTCTTAATACCCTTATATTTGCGAAGAGTTTTATCTCTTTCTGAGTATTTAAATAGTACTAGGATGTTGTACCGTGTTAGTCATTATGAATGTAGAGAAAAGCCAAGAAAAATTACACCTTTTATTGGCTAACTAAAAAGATTACAATATGCAAGCTTTCGAGGAAACTCAGACCCCTTCTTCAGGCAAGATGAAGAAGGGCCCTGAGTTGCCTCGAAAGCTTGCATATTGTAATCTTTTTAGTTAGCCAATAAAAGGTGTAATTTTGCTTGGCTTTTCTCTGAGTATTTAAGCTTAGACATTTCTATTCTTTGCCACATTCTTCCAATCTTAGATCTGCCTTTTTTTAGTTAAAATTTCCATATCTGACATAGCTTTTTCCCCATTGTATCCAGCATCTAATAACTATTGGTTTATTTATTTGTTAGTGTGGATTGTAGCTTCATCACAGCATAATCACCTCCTACACAGTGCTAATAGCATTTTATGTTCTGCACTCCCACTCATTGATACCACTGCTGATTTTCTTATTTTTGACCACAACATGCTCCTGAAATGTTTTGAGAATGTGGTGGACTAATAGGAACCTTCTGCTCCTAGATATTTTATTAGCTTTCCAGCCAGTTACTGTCATGTTTCTTGTCTGGTCTATCTAGGATTCTTGTAGTATTCTTCAAAGTTACATACTTGATCCTTTTTAAACATTTAAATTTGCTTATTCATTTGACAGCATGGTTTTCTTCTCAAACTTAAACTGAAAACACCCACCACTCAGTGAACAATCACTCATATATGGACATAGTGACTCTTAGGATTCAAGAGATACCAAACCAGCCTGTCTCATTTTACTAGAGTTTATATAGTTGTGGACTTAAATACATGCTAAGAAATTGTAGAATGCTCAGATGTTTGGGGTAATGGGGTAACCATTTACCCTAAGTCAGCATAACTATTATTTTGGCTATTATAAACAGCCATGGACCTCAATTGTTTTTATTTGTTCCTGCAGATGCTGTTTACTGGAGAATTTATTTTCTTTCATTATAAATTGGCCATATCTAATTTCCTTGGTAAATCTGAATTACCTGTATATTAGCAAGACTTTGTCTATATTTAACTGTGAGATTGATTTTTTGTCTGGGATAAATTGATGGATAGATGTGTATGTATGTAAATGCTGTAAGAATATACTGTACAGTGGAATCAGAATGAATCCAGGCCCTTTCACTTTCTGCACACTTTTTAGTGTTGTAGATTTAATTCTAAATAGATAAATATCCACTTTTTGCCCATCAATCTACACCCAATAACCTATAATAACAACATGAAAACATGTTTTCAAAAATGTTTGCAAATTTCTTAAAAATCAAAAACTGAAAACTAATTCATATAAGCATTCAGACTCTTAAGTAAGCACTTCAGAGAACCCCTTTTTGCAGCAATTACAGATGTGGGTCTTCTTTGGTTATATCTCTACAAGATTTGCACACCTGGTTGTGACAGTTTGTCTCAGTCTTCCTGGCAGCTCCACTAGACTGGATGTGAAGTGTCTTTAAACTTTTATCTTCAGGTTTCTAAGTTGATGTCCTATTTTGTGTAAGTCTAGGCTTTGGCTGGGTCACTCAAGGATTGTATGCTTTAAGTGACAGGCATGCTGAAAGGTAAAGTTTGAGGTTGCATGCACTCTCAAGTAGATTTTCTTTGAGGTCTTCTCTGCATTTGGCCAAATTCATCCTGCCCTTAATTCTGACCAGTCTCCCTGTTCTTGCTGCTGAGAAGAACCCGCTATAGAAGGATGCTACCACTGCCATGCTTCACCATAGGGATAGTATTAGACAGGTGTTGAACATTGCCTGGTGTTCATCAGACATAGCGCTTGGAGTTCGGCCAAAATAGTTTAATTTTTGTCTCACAAGACCAGACCCTTTTAAATGTTGTTTGAGAAAATCTAACCAGGATGTCATAGGTTTATTGCTCAAGAGTGGCTACTCGCTATCCACTCTTCCATAAATGCCCGATTGATGGAGTGCTGCTGACATGGTTTTCTCATCTCAAAAGAGGACGTCTGAAGCTCTGTTAGTGTGACCACTGGATTCTTGGTCACATCACTGACCAAAGTCCTTCTTGCCCAGTTATTTAGTTTGGCCAGAAGGCCAAGTCTAGGAAGAGACCTGGTGGTTGTAAAACTTTTTTTTCACAGTTATAGAAAACATTGTACTCCTGAGAACACTGAAAGCTTTAGAAATGGTTTTATCCCCTTGCTCAGTTCTACACGTTGCCACAATTTTTTGTGGAGGTCTACAGTGAGTTCTTTGGATTTCTTGTCTTGGTTTTTGTCCTGACATGCAGTATGAATTGTTTGACCTTATATACACAGGTGTATGCCTTTCTATACGATGTCCAATTAACTCAGTTTGCCATTGGTTGAATTCCAAACAAGTTCTAGAAACACCTTAAGGTCAATTAAGGCAAGCAGGATGCACCTGACCACAATTTGCAGCGCCACAGCAAAGAATCTTAATACTCATGAATAAGAATTTTCAGTTTTTGATTTCTGTAATAAATTTGCAAACCTTTCTGAATACATATTTTCACTTTGTCTTTTGGGTCATTGATTGTATATTGATGGACAAAAATGTCAAATTTATCCATTTAAAATCAAATCTACAACACAATAAACTATGCAGAAAGTAAAGGGGTCAGGATACTTTCTGAATTAACTGTATATTTTATAGTAACCATATTTGTAAATCTACGTACTCTGTATAACAAAAGACTTAATGAATACATGAATGAATGGTTATCTATCACAGAAACTTAAATATCTGCTAATAGCAGCAACTCAGCCCCAAACAAACTGACTTACTTATTGTAGGATCCTCTGAGAAACTCACAAAGCTTAATTCCTTCTTGCTAAACCTCAGTTCTTGCAAAATTCTACCACCATTGTTTCTGTCCGCCCTTGGAATCATACTTAACAGTAGCCTAACCTTAAATCCTACATCTCTGCCACAGTAAAAAAGGCATAGTTTTACTGTTTAAAAGCCACAGGCTGACTCTATCTGTGTATCTTAGATTCTGAAATTGTTTACCATGCATTTATCATTTTATCTACTGGTAATTATTATAAGTTCACGACACTACTATTAGACTCTTGATCTTAACCAAATACTGTCACCAAATTATTTCTCAGACAGCTCAGCCACATTGGCTTTCTATCAGATATCAAATTGTCTTTAAAATCGTGGTACTCACATTTAAATCTGTTGGTTCCACGACTTCTGCTACTTTGTATATTATAAAAATATCCATCCATCCATTATCCAACCCGCTATATTCTAACTACAGGGTCAAGGGAGTCTGCTAGAGCCAGTCCCAGCCAGCACAGGCCGCAAGGCAGGAAACAAACCCTGTGCAGGGTGGCAGCTCACCATAAGGTGCATACACACACATACACACACCAAGCACACACTAGGAACAATTTAGAATCGCCAATGCACCTAACCTGTATGTCTTTCTGTTTCTTAATTTACACAATTCTTGTCAAGCAGTCATGGAGCTTTGCTCTTCCTTTTTAAAAAGTATTCACTATGTGTACTGGAATTTTTGGTTTTAGCCCGTGGACCTATTACTCTTGACTTTAACATTTTTGCAGGAAATTCACTTTATTCTGAAGCTTGGCATGAATGTCTCCTGGCAATGAGTAAACTGTTATGAATGCGGCTTCCATTGCAGCCTAGTTTCCCTATGAGATTCAATACTACGTTCCATTTAAGGGTTGATGGCTGTGCCTTTTCTCTTATTTGGTAATGTGTATAGATTATTATTACTTAAAAGATGAACCCATGATAACTAAAAGTGTTATAACAACAATGTGATTGTTCTCCAGAATGTTCTACAACTTCCCCACAACCCTTGTACTGCAGGGAGCATTTTATGAATTTTATATCTAACAGTCATTATGTATTAAAAGTGTAGACTGTTTAAAACTTTTTATTTGACATTCTGCTGACAGTATGAATTATTTACTTAAAAAATTGCTGTATCTTGATGTATACAACATCTACTTACAATTTTATAAAATGACTGATTTAATAATGAGTACTTGGTGTTTCAATGCACAAAGAAAATAAACATGGCTATTATGCATAATCCACATTTACATTTTTCATTTGGAAACAATATACTGCAGATGTTTGAATATACAGAACTAAGATAATGGCACTTTTAATTTGACAATAAAGTCACTATTTATAATTTGATCTATTAATGGATTTAATTTTTTCAGTATCATTAACTTCTGAACAAGGTACAGCATGCAGATTGGAACTGTGTATCTATGGAATACATTAATGAAAACATTTGCCTATACATACGGAGAAAAAGTAAAGAAGTGTGAAGTATATACATACATAATGCATACATAAACCTAAAACCAAAAAGGATCAACCCTAGAACATATATATACAGTATACAAATAAGTATATTTCCCATACAATATATTGTGAAGCAATAAAAATACAAACGGATCATTCATCTAATAGCATAAGTAATAGTGTTAATTTTTTTTTTATATGTACTGGCTTAATTAACATCTGAAAGTAACATAACCAAAAATGTGAATTACAGCTTTTCTTACCATCGTTATTTAAAATTAATGTATGAAACAACATATTTTTCACAGCAAACATGGGCTAAAATATTACCACCAACATATATTAATTCATTTAACTCCTGTTCAGTTCTGTGATGCTTGCAGTGTTTAATGAGAACTCTGTATTTCCACGCCTTTTGCGTTATTTTTCATTATTTCAAAGCAATGAACTTGGACTTATATGAAAAAAAGGCTTTAACAGCATATATATCAGTTGAGCCAACATCCCATAAAGATGCCACACGTATAATGATATACAGTAAATATATTTTGTTCATCCAGTACCAGTAACTTTTTGATTAATTTCTTTGTGTTGTTGTACCCATAGCATAGCAGTCAATTTAAAATGGCAACTCATACATAATTAATAGTAAATTGACTTTTTAAAGATTTGGATAAATGAGGTTATTCATTTTTACACCAGGTCGTCTCTGTTTTCAATGTAACCAAAATTGGGTTCACAGTTCTATGAAAACCAGAAATCCATGTAATTTATGCATTGTGGAAAGTAAGCAATTTCAGTTTTATGGAGTAATAAAATCCAGTAAATATATGCCCTCTGCACATAGATTCACACAAATCTTAGTATTACATGAATATTAGTAAAATTAGGCATAGTGATATTGTTTAGCTTGGCTTTTTCAATTGGTCTGTATGATGTACATTGTAATAAGACCTTATTTTGCTTAGGAAAGATGGTAGTTAATGCTTGGTGAAAAGTTTAAGGCAGAATTTTATTGTCTCTAGCTTCTGTAAATGTTGCTAAAAAGGAGAGCTAACTTAATTGAGAATTTTTTATAAAATTCAACAGGGTAGCCATCAGAGCCTGCTGCTTTCCCACTCTGAAGTGAGCCAGAGGTTTATCCAATTCCTCTGCACTGAGATTATCTAGTTGTGGTATCTGTAATGTATCCAGAAATGCATTAGGTTGTGTTTTGTCTTCTTTACACTGAGTAGCATATAAGGACTTGTAGTAGCCTCTAAATGTGTGCATTATATTTTTATGGTCAATGATTTTGTCTCCATCTGTTAGTGATTGCTGGGATTGCATTGTGAACTTCCTGCTTGTGGATTTGTTGAGCTAAGATCTTATTAGCTTTCTCTCCGTGTTCATAGTAATAATGTTTTGATTTAAAAATTAGTTGTTCTGTTTCTTTAGTTGTGAAGAGGTTGAGTTCTGTATCCAGAACCTGTCTTTTCCTATGAAGTACCTCATTTGGACACCTGGGGCCTCATGCATAACGCCGTGTGTAGAATTTGCACTATAACATGACATAAGCACAAAAGCCGAAATGTGCTTACGCACAGAAAAATCCAGATGCATAAATCTGTGTGTTCGCCCACTTCTACGTTCTTCCGCTACGTAAATCCCGGTCAGCGTGAAAAGTAACGCTTGTGCATGTGCCTGCTGCCCCACCCCAACTCCTCCCAGAACTATGCTTCTTTGAATATGCAAATCAATATAAATAGCCCTTAAGCTCAGCGTTATGTGAAAAGACAATGGGAAAGGCATGGGGGAAAATAGAATTTCAGCGAATACCAAGTGGAGGCAAAGAAAAACTTACTATTTGTTCGTTTAAACAGTGGTATAAACAACAAAAGGAAGTCGATCGAGTGACATAGCGTGTCAGAGAAACTTGTAAGCTCTAGTTCACAAAGTTGCACAGTTCCCGAAATAAAAAAGAAGTTGTCACATATCAAAGGCGAGTCTTAGCCCACCGTCTGAGTTTCAGTACAGAGAAAAAAAAATAGGCGCACAGTGGGAAAAATGCACGAACTGTTAACTTGAATCTCGAAATTTCCACTTTAATCATGTAGTTTATTTTGTCATTAAAGTAGAGCATCATTAACTTAATCTTAAAAATCGTTTAATTTACTAGTTTCTCAAATCCCATCGTAACTAAAGTAGCACGTTAAATGCTTTGTTTTGTATTTGATCTTCTGTGTGCTCTATGTGTGTGAATCACTACCTGCTTCTTAAACCGGCTTTCTCTTCCTCTGACAGGACACAGAATCGATTACATTCATGATATTACAGCTCTCTGAATAACTAAAATGCTGAGATGTATACGTGATATCATTTTCATGATGATAGGAGTTAAAGCATGTTATTAAACATGGGAGCACGGTGGCGCAGTGATTGTGTGCAGCCTTCGATGAAATAATTTATTGCAGCAGTACGTCTCTTTCAAACATGGTAACCTCGAATTCCTGTCCTTCCTCATTTTTCTCCAAATACCCAATCGCCACTCAATCAACTCTATAATAGATGTTAAGCCATCTGTAAGCTTATAACGCTGATTCTTCAAAACTTTTAAGGAACATTGAAATATCTTCATAGTACGTGTTTAATTATTCTATCCATCTATTAATCCAGTGTTGCGCCAGCCCCAGCAAATATACAGCGTGAGGCAGGAACAATCCGTGAACGGAGCGCCAGCGGCTCGCTAGCCATGTCCTCACATGTTTAATTATTAACAATATAGATTATTTAAATGAAGTTAAAGTTTTATCTGTATAATATAATAAGCATATTTTGCTGCATTTCATCTTAAAAATAATAATGTCATCATATGTAAATACGCGCTTTATAAAGTGGCTCAGGTTGTGCAATATTACAACTGTATCGCAAGTTTACAGTGAGGTAATTGTACTTATAAGTACTAACAGTTCTACAAGGAGCAGTTGATGGACTGATAGAGTGCGTTTAGAGCTCCTGGGATGAAACTGTTTCTGAACCGCGAGGTCCGTACAGGAAAGGTTTTGAAGCGTTTGCCGTGTGAGAAGCAGTTCAAATAGGAAGCATGGCTGAGGCAGCATGTGCTTGATGCTGTACACCGATAATTCTCTTTCCGATTAGCTGCTCCGAGTGGTGCAGTGAGAGTAATACAGAAAAAGATGATCCGCTGTGGCAACCCCTAATGGGAGCAGCTGAAAGAAGAAGAAGAAGGTACAGTGAGAGTAACAACATTAAAGCAGCTATGGTATTTAGAACAGTTTGACCATTCTATGGACCATTATATTGTTGTAGGTTAATTACAATCAGATGCCTTAAACTAATAAACAATATGCGGTTAATTTCAGTGTATTTATAAAGCCACGTCAGGGATGTGCATCTGAAAAAGAAAGATAAACCACACAGGAACAGTAGCATTGCTTTGACGCTGGGTGCCGCCAGTCTGCAAAACCGAGCGGAGAACTTGCGTACGACAGGGTATGAGGTACCGTGGAAATGTGCGTAGCTTTACGCCAAGTTTAGGTTCCATACATCGTGATTTGAACACGGAAATGCTCATATGCAACATTTCTGTGCGTACGCACCGTTTATACATGAGGCCCCTGGTGTGTTTTTGATCTGTTCTGGTAATTTCACTGATTAGCTCTGATACCTTCTTGGTTGTCAGTTTATTTTTGTGGAAAAGATATGAAATAATCTGTCCTCTTAACACTATAATTACCAGAGCCTACAAGAAAACTCGTTAATCCGGCACACCTTAAATCCGTTCGCACCTGTCCATCAGCGTCTTTTGCCCTAAACCCCAGATCTGACGCAGTTTTACATGGAATTCTCAGCTGTGGCGGGATAAAAGCTGACACATAAATGTGGATGAATCAGTTCTGTTTTTTGGCAGGGAGGTGTTGTGGGAGCGTGAATGTGAGTGAGAGAATAAAACTAAAAAAAAGACGCTAACTTTGACAAGTACTATGCATTTACAATGGCTGTTACAAACGCAAATAAAATGTATGTTTTTATTGTTAACAATAAGAGCAGCTCTCTACTCAAAACGGTAAACTTGAGAAGCTGCCAGCATCCATCCCAGAAGCTCTTGATTGAAAGGCAGCAGTTCTTAGCATTGCACCACGCAAGCTGTTGTATCAACCGCCTACCGTAACCTGCTTTCTTTTTTCTTCGTTTATATTCTTGAATAAAAGTGCACTTGTTTTGTTATACCTGTACCTTTTGTGAAAGTGTTTTGTTGATATTTGCACTTCAGGCTTCACACATTATACAGTCAAGTCATGATTACAACTGCATGAAGGTATGCAAATGAATATAATGTTGCATTAGTGCAACAACATTTTCTAAAATGTACAATACAGGTCATAAAATGAATTATTCCAAATGTCATATATACCTAAGTCTCTCTTTTTTTGTCAGTGCGGCTTTGTCATCATGGACCAGAAGGCGCATACTAATTCAGCGTGAGCAGAAACACTCAAGAATAAAACTGAATAAAAAAAATTCACATCCACAGTCATTCTCAGTCACGCACGCCACTCATATCCACGTCCACAGTTTTCCCAGTCTCATTCGCGCACAAGATCTGACACAGTTTTCAAATAAAGAGGGGGTGCAACAAAACAGGTTTGTACCACGTCTTTATCTGAAAACGGCATGAGATCGGATGTGTGGAAGCTTGAACATGAGTGAGAGAATAAAACTGACAAAAAACTTTGACAAATACTATAAATTTACAGACGCAAATCAAATGTATGTTTTTATTGTATGATATTAACAATAAGAGCAGCTCATTACTGAAAATAGTAAATTTGGGAAGCAGCTGATATCGAAACCGTGACCTCTTGATTGAAAGGCAGCATTTCTTAGCATTGCACCACGCAAGCTGTCGTATCAACAGCCTACTGTAACCTTTTTTCTTCGGTTAAATTCTTGAATAAAAGTGCACTTGTTTTGTTATACTTGTACCTTTTGTGAAAGTGTTTATTTCATATTTGTATTTCAGGCTTCACACATTATACATTTCATGTCTACATTTTGTCAATTATTACTAAAACATGAAAAACGTTTCTGTGTTAACAACGTTTTGATGACACTGAACACACATGAAATGTATGTATTCCAAATGACGATGTACTTTTTTACCCTATAAAGCTCCAGCACTTCACTCGAAGATAAACACTGAGCACTGAGAAACTTCTTTGTGAATTGAACTGTGGCAGTGGGCAAGGGGATGGGATAGCAGGCTGCTTGCTGTTATCGACACATTTACAGGACAAAAGATGCTAGCGGAGAGGTGCGAACGGATTTAAGGTGGGCCGGATTTACTAGTTTTCTCATTGGCTTTGTTAATTCTAGTGTTAAGAAAGCCTTCAGAGTTTCCCAGATTATTCCTGCAGAGACCTCTGAGGATGTATTTGTCTCTATAAAAAAATCAGTTTGCTTGAATATAAATTCTGTACAGTTCTCATCTGCTAATAAAAGGGTTAAGATGCCAGCTGCAAAACGAGTATGTGGAGCATAGTGATTTTAGCTCAAAGATCAAAGGGGCGTGGTTGGAGATAACCGACAGAGCACATCCAAAACAAAACAAGCCCCCAGCAGCAGCGTATGAGGATTAAAATAGGGATATCTATTGAAACTATAGTCCAAATACTATAAACATAAAATCTAATCTTAAACAGTCTTAAGAGAGTAAACCCAAGGAATGATGTTAAACAGTAGCCCTGGATAAGCATAGTAAGCCCTAATACAATAAAGCAAGGGTATGATGTTAAACAGTCCCCTTAAAAAAATAAATAAATACACATACATGCATACATATACACATATAACTGTAATTAAAACATAAACAAAAGTTGGCCGAGAAAGAAATAGGATGTATAATTATGGTACCAGTATCATTGTAAGTGGATGAAACACCAGGTAAGATCTTTGCCATGCCAAGTCCGGATGCGAAACACGATCATTTTTCAAAAGGTGTTGGGATCAGTTTTCTTAGCTCTTTTTCTGCTTCTTCCATAGAAGTAAAAATATAGAGCTTACCTTGCATGTCCACTTTCAGTCTGACAGAATACAAGAGGCTATATCTGATCTCAGATTTCCATAAGCGCTGTTTAATGTTGTAGAATGCAGCACATTTAGCAAATGTTGAAAGTGAGAAATCAAGGAAAATACGAATGTGGCTATTTTCAAATATAATATCTTGTTTCTGTCTGAGAAGTAACATTATATCTAATTTAAATTGTAATTTTTCAAAATGCACGATGAGAATCCTAGGTTTTGAGGAATTTGATTCATGTATGCAATAAGCTGCTGCTATCTCAGTGTCTGATTTGAAGTCCTCTCCAATTATTTTAGAGAATAGGTCAGCTACGAATTTCACTGGGTTAGGACTTTCACGATTCTCAGGGAGACCTTTGATTCTAATATTATTCCTTCTACATCCATCTTCCAGTGCAGCTAGTCTGTCTCCAAACACTTTGCATTTGGAATTTGCAGCTGTTGCTTTTCTGTCAGAGGTAGATGGCAGTTGTTCAGCTATTTCAATACAAGTCATGAATGTTTGCTTAACGTCTTCAAACTGAGCGCCAGATGCTCTAAGTTTATTCTCAAACTTAAATGCATTTTCCTGTATTTTTTCCTCATTTTTTTCTAGCATACCTCAAAGTTTCCTCAAAGTGATTACTTAAACGTTTCTCCTTGTCTTTAATATCCTGAAGCAGCTTCTCATTTGTCATGCGTATGTCCTTTATTTTTTTCCTTATATATCACTTTTCCTTATATAAATTATTTCTTTCTTTATATCATTCTTGAGCTCCTTTATGTCTTGATCGATGGCCATTGCGGCAAACATTACCTTCAGCTCAGACAGATCATTTCGGTCTTCTCCATGCTCCGCGGATGAATTGGCAAGCCCAGTTGGAGTCGACATTGCCAGTTCGTAAGGAGTAGCTGACAGTGCGGAAGGTAGGGCCATTTTCAGTTTCAATTAATCTTCTGGAATCTACGAGCTATCCTGGTCCGACTCGCTTGCACACTCCCTCCGACTTTCGCTCTCGGATGGAGACGATGCAGCAGCATCAGGTCCCAAGAAATCTTTGCTTCCACCTATCTGTTCCAGGTCAGAATGTGGCAGGCTGTTCCTTGAACTTGGACTTGATGACTGTCTAGGCTTGGTTGAAGCTTTAGCTGTCTTTTCCGTTTTTTTCTGAGCCTTTGTTCTTCTGCTTGTGTTTATATATGCTTGCATATACTGTAATTGAACCCCCTTGGGTTGAGTAAATACAGGATACCTCGGAATGATAAAAGAGAAAAAATAACACCTCTGCTAATGGAGTTTTGTTTCAGACATCCATCTCCCATAATGGACAAGACCAATTTCCCAATTTGAATATTTTTAATTGTAAGGTAATTACTCAATCTCTGATCAGGAGGGAGGGGAATAATGCAGGAAAAAATAAATAAATTAAAATAATACAATCACAAAAATGTTCCTGAACTGGTATCCCATCTAAGAGTCATTTTCTTCTGCCAGTGAAGTCCAAGCTTTGCATACTCGAAATGAGAGGTTTTACAAATCCTAATTATGCACAAGTCCAGCACTGCTTTGGATTGGCACACATGCAAACAACCTCTGGGTAAGAAATGATGAGTATGTCTTTGTTAAATTACAGAGTTTCACCACCCTAAAGCACCCCAACCCATTCCACTCAAAGAGAAACATGTTTTATCTCCAGCTCATAAGGTAGGGATACAACGCCTCTTTCTCTCTCTCTGTTTCACACTCTGGAAAGTGTGTTTAAATTAACTGAACAAAAAATTAGCTTTACAAATTCGAGTCTTTAATGTAATTGTGTATTTGGCAACCACATACATGTACACATACTGTAAAAAAAAGTAAACTGGACTTTTCCATTTCCATTAGATGAAATCCTTTAAGAGAAAAACAGCAGTTCATGTTCACAGAAATAAACCTTCCCAGTACTACGTCATCCTCATTAGTCAGGAGCCCTAGAAAGCAAGGAATTGGATAACATCTTAATCGTGCTTCATAAGGATTTTCTGCAAGTCAGTGGTCTTTACCATCTAAATGGCCTTTGAGTAATTTTTAGCACCACCAGCTTTGCAAATTCATTTCCACTCACCATTCCATCAGAAAAAAAAAACATTAACTTGAACGTATTCAAAGCGTATTTTTCTAAGTGACTGATTTAAAATTAAATTGATATTCAGATTGTTTCCATGAACTCATTTGTTTCTCCATACTCTTAAAGTAGTGTAATTCTTTTTTCTTTTCCGAAACTGCATTAGTATTCACCTTAGTGTGGTAAACTATAAGCCCAGATAATTATTCATTTTGTCTTCAAAGAATAGACCCTTGAAATAATCAATTATAATCAAGTTTATTAATTATCATTAGAAAGTATTATTGAATTCATTTTTATAAAGTTCATTACCCAACTGGAAGCACAGAGCACTGCTTATGTTTACAAATACTTCAAAATAAAACAAAACAATTTAAAATATGCACAGAGTGGCACATAAAAAAGTAGCCCAGTCTTAGGGTCAGTGACATTAATATCAGTAATAAAAGAATAAAAATGTAATATTACACTTGAATAGATCCTCTGTTATTTGATTATTATTGGAGTATCTTACTGGCCACTTTAAAGAATATACTGAAAATGGTCTCCATTATCTGCAACGCAAAGTTCCACATGCAAATACAAACGGATATGATCTTCATGACATCTGTTGTGATTACCGCCTTGTCAACATAAGAGGACATCTTTCCATGTGATCTGCAGTTTCGGGGAACAGATTCTGGGGGATGAAAGGATTGTTTCTTGTTTTCAGTGCATTGTTCGCAGAGCCAGTAGGATGTCTCTTTTTCACTAATTGCAGACTTGTGCATTTCACAGGAGCACTCACCATATGATGTCACTCCACATTATTTCTCACATGTCAACTTGAAGGTGTAGCAGCACTACTTAAATTGCCTACAATTCCCAGCAGTCTTGGTAGTATTATATCATTGGGCAGATTCAGTTGGTTCAGGGGTTGCTGGGAAGAAGGACAATTAAGCAGTCTCTTTGAAAAGCAGCCAGAAAGATGCAGCGCAAATCGCAAACATCTACAGTATATATATTTGTTTCTACTCAACACTCACACACTACAATCACCCTTGTATTATAGTTTCATTCTGGATTTATGTGCTTTTCCTGTACCAGCTTGACTGTGTGATTTTCTCTGAGTTGGTAAACCTCTTCATATGGGGAGCACTCTCAAATTCTACAGCTCTTCGCAAAACAACTAGAACACAGTAGAGCGAAACTTTCACAACATTCAGGAAAATGTTCATTTGGCATTTCGATTTATTCTCACCATCATCTACACCTGTTGTTTTGGTCTGTGTCATAAGTGTTGCTTGTTTATCGTCTAGTGATGACTGTTTTGTTAGGTTTCTTTTGTGTAGTGTTCATAAATTATTATCACCATCAGAGGAACTGGAAAGGGCTTTTGCATATGCATTGTATTTTTTAATATTGTTTTTTCTCTTTATTATTTGCTTAATATATACTTTATTATCCTTATTATATCTTAATTATTGATTGATTAATTGAGCTTCTAAGTCTCTGTGTGTGAGTGTGTGTGTGCCAGGTCAAGGCCGGGTGTGTTCCTGGGTTCCCTGCAGTAAAATAAATAAATCACTGCCTTTGGACGGTGTGGATCTTACCATCCTTGCGACTGTTACAAAGGGACTTGGATGAACATTGAGCTACACAATCAAAGGCACAACTCTTAATCAAGAAATGACGACAGAAGCAAATCTTTAATTCAGCAGCTTTATTTTGTTTGAACATTCTTCACTGTCATGCACATTTTTTGAGAAATGGTTTATTTAACAATATTTTACGTAAAATACATGGGTTTGGGAAACTCCTTAAGCATATAACTGAATAGCTGACATCATCACTTGAGATTTTTTCATGGACCTATTGCTTGGTGTTAAAATTGAGTCCTGATACAAGCCAATTTTATCAAGAATTCTGAAATCTTCACTATCCATGAAAACATGAGATTAGAAATTTTCCTCCACCATCAATATAAACAACACAAGGTGAGTAACAGTTATGAAAATGATCATTTTTAAAAGTAGCACTCTTTTAAGCCAGTGCCTTTTTTACCATAAAATTTTTCTATAAAACCATATTCTGGGTGCATGTGTTTTCTGTTTTGTTTCTGATAAATTCCATTCGTTGCAACATCCTTACATCAGCTAATTGATGTGTCTTCATCTGTTTAAATCAGGCCTGCTGAGCAAGTCCTGTTTTTGCTATATCCTGTTAAACTCAAAACCTATTACTTCTTTGACAGGCCTCATTTTATGGTCAAGGAAAAAGTACAGCTGCCATTGTTAAATGTGCCCTTTTGTGCCCTTTCTTTACTTTCTTTTTGTCAGTTTTCTGATTACAAGATTTCCATCTGTCATGCCTTAGTCCTTCTGCCATTTAGCATCCACCTTGATACAACTGCTTTTTCATTTCTTAAATTTCTGATTACTAATATTCACTTTTTAATTCTAACCATTTGCCTATCCAGCTTTGCTACAGTAAATTATTCTATTTCACTTCTTTAGTTATTTCCATTCACTAATTATTTTACTTTATTTTCCTGTAATGACTCCATTTTCTAGAGCTTGGATTTGAACACAGGACTCTGCCTCTTTGATGACAACAGCGTTAACCAATTACCACCTGGAGAGGAGTCATGAACTGCAGGTATGTAAAAATATCCATTAATACACACAAAATCTTAATGTGTTGTCAATAAATTCAGTGGTGACAGACAAAATCAAAAATAACTCATGATATTAAAAACAAAAAGAACATCTAGTTATGAAAACTCTAGCAGGCCCTATTACTAGACAGAAAAAGGATTTAAATTATGATGATTTCTTAGTCAAGTTGACAAGGATTTACTTCATTCCTTTGTCCTTACATGAATATGTGTACTCCTAAAGGGGAAACGCAAATTATCACAGAGCTAAGAAAACAGAAAAGCAGACAAAATATCACAGTAAAAGTAAATATAAATATATAAAATATAGTAGTAGTAGAATCCCTTTAATGGCATTTTATAATATTATATAGATAATAACCAAGTCCAAAAAGAGTTCCAGTTGGAGTGATGTAAAAATAATATTGATTAATGTACTTCTGAGGGTCTATAGCTGATTCTACATTATATGTCTTTATCAGACACGTGCGAGAAGGAAGCAACTGCAGGACTACAAAACGGGAAATACCACATCTGAGCAGGATAGGGTAGAGGGTACTGCCGTTAAATGCTCCTCTTTCACCTCCAGGACTGAATCTTCTCAGGAACACTAATATCAGTTTCTTTGCCTCTCAGTTTCAGACCTCTATAGTCTATTTTTGTTATTATTATTATGTTTTTTTTTAATTGTTATTATTGTTATTATTTTGTTGACTCCCTTAATTTCTACCCTGATATATAGGGCTTACCTACAGGAACCCCAAATCTTTTTCTTTGTATCTTGCTTTTCCTTCCTTCCTTAGTTTTAATAATACAGTATATTTCTTAGGAAAAAAAGCATGTGATGGAGAATTAGTTTATGATGAAATGTACTCCTAACCTTACAAGCAGCAGATGTGATGGCAGCACACACAATTCTGTTAGATTTTTTTTTCATCCTTAAGAAGGTTAAAAGAAGAATAAATACGATACCTAAAACAAAAGTAATTAAGATCCCAGAGAATGCTTCTCTGTTTTAAAGCAGACCACCTCGGAAACACACAATATTTTTTAAAAGGGAGTAGTTAGGATATAGCGGGTTGGAAAATAGATGGAGGGATTGAGTTTTTGAAAATTCAGAAATTCATACATGGCATTGTATTCAATATATTTCAACAAAAATAGAAGTTTCTTCACAAATTCTCTTTAAGAATTAATGTCACAAATATCAATGACGTTGGCACAAAGGGAGCTGAGTTTCACGCAAACTAAAAGGCAGATAAAAACAAAATAGATTTTATGCAAACACACCTAAAACAATCAGACAAGCGAACAAAAAAGAAACATTATATGCTCCAAGACAGGCAAAAGTTGTGCAAATAACACTAGTAAATGGGGGGAAAATACAGAATAAATTTGATAAGGAAACTTCAAATTATAAAGTCTAGTTTCATTACCTAGATTAGAAGAATTTATAGTTTTAAAACTGTACATCCCTGCTTTTGTAGTAAGAGAAAATTTCAGTCACACTCATGTGTGCCTATTTTGGATTTCTGGAGCAATGTAAAATCATCAGCCTTTAACACTAGAATTACCAGAACCTACGAAAAAACTCGTAAATCCGTCACACTTTAAATCGCTTCTTAAAACCGTTCTCACCTCTCCGCCAGCATCTTTTGTTAATCTAAATGTGCTGATAAAAGAAAACCTGCAAGTAGCCGGCTATTGCATCCCCCCACCGACTTAGAACGTGCACAAACTTCTCCCAGCTCATGCCTTGATTGATTTTCTGGGAATGAAGTGGAGTTTTAAAGTGGAAATAATAGATTGTTGTTTGGAACACACGCATTTCATGTCTGTTCCGTTTCTACAGTAATCCCTTCAGTAGCCTGAAGTCCAAATACCAAAGAAATATTTTCACAGAAGGTACAAATCTAACACAACAATTGCGCTTTTATTCAAAAATATAACTGCATAATAAAAGTGCAATTGTTGTGTTAGATTTTGTTAGGATTTAAGAAGCGATTTAAGGTGGGACGGATTTACGAGTTTTTTCGTAGGCTCTGGTAATTCTAGTGTTAAACAAAAAAATTCCAAGTTTGACCTCTCTGGATATGTACAGTACAGGCCAAAAGTTTGGACACACCTCCTCTTCAATGTGTTTTCTTTATTTTCATGACTGAAGGCATCAAAACTATGAATGAACACGTGGAGTTATGTACTTAACAAAAAAAGGTGAAATAACTGAAAACATGTTTTATATTCAAGTTTCTTCAAAATAGCCACCCTTTGCTCTGATTACTGCTTTGCACACTCTTGGCATTCTCTCGATGAGCTTCAACAGGTAGTCACCTGAAATGGTTTTCACTTCACAGGTGTGCCTTATCAGGGTTATTTAGTGGAATTTCTTACTTTATCAATGGGGTTGGGACCAGCAGTTGTGTTGTGCAGAAGTCGGGTTAGTTGGACGATCATTTATTTTTCAACAGGACAATGACCCCAAACACACCTCCAGGCTGTGTAAGGGCTATTTGACCAAGAAGGAGAGTGATGGATTGCTGTAAATGGTCATGAAAATAAAGAAACCACATTGAATGAGGAGGTGTGTCCAAACTTTTGGCCTGTACTGTATATGAGTGGACCTCCATCTGTTTTTAACATATGTATTAATGTAGTGGTGAGGACATATTGTATCTGTAAGCTTAAACTGAGTGTATGTTTCAGACATCTTCAGATTTTTACTTATCTGGCTTTTTAGGGATACTTTTGCATCTTCACCTTTCTCTTTACTTTCAAAGAAAAGAAACATTGCTAAAAGGAAACCTAATTCCTTTTCTCCAAAAAGGTAATCCATATACAGTAGCTCACTGCTTCAAACATTAACTATGAATCTCATATTAATATATTTTTTTACATTTTTCTCCATTGTAAGAATTTACAAACTGTTAAAATCCCCATTGATTTCTATATTCAAATATCTGATCCGATAAATTATAGTAAAATATGGTCATGCTTTATCAGCTTTATTTCTGTTAACAACTATCTAGTTCTATTTGCACGAAAATATTCAAAGTTGGAAAGTGTCGTTAATCTGATATAATGAAAGCAGCCATACTAAAGGTTGAAATGGCAGATGAGCTCAGTTTTTTTGTGTGTGTGTGTGTGAGTGCTTACTGACATTCCTATTTTTCTGTGAGATACAACGGCAGCTGAAAGAGTGTTTTGCACAGCTTTTGGAATGTGAGATCCTATGAAACAAATGTCTGCATACTGCAGTTTATTGATCTGTTCTGATCTGGTCGCCTGAAGTCTTCTAATATTTAAAGGGATACTATCCAGGTGGAAACTATGTCAAAGAGACAGCAGTTTTGCTTCTGCCATGTCTGTTTAGCCATTCGGGATACATGCAGTTTGTTGTTTTTTGTTTCCTGTTTAATTCAGTAATTTCTTTACATGAGATATCAAATGAAAACCTTTTTAGTTTGGTCTTAAAGAGCAGTTAAACCCTTGTTCTATTCTGTTCTTGATAGTTCCCAGTGTTTTTTGCTTCCTTTAGTTGTCTGAATGAGACCGATTTGCCTGTGTCTGTAGAGCTGATGCTGTGCTACCTGGTGGATTGGACAGAAACAGTATCTACCTCTTTATTTCTTACAATACTCTTGTAAGAGCTGCTGCTGAGGCTTTAACAATGATTGTGATAGGCTGTTTTTCCTAGTCTCTTTCCTTTCATGGTGACTCTGCTCTTTAGATCAAATTATTCCTCCTCATCTTAGAAATGGGACTTTGGAGTGGAAGTGTCATTGCTGATAACTGGTGTAGTGTCAAAATATCATTTTATTCTTTCAGAGTCCTCAACATTTGCAGGCACCATGGTGCTTTGTGAAGTGCCCAGAATAGCTTTGGGCAGCAGGGTGAACTGAATATTTGACATCTGGGATTACAGTGTTTTATTCTTCTGTATTGTTGTTTTTGTTGCTTTTAATTTTGTATTTTAAATGTCTGAAATTTGTTAGAGTGTATAAGGTGATGTGCTTATAAGAGGAACAGCAGTTTATAATATAATTTAATTTCATAACTTTATATTTTTCATATAATATAATTTCAATTGAAATCAGTTTCTTACCTAACATAACTAGGTGTGTCATCACACATGAAAAGTTGGTCAGTCTCATTACGGGGACTAATTACAGAGTTACACCAAGGAAAAGAAAGGGTATTATACCATTTGTAACTTCCACAATGTCATCATTTGTTAGACCACACAGCCAAAAGAAATTTGCAATGTCCTCAGCACATGCTCTCTCATTTTCCAAAACTTCCTCTTTTTTTTGATTTACTTATTCACAGTTTGCAATGACAGCTAAATAGGTATTTTTCCCACCTTGGGCCCCACTGCTTTTATGTGTTCTTGTGTCTTTGGTTACACTGTTTACGTATAATTACATAACAAACCTGAATGTCTGAGGCATTCTTTGAAAAATAATAAATAAAAAACAATAATACAAAAAAAAATGGTTAATTGATTAGATTATACCTCTCAGCCAGTCTTCAATGTAAAATGGCTCTGTGTTCGTGTGCCTGGTAAGGTATTGATTATTTTGAATGGCTGTATAATTTAATTTTGTGAAACAGAGATGTGTTAGATTTCAAGACTTTGTTATGTGAGCACTTTTATTTCTATTTCAGGAATGTATTGTTTATTTTGTACAGACATCTTGGCAGATGGCTGAAAATTTATTGCAAATTCATTCATTATCTTCCTCATTAACAGTTCCAGCAACCAAAAACCTTTAAACATATATTCATCAGAACCAGCATATATTTTATTAATTGTACAATAAAGGCATATGGTACTTAAACCAGCAAACATAAATACAAACACTGTAGCAATATAGAGACACAAAAATCATCACTTCAAACTCCTTTATTTATTGCTAATTAAAATAAAAAATATGCAGAAACACTTAATTATTTTGTTTAAAAATTAACAATTCATAAACACTAGATAGATAGATAGATAGATAGATTGATATAAAGGAGACCCAGTAACATTTATTGACACACTTCTGCGGAATCATTTTGAGGCAAGCAGAGAGGGTTTAAGTGTGGGCGCATCACATTTATAAGAAAAGACAGAGCAGGCCTTTCCATGAGAGACTGGTTTCCTTTGAGGTGGGAAGTGACATCTTTTGTCAAGAAAACTTCATAAACAACACAAGAAAGGTAAGAATTCCAGTGTACAGCACCTATTCTAGCATTTGCGAATTTTTATAATTATTTTTGATTATCCGTGATTTCAGGTGATCTGTTTTTTTAGATAGATAGATAGATAGATAGATAGATAGATAGATAGATAGATAGATAGATAGATA
>JANRMT010062792.1:113400722-113422071 GCA_026402145.1 Polypterus bichir lapradei | reverse complement strand
ATTTATTTATTCAAACAGCTTCTGTAAAAACCCTATATCTATCTATCTATCTATCTATCTATCTATCTATCTATCTATCTATCTATCTATCTATCTATACATTAAAGATTTCTTTTTCATCCACATATGAGAACCTTTTCAAAGCCCAGATAACTAACTTCATACGAAAATAACCCTTCTCAGATTGAAATGGTTCTTTTTCAAGTAATGCATCTACAAGGCACCACACAACCCAGTAAAGTAGCTGAAGATGACGAGACAGGAACTTTCTCTAATTATTTATTCACTGTCATTACATATTCATTTATTTGCCTATACTAAAACATTTAAAAGTCCAGTCAATATAGTTAAGAGGCAGGCTACATGTCCTACAGTTCAGAGACCCTGTAAAGGCATTTCACCAGTCACTACCTTCTTGAATTGCTGGAATGACAAATCCGGGATGCACAGCTTTATTTGCATACAGTCAATAACAACACAGCCTTGTGTGCATCCACTACTACAGTCCAAGTTCTTTGCTCACATTTGTATTTTACTGTTGTCATTTTGTGTGTTCAATGTTATTTATATGTTTCTCTTTATTTGTGGCAGCATTCCCTTTATTTGGATATACAAGTTGACATTTGCTTTTTATTTTTTTATTTTTTCAATGTAGAGTTGAGTGTTTTATATTTTTGTATTTTATGCCATTTGTTTATGTGTTTTTGTCCTTCTGGTGTTTGCATTTTACATTTTGTGAGTTTCTGTATATCACCAATATGCATGTTTACAATCATGACATTATTTATGACAAATACACAGGAGAAAAAATTATAACTGACAAAAGTAATGGACATTATATTGGTATTATTGTTACTGATGAGAGGTGCTGTTTGACGTAAATGTGCCACCTTAACAAAGATAATGAGCTAAAATTAATTACTGACTTTTCACTGTTATTGTACTGTAATCTAAATAGATCTTCCCCTTTTTTCTTTAACAGACAACCAGTAGTGTGGAATTGCATGAAATGAAAAAACTAATAGTGGGTTAGCAGAGGCCATAATGCTCCTTGAATATGTCATTTATACCAGATGGAATGGCAGATATCCAAATATAATACTTGCTGGTTTGGAGGATTGAGTGAATTTACCATGTAACCATAAAGCAAAAAAGAAAGTAATAGCTTTTCTGTTTCCTGCATATTTCATTGAAAGTGTGCTGAGATGACCATTCAAGGAAAAGCTCATATATTTCCAAGCTCATTTTTATAAAGACTTTTGCTAGTTTTATGAAATACACTCTGTCCCCAAATATTATATGATGTTCTGAAAGTGTGTGTTTTGTTAAGGAAAATTGTTAAGGTTAACATCAATGATCTTTTTGCCATGGCTTTAATCCAGTTCTGCCTTTGTATACTTATATATGTTTATCAGTAACCTCAAAAGTCCTAATCAGTTGTATACATCTGTTACATTTTCATTATGTGAAACATGATTAACATTAAATATATCTTTGGCATTTGTAAGTACAGTACATGACTTTCTTTGTTGGATGGGGATTTAGTGCTGATTTTGATGTATCTTTGAAACATATGATTGTACTTGTTGTGTTATTTTTACTTGATTGGGCTGTGTCTTGTTATATTTTGCTTCTGAAATTAAAAGTGAAAAAAATATTTTGTCAATAATAGGGGGCTTATATAATGAGTTCACTGCAAATATTATGCAGATATTATGATTTTATACTTAATGTATATTTACATAACTAAGAAACATAGGTAATGGTTACTTACTTATTTCTTTTTGTCCCATGAATTTTATCAAAGACAAGAGAAATCTGGAATACTTGTAGACACATGCGTTTAATGAAATTTGTTGTAATGTAGTTTTTTTATGTTTGTAAAATAATTAAAAAGTAATAAATTAATCATTCATCCATTCATTTTACACCGCTTATTTGGGACTGGGTCACAAGGGCAACTGTCTCAGCAGTGAGGCCCATACATCCTTTTCCCCAGCCAAACTTGCCAACTCGTACTGTGAGATTCCAAGGTGTTCGCAGACCATCCAGAAAATATAACACAGCAAGCCCTGGTTCTTCTCCAGGGTCTCCTCCCAGCTGAAATTTTCACAGGGAGGCATCCAGGAAGTATCCATATAAGATGCCAGAATCAGCTCAATTGGCTCCTCTCGATGTGGAGGGTCAGCAGCTCTATTCGTAGCCTCTCCCAGATGTCTGCACTTCTCAACTCATCTCTAACAGAGAGCCCAGCCACCCTGCAAAGAAAGCTCATTTAAGCCTCTTGTACCTGCAGTCTCGTCCTTTCCTCATTACAAAAGCTCATAACCATAGGTAAATACAGAGACTTAAATTGACTGGTAAGTCGACAGCTTTACCTTCTGCCACAACACCTGTTGCCCCGGTCAATCTGTGTCAGTCTTTGGCCTCACTCTTGAACAAAAGCCAGAGATATTTAAACTACTCCACTTTAATTATGTCCACTCTTAATCTCTGTTTGCTTAAAAAGAAAAGGTTCAACTATTCAATCAGCCTAATTGCTTTTCTCTGGACTCTCTCTAGTGTTAATACAGTATGTCTTGTTTATAATATGGAGGCCAAAACTTTATACAGTACTCTAGGTGAGGTTTTACTCGTGCGTTATATAACTTAGGTATAACCTCCCTTGACTTATATTCCACAAATAATGGTATATAACCTAACATCCTATTAGTCTTCTTTACCAATTCTGTCCACTGTCTGGATGTAGATTGTGACAAGTCTTCTAGGAATCCCAGGTTCATCTCATAAGGTGTACTTTCAAGTTTCAGACCTTCTATTGACCAAGTGAACCTATGCAACTATAGATGTCACTTTCTTTCTTCCAGTTTAATACTACTACTACTACTGGTCCTCTTCGTTCAAAATGGGACATAAGCCTGAAACAATTTGCTTCCACTTGATCCGGACTTTGGCAACATGTTGAGCATTACCCCAGGTGAAGTTCATATCCTTTAGTTTAGATGTTATTGTGCTTTAGTTTTGTGTTTGACCATCCTTGTTTTCTTTCACCTGGTGGAGTCCATCTGAGAGTTACTTTTGCGATGCATTCTTGGTCCATTCTTAACACAGGCCCAAGTCATATCAGATGCTGATGTTTGATTTCAAGTGCCGCTATAGTGCCCAATGTTTGAAATCTTTTCATGCCAGAATATCCCACAGATCCTTCTCAGACATTCATTTTGGAAGGCATCGAAAGATCTATCAGTTTGAGTTACTCAGCAGCATTGTGCGCCATAAAGATGAACAGACTACATGTTGCTGTTATACAGACAGATCTTAGTTTGTTGGATGTATTGTTTTGGCCTCCAAAGGACCTATCTTGCTCTGATATCTTTACTGGCTGCATTATTGGTACTGATGATGCTCTGCAAATAAGTACATTTCTCCATATTCTCAAGGGGGTTACCATTCACTGTGACTGTTGCATGAGTTATGTTGATGTTTATCATTTTAGTTTTGACGGGTGTGATAATCAGAGAAGGTTGCTTGATGTATATACAGTATATTCAAACTATAGGTCTTCTCTTGTAGATGGTGTGGCGGATAGCCGGGACCCTTGTCTGGCCAGGATGCCTCCATCCTGGAAGGACCAGGGAAGCCAGCCTATCCAGAGCATTACCTCCTCTGGAGCGTTAGATGATAGCCCCCCTGGTTTGCAGCGGTGCCTCAGACTCTCACAGGGCTTCATGGGAGTTGGAGTTTGGTGCAGCCCTGTTTGGATCCATGGGTGCCGCTAGGGGGTGCTGCAGCTGATGCTGAGCCCTAACGAGCAGCTCTTCCACCACACCTGGAAGTGTAGCCGGAAATAGGTCATCAAGCACCTGGAGCACTTCTGGTTGCATTATAAAAGGAACCAGCAGCCAACACTCCAGGAGCCAGAGTTCTGAGAAGGGAGACAAAGCTTGATTGGAGGAGTAAAGGAGAGAAAAGAGAGAAGAAGAAAAGAAGAGTATTGTGTTGTGTGTGCTCTCAGGACTGTGCTATACTTGAGGGGAACAGGGAAGGTGTTGCTCACAAGAGAAAAGAAAATAAAAATGTCCTGTGTGCTTTGGAGTTGTGCCTCTGTGTCTGTCTGTGCCAGGCTGGGGAGGTTGACATGTTTAGAGGAAAATACAGCAAAGTTATTGGCAAAGTCCAAATCTCCTATCTGGGATAAAGGTGTCCACTGGAAGCCTCTGGATTTGTCTGACATGGTATTCTGCAAGATACTTTCTGGAGGTAGACAAAACTGATGTACAATGAGGCTGTATCTTTGCCAGTTTAATGACCATTTTCTGGCTATCCTGCAAATTTTGGGGATATTGCAACAGAAGATGTTTTAGTTGGAAGCCTTTGATGATGGCAGCTTTATTTAGTCACAGTTTATGTAATTTTAATAAGAACACACTGTGTTTTAATTTAGTTCCATAGCTTTATAAAGAAATGCAATAATATGGACAGTATGGTCCATAAGTATTTGGACAGTGCCACAATTTTCATAATTTTGGCTCTATACACCACCACAATGGATTTGAAATGAAGAAATAATTACATGATTGAAGTGTAGGCTTTAAGAACTAATTTAAAGGGTTTAATAGAAATATTATATTGTATCAGCCATTTAGGAATGAGAGTCATTTTTATACACGGCACCCCTATTTTTAGGGAATCAAAAGTATTTGGACAGTTGACTTACAAGCTCTTCCATAGCCATGTGTGAGCAGGACTCTCATTAAATCATTAACTATTAAGCAGGTAGAAGTTCTGCAGTTGACTCCATGTGTGGAATTTTCATTTGAATGCTATCGCTGAGAACTCTTAATATGAGGTCCAAAGAGCTATCCATGCAAGTAAAAATAGGACATCATTAGGCAGATAAAAAAAAAAAACTCATCCGAGAGATAGCAGAAACACCAGGAGTGGTCAAATCAACCATCTGGTACATTCTTAAAAAAAAAGTAATGCACTGGTGAATACAGCAACACCAGAGGGCCTGGACAACCATGAAAGACAACTGTGCTGGATGATCGCAGAATTCTTTCCTTGGTGAAGAACAAAGCAATTCACGATATTTAGCCAAACCAAGAACACTCTCTGGGAGGAAGACCTATCATTGCCAGAGTCTACAATCAGGAGAAGACTTCACAAAAGTAAAGACAGAGGGATTACCACAAGGTGCAAACCACTGGTAATTCTCAACCATAGAAGGACAGATCAGACTTTGCCAGAAAATAGTTTTAAAAAACAGTCCAGTTTTGGTACAGCTTTGTTTGGAAAAATAAAATTAAGATCAATATGTACCAGAATACTGGGCAGAAAAGAGTATGGAGAAAAGAAGGAATGGCTCCTGATCTGTAGCATACCACAGCATCTGTGAAACATAGTCAAGGCAGCGTTATGGCATGGGAACGCTCAGATTCAGACAAATGCTGCAAAACTGACAGGATGACATGTCACAGTATAGATGGACAATGAGCCAAAACATACTGGGACAGCAAACTAAATGCTTATCAAGGCAAAGAAGAGGAATATTCTTCAATAACCACATCAATCAACTGACCTCAACCCAATTGGAAATGCATTTCACTTGCTGAAGGCGGTTCCAGTCAATGACTGCCTGCACAGGATTTTCAACCAAGTATTGAAATTGATCATTATATTCGTAATTATGTTAGTTTGTCCAAATAATTTTGAGCCCCTGAAAATGGGGGGACCATGCATAAAAATGGCTGTCTTTTCTAAATGGCTTGTACAATGTTTTTGTTAAATGCCATAAATTAAAACTGCAAGTCTACACTTCAATCACATCTTGATTGCTTCATTTCAAGTCCATTGTGGTGGCGTACAGAGCCAAAATGATGAAAGTTTATATCACTGTCCAAATATTTAAATTGTATTTCACAATACCAAGCACCTAGAAAATTGTATTGCTATACACAAAATACATCTCCTTTGCACTATAATCTAGCTTGCATACAGCAACAGAGTGCACTTCACTGATGCACTATGAAGTCATTAATAGGTTTCTTTTCAAAGAGTGGTAGTCGTATTCTCAACAAGTACAAGAAGGAGTAGACAGCTATAACTGAAGCAATTAAATATAAACATGCAAGTAGCCTGTGGAGGAGATTGAGATAAGAAGTGCAAATATTTAAATACTAACCCCCACTCCTGTTTTATGGTCTCTGTGATCCTTAAATTAAATTGAAAAAGTACCCTTTAGGGTATGCAATAATATGATGCAGCCTCAAAACAACATAATTGAGGCAGTGGGTTCAGAATTATTGAATCAATTTGAATCAATCTGCCCTGTTTTATTAGTTTCATCATGTCTTGGTTTCATCATTTTTTTCATTTTTGTCAAAATGTTTGTGCATTTTCATTATGTATATACTTACACATATCCTATTTTAGATTAATTTCCCATTTTTTAATTTACTTTTTACTTGGGCAAGCAATGAGCTGGCATTTTGAGCAAATCTATATTGGCATTGTATAAATGTGGATGTATACAAATGTGGCTTGACTTGTCCTTGATGCTTCTTTAATAGGCTTTTTGTTTTGCAACCGTAGTAGGAAAAGTATCTCAGAAAATAGATGAATAGTAAGGATGCTTTTATATATGCTTCTTACGTGCAAATGTTGCAGTCTCAACTACTTGTATAATTGTTATACTTCATGTTATTTTATTAGGCATAAGCCTGATTATGTATGCAGTTGCAATAGTCTTTAATTCTATCCCATTTCCACTTGTTACAGTGTATCAACTGGCTCCAGCTTCCTCCAAGCCCCTAGAATGTGCTTAAGGCTTTGTACACAAGATGAAAATCCAACCTAAGGCCTTTACAAAATAAATCTCTGCAAGGTTAATATTCCAAGATATCTGTGCTTAAGTCAAAGCTGTTTGTAAGCTTCTAGTTTCAATAAACTCTTTTCATGCTTGTTTACTTCAAGGAAGTGTCACTACATACATTGCGTTTAAGAAAATATAAAAAATGTAATTTTATTGCAAAAATATGTGTTTAAGCCAGTAGTTACACAATTAAGTATATGTTATATTAAAGATTTTTGTCAATGTAAGAACTTCACCTCTGAGTTTGAGTGGTGGAAGGACTTCAGTAGTCTAGGGATCCTTATAAATACCACATGTGCTTCAGAACAGGTCAACCACCTAAAGCTAAGCATGTTTGAGCCCAGCCAGGTCTTGGATAAAAAAACTTTGGTTGGTTCTGGAAGAAGTGTTGGTGATACCAGCAGGTGGCACATACCTAGGTCTTTGAGAGGATCCTAATGCCCCAGTGAAGTGATGCAGACACTGTGCTGTATATATGGCACCATCCTTAAGATGAGATGTAAAACTGTCGAGCAAACTCTCTGTGTTCATTAAAGATCCCTGGGCATCTTTCAAAAACAGTAGGGTGTACCCTGATGTTCTGGCTAAATTGTCCACCACGGTGATTCTGGCCTCCTAACCATACCTTGTCTCTAATTGGCTAACTATCTCTCTTACACATTCACCACCTAAAGGCTAATGTGTGTTGAGTGTACTGCATAATGGCATTATAATGGCAATAATGGCTGCTGTTGCATCAGCCAGGTGGGTGCTACACATTGGTGGTTGAAGTGATTCCCCCCTGTCTATGTAAAGCACTTTGAGTAGTGAGAAAAATACTACATACTGTAAGTGTAATTAATTATTATTATTATTATTATTGGGAGTCTTATTCTCCTTTAGCATATTTTGTAAGGGGAGGGAGCAAACAAAGAATTACATAAAAATTCATAATATTGATTCCATTGATAATTCTAAAATTGCTAAAAAAAACTAGCCAAGATAAAAAATGATTGCCTTGCCACTGAGATATGCCTGAAGGTGGGCTTCTTTAGAGGTCGTCTGGTGGCCATTTGAAGCACATAGTTTAGCTCCTATATGGACTTAAACACAGTGATTAATGATTAGTCATCATGCTAAGACATGTGCACCACTGATTCCTATGGACCTGACCTTGACAGTTAAAAATGGGTCTTGGAAGTTGGAATGTCAGTTACCTGGATAAGAATGAACTGGATTTTGTACAGGAGGTTCAAAAATATCAGGTCATATTGATTCTTTACACAAAGTAAAAATAAAAGTTTAGCTTGGAGTTAACATCTGTTCTGGTAGCACCGGGCTCAAGGCTGGAACCAGCTGTAAATGGGCACAGACTAAGCACACATATACGCTGTCGCATCCGGCTGGGGGTGGAGCTCAGCCGGGACGCCCAGGACGACCGGAGGAGGGCTTGTACCTCTTCCAGACCGCGAGGGGGCGACCGCCCTGGTTGTATTGGGGGCCACGGGTAGAGGGCTTGGAAGCCCAACCCTGTAGGGGCCCGTGGCCACCACCAGGCAGCGCCCCAGTGCCTGAACAATCCTGGACCTCAGCAGTTCCGCCACACCAGGAAGTGCTGGGGGGAAGAGGAGCAGGGACACTCGAAGGGCTTCCGGGTGCGCAGCCGGCACTTCAGCCACACTGGGGCGTGTCTGCGGAGGAATGCCGGGAAGCAGCTGGAGCCCATCCGGGTTCCTATATAAGGGGCCGCCTCCCTTCATTCAGTAGCGGAAGTCAGGTGGAAGAAGGACGGAGCTGGAGAGAGGCCTGGAGGCGGCCAGGAGAAAGGCAATTGGACTGTGAGGCCTGGACTTTGGGGGATTGGTGCTGGAGGCACTGGGAAGTGCACTGAACTGTAAATATAATTATTGTAAATAAACGTGTGTTGGGTGCAAGAAACGATGTCCGTCTGTCTGTGTCCGGGCCAGCTTTCACAACGCTTATATACTACAAAGCCAATTAAATTTACTAGACAAAAAGCACGAAAAGTACAGAGAATCAGGGTCTAATCAACCTAGCATGCTACCTGTTTTTCTTTTGTGTTACCCCATTTAAGGCATCCTAAATTTAATTCCGGATATCGGAAAATCTGGACTACGAAAATTATTTATAAGTTATCTCAAATGAAAAAAAATATCAGTAAATGACAACTTGGATTTCTATAATATCTAGTTGAAAATGATCATTTATGAATATGGAAGCTCTAGCTACATTCTTGACAAATGTATTCCAACATAAAAGGTGCTTCACTGATGAATACTGCAAATACAGTATCAGCGAGTGAATAACAGTATATACTTACAGTCAGGTGTAAACTACGGAAGCCGAGAGAGGAAGTGATATATCGTTATTTTTTTAAATTGTTTTCTTGAGATAACGGAATAATTTTATTGAGATCTCGAGAAAACAAACTTTATTTTCTCGAGATAACGGAATAATGGCAGACATGGTTTGAAATGGCAGAAGAGCAGAACTGTATTGATCATCGCGTCACATTTTTGTTCAATCAAGGACTGACGCAGACTGAAATATCTTTATGCCTTAGTTTAGAAAATAACAACGTTAGTGTGCGTCATTTAAGAAGTCGGTTAGCAAAACTTCAGTTGTATAGGCGTCACAATCTAAGCCAGCCTGATGCCATTGTGCACCACACCGCAGAACAGTTAACGGGCCCTGGGCAACTCCACGGATACCGTATGATCACAGAGAGATGTTGATTAGCTGGATTAAGAGTCACTAGAGATCTTGTATATGAAACACAATCAACTTTGGACCCAGAAGGCATTCAGCTAAGGAGACGCAGGAGACTGCGAAGAAGGCATTACCGTGTCCCGGGACCAAATTACCTTTGGCACATGAACAGCTATGATAAGCTCACACCTTTTGGTATCGCAGTAAACGGATGCATCGATGGATTCTCACGTCATATCATCTGGATGCAAGCGAACATCACTAACAGTAAACCTGAAGTGGTTGCAGGTTACTTTATTAGTGCTGTCATTGAGTTGGGGGGCTGCCCAAAAATAATCAGATCTGATCTCGGTACTGAAAATGTGCACGTTAACAGACGACAGCGTTTTTTACGTGAGGATGAAAACGGCACACTTTCTGAACCTGCTATTCTTCAAGGAAGAAGTACTGCAAATCAGAGGATTGAATGGTGGTGGGGATTCTATCGGAGGCAAAATGTGGACTACTGCAGAGATTTGTTTCTAGAGTTTCAGTCTGTGGGAGACTTCAATGGTGACGTGGTTGACAAAGGTCTCATTCAGTTCTGCTTTCTTGACGTCATTCAGGTAGGAAAAACTCGTTCACACAAACATGCACACACGCGGACTCACACACATGCACACCATAGCAACTTTTTGGCTAAGTATATATTTGAATTCTATAATATTACAAGTAGCCTTTACGCTTTAACCATGAGCCCATCAATGTGTCGATTAGGCCTAAATATATATGCTTGGCGGCTTTCCTTTTTTGGGTAAATATTTGTGTTTGCTGAGCCATACCTATTGATGTGAAAGGTGGTGATGATTGTAAGGGTTCACAGCTGGATGGGGACCAACGAACATTTCAGTGAATAAAATCACACACGTGGAATTGCGAGTAAGCTATTCCACACAGGTAAGCGATCTCAATGTCTTTGTAAAATTATTGTAGAGAAGAGCCAAGCAAAATGACACCTTTTATTGGCTAACTAAAAAGATTACAATATTCAAGCTTTCGAGGCAACTCAGGCCCCTTCTTCAGGCAAGATGTAATCATTGTTTAAGTAATTTAAATTATTGTTTAAGTAATTGTGCCTAATTTGTAGGGCTTTAGTGTTTTGTTTTTTTTTTTACACTTTACGTTTTGTTAAGTTCTCATGCATGCATCATGCAGTTACTTAATTCCGCAATTTGATCTACTGTTTAGTGCACCTGTTCAAGTGCGCCAGGAAAGTCTAAGACTTGTGGTGCACGTATTGCAGTATGTTTAAACTGCGTTTTAGAAGACACTTGACTAAACTTTATTTACTTAAACGCGAAAAATGTCTGAAGTACATTCTTACAGTAAAATCATACATTTCAGGAAATTAACTTGGATTATTTGGTGAGTCCTTAAACAGCTTCACTCCATTTTATATGGTGAACTGACCGCAGTGACACAATGATGAACAGTACTCAGAGATAATGTTGAAAAAAGCGTCTGTTAAATATGCCCCTGTTTAAGGTTGCAATCAAACTCTGGAAAGAAAGACATTTCAGCCTATCAATGAAGACTTTGTAGAATGTATTACCCTATGATAGCACAATTCAACTTTACATTATTTTATGGTCTTTTAGAAGTGACTTTTGGTTTTGGCAACAGTTCATGGCAATTTCAAAGTAAATGTGTACATTGGCTGACTTATAGTCCTAGTCATTCTCAGATTACTCCAGTTCAGAGGAGCAGACAGCAAGAGCCTATAATGTTAGAACTGGGCTCAAGACAGGGCCTGGACAGGGTACTGGTACATCACAGCCATGCCAGGAAAACTGGAGTACCCAGAAAAAAAGCACAGAGACATAGGAAGAACATATACACTCCACACAGACAATCAGGTGCTGGATTTGAAACAAGCATGCTGAATCTGTGGCAGTGCAACTCCTCTCAGGACTACCCAAAAAAGACATAAATCGTTTGCAACTAGTACAGAATGCAGCTGCTAGAATCCTAACTAGGAAAAGAAAATCCGAAAACATTTCTCCAGTTTTGATGTCGCTACACTGGTTACCTGTCATTCAGGATTGACTTTAAAATTCTGCTTATGGTTTATAAAGCCTTAAATAATCTCGCCCCATCTTATATATCAGAATGTCTGACACGTTATATTCCAAATCATAACCTAAGATCCTCAAATGAGTATCTCCTTAGAATTCCAAGAACAAAACTTAAAAATGGTGAGACGGCCTTCTGCTGTTATGCACCGAAAATCTGGAATAGCCTGCCAATGGGAATTTGCCAGGCTGAAACGGTGGAGCACTTTAAAAAACTGCTGAAAACACATTATTTTGACATGGTTTTCTCATAACTTCACTGTAATCAAAATCCTGATACTCTGTATATCCAGCTCATTATAATAACTATTCATGGTGGCTCTAAAATCTGCACTAACCTCTACTCTCTCTTCTGTTTCCTTTTCCGGTATCCTTTTGGTGGTGGCGCAAACTCAAAGCACCGTGATGATCCAACACTGATGGATAGATTAAAAGCCAGAAGTCTGTATGACCATCAACATCAAGTAACTCTGTGAGAACCCTAACTACAAAGAGGACTATTTCATTTATGTTAGGTAGAATGCCCAGAGGGGACTGGGCGGTTCCGTGGCCTGGAACCCCTGCAGATTTGATTTTTTTTCTCCAGCCGTCTGGAGTTTTTTTTCTGTTTTTTCTGTCCACCCTGGCCATCGGACCTTACTCCTTTTCTATGTTAACTAATGTTGTCTTATTTTAATTTCTTATTTTGTCTTTTATTTTTCTTTTCTTCATTATGTAAAGCACTTTGAGCTACTTTTTGTATGAAAATGTGCTATATAAATAAATGTTGTTGTTGTTGTTGGTACCACCCACGCTAAGGGTATATTAGCTTTTCTTTTTTACTATTGAAAATTTCTTAAATTAACAGCATTCACACTTACAGCCTTATGTTGACTGCTAAACTGTCTAAGACCTATGGAAAATAATATTATGAAAGGAAAAACAATATAGAATAAATAAAAAAATTAAAGAATACTTATTTCCTTTTGCATAATTTATTTTACATTATCTATAGATTTTTAATATTACTTTACTTAAGTGATTTTTCCTTTGCATGTCTTTTTTTGTCTGAATATGAGTGTAATCTTTACTGTGACCCGACATTTGCGCGATAGACATATGAGCGGCAACAAAATAGCGGCGATTAAAACGCGGCGTCAAAATCGCACCGACAAAATCGTGCCGACAAAATCGCGAAAGTTTCATTAAATATGAATTACTGGTTTAAAGCATATATAATAATGTTTATTTTAGAAGTCAATATTATGAGACGTGGCATACCATCAGCACGGCACGCAGATAGTCCTTAAGATCACGTCCTGTATGTGTAGGAAGAATTGCAGCAAGATGTCTTGATAGTTGAGCGTATTTAGACTTGCCGGCTGCCTGACTGCTGGTAATTCCGCTTTGTATACGACTTCTTATGCCAACCTTCGACTGAGTTATTTGTTCGCAGCATGCCATCAGCAGTTATAACAGTTATAACCTAGCACATAATGTGTACATAATGCACACGTACGCGTCCCACTCTCTTGGCTTCTCTCGCGATTTTGTCGGCGCGCATTTGTCGAAAACCAGTTAGCGGGTTTGTCGGCGCTCATTTGTCCGTCGCGGTTTTATCGGGGCGCATATGTCTATCGCGCTTTTGTCGGTGAACCAATCTTTACATGCAAAATTAAACAATCATTTATTTACAGTTAAAATAACTGGAATAACAACCTATTTAAAAGACTTTCTGGTTTCTCCATCTACTCAAAGTTCAATAAACAATTATAAACATCATTAAGAATAACATGTGATATTATAAAGTGTCTGAAATATTAATATCAGAGTGATCTTTAATCTTTTAATCATTGGATTTTTGACCCATCAAACAATTTCATTCACTCCAGCAAGTGTGAAATTCCCCCTTGTGTTAAATTTAAGGGAGGATCACTCCCAATTTCAAAAGTCCAGCCCGGTTTTTGAGTTTTGTGTGACATGATGTCAGATTTGGCTTTTTATCTCTGTTTTTTTGTGTTGTTCCAATGCACATAAAGGAAATAAACGTGTATACCAAAACATTTGTAATTGTAACAATTTTCAGGGAGAAATGGTGCATTTTCTGGGAAAATTCCAGGGGTGCTGATAATTTTGGCCATGACTGTATATATATATATATGACAGCCCAGAGCAATATTCTTTCAGGGGGACAATAATTCCTACCTGTGTCTATGTGTGCCTGTGTATTGGAGTTGTGCTGAGAAGATTAGTAACACATTTGACTAATTTGAATATTCTTTGCAGAGGGAGTTAGATACTGTGGTCAGAATGTGGAACAACCATCGGATCAGGCCAGGTGGGAGTGGTTGTGATTTATTTCATGGCAGACCTTTTCTAATGTATTAAGCACCAGAACTTTACCAAGCACAGGACTACCTCCATCCAGTTGACTGTGACAGACTTGATATAATTGTAGAAGAGGGTGTTTACATTTGGAAAACTGGTATTCCCTGTGATCCAGATCTTCATGAACTCTGTGTTTTGCTAATGGAGGAACACCATCATGAATCTAGTTATATGGCTGTTGAGGCTACAAGGCTGTACAGAGAACTTAGGCATTTGGTAAGAGAAATATTGTCAGAACCAGAACCAGAACCCCCTGATGTACTCACACCAACAAACGTAATATGTCCATAAAGGATCTTATACTCACTGTTTTATTTATGTCTGTTTCTTTTGAGTGTGTATGTTTCCTTTAGATTTTTTTGCTTGTTTGTTTTGCTACTATGGTTAACCTTTTCTATTGATAGATTTCAGGTAAATGACCTAACCTTGAAAATTTTGTTGTGCTGAACTTAAGTGTAGTGTATTTTGGGAAAGATACTCTTTTCAGAAAGAGTTCTGAATTCAGCATTAGTTCAATTGTTCAGTTTGTGGCAAAAATTGAGCATTTAATTCAGTTGCTTTCTGACACTTTTTGTAAAGAGCCCAACTCATTTGCAAACATGGACATTTTAAGAGTAGCCATGGACATTTAAATGAAGCTTACTATTTGCATAGCTGCTGGACACCTGTAAAGGAGCTCAATCTACAGCAAGTAATCTTTATTTTAACTTTTTACTTAAGGATACATAATTAATAACTAAGGAACTGGGCCATCTGGAAACTGACATCTTAGACTGAATGAAGATGCATGAACCCACCCAGATTGTATAATCTTTGTATTACTTATACTTGTTTTTATTTGTTGTCATTAGTTATTATGCAAATAAACATTTTTTATTTGCTGTCATTATGGAAACAAATAATTTTAAATAAAAGCTTAAATCGGTGTATTTGTCCAATTGCTATTAGCAAGCTTAGTCCTTCGATTGATCATTCCTTAGCTACAGCCCTTTAAGGGTACAAAGAACACTTCTTGGAAGCCTTGTATTGGTGGTAAGTTGGGTGGAATTAAAGGTTCAGCAAAGCAGTCTGCCATGGTGGTCTGTAGAGTTAACAATGAAGGTAACAGGTAACAGATACATAGCTAATATGACATTTCTTCCTATCCCCCAAGAAAAAAACCTAAAACTTTAGTTAGTACATTTTGTGTTAGGTGCATACCACAGGTGATCTTATAACACAATAAAACACAAATATTATTTTCTTTTTTCTGTTCTGCTGATGGCTGAATGGAGGACAAGCTGAATTTGCAGCAACTTTCTCTTTCAGACATCTGAGTGAATGTCAGCAGCATGCCCAAAGTGCAGAAATAAGTTATTTTACTTCATTTTTTTAACTTCAGTCTTCTTCCTCCACTTTTTGTTTTCTTTGTAATGCCCCATCACTCAATCAGCATGTAAATACATATCTACACTACTAGACAATCTGGTCATTGGAAGCAGTTTGGAGGTTAAGGTATAGAATTTTTTGACATATTTAAATCTGAAAATTGTAATATTTGAAATCAATATACTCTTACCCTATTATTTGGGGAAATAAGATGTCTGTAGATTAAGTGTTTATTTTTGTAATAAAAAACAATAAAATGCAAATATAAAACTAGAAAAATGTTTTCTCCTGAAATCTTGTTTTCCTCACTACATGACATCTATTCACACAATAGACCTGCAGAAAAGAAAAGCTGTTAAATGTGAAACATGAATGTACATTAAAAAAACTAAAATTAATTTCCAACAGCTCCACTGGAAAAAAATGTGCACAAAATTCAAACATCAAGCAACAGAAATACAAAGCAAATTAGATGGACAAAATCCATGTGACTTTGTGATGAATGTTTATATTAATAATTACATCATTTATGTTGTTCTACAAGAACTTTTGTGTAAACAAAACAACTTGCTTGATCTGTAAAAGTAACAAAATGCAATATGTAACAAATTAATGCATTAAAGAGCATTATGTTGAACTATGAAGAATAACATTTAGATGTTTGAATGTTGTTGAGGGAACTATGTTGCCTTTGTTGCGATGACAAAGAAACAGAATGCATATGTAACTGATCTGTGTATAAACTACCTCAGGAAGACAGCATCCACTATAAAACATTTGGAGCAGTATGTTAATTGTATTTCAGACACCTGTAGCACAGTGCAATGTATAATTGTGCTCCTTATTTGATGTATAGGCCTGCATCCTTGCAGTATCTTATCATGTGGCCATTCTGAGGTCTTCAATTGATCAAAAATTTTTTATACCATATCCATGACCCATATTCCACTTTTTAACACAGACAGAAACTCTGACCTGAATTCTGAGAAATTTCTGTAGTTGCATGCTAGTTCCATGGCACAACTGCAAGAATGGGCTACCGGCCATCTAGTAAATTCAGACATGTCCTTAAATGTAACATTAATGGTCTTTGCCAGAAAAAGATCAGACCCTGTGCAAAACCTAAGGAACAGTCCAATGTCCTTCTGATCAATCTCTCTGACAAATCTTAGAAGGTGAAGAGATGTGGTCCTCTCAATTGGTGACACTGAGCTTGGAAACTGGATGGATTTTGTGATGTTTCATGGCTTTGTTTGAAGATCATCCAGGATCTTTTCCAGTGTCTTCCCACTCAAAGACTCTCCAATACCTTTCAGGACTGGCTGTCAGCACTTTATTATAAATACTGGCTCTTGGACCATCTCCTTGTGTGCAATTTCTTTCAACAAGGTCAGTAAGTTTTCTTTTGTTGGCAGAGAGGTACAGTTATGACTGCTCAGAATGGTAAGAAGCTCTTCCGAATCAGCTTGACTGAAATCACTCAAAGCCTCTGTCAGTGCATCCTTCTCAGTGGGGCTAATGTAGTTAAAAAAATGCCTCCATTAGATTGCAGGTAGATGAAGATATGGGAAGAGCTTCATAAAGAAATGGTGGAGCAAGCTGAACAGGTAAGTACTGAAATCTCTGCCACCCAAAGGCCAAGATTCGGGCAACAGCTTTCCACTCCAGTTCTTGATAAGCGTGATGCAAAGTGGGGATATATGTGGCTCTGCATGTTCTTGTTTCATAAAAAGTGCTCCAGAAGTCAGTAAAACAGTCCATAACAAGCCCATTCCCAACTCCATTCTCCAGCTGTCCATTTTCCAGCACATATTCAAATGTTATATTAGCATTGTGATGTATGGCCGGCTGTTCATCCCAGCCAATACCAGGAACAGTGTTTATTTTCCCTACACCCCGGAAGTACGTCCGAGTCACATGGACAAGGGGAATGACGTGCTTCCGGGGTGAAGAAAAGGACTTTTTTATCTGACCCGGAAGTGATAGGAGAACATGGACTGGGGATTGGAACACTTCCGGGTCAGGGAATATAAAAGGATTATGGGAGCTCCCAGACGGCGAGCTGAGTTGAGTTGGGAGGCAGGGTGGCTAAGCGTCTGGGAGAGTGGAGGATTGGTTATTGTTTATTTTGATTATTGTTATTGGAGTATTGTGGAGAGGAGGGTGATTTGTGCACTTTATTATTATAATAAATAATAATTATTGGACTTTTACCTGGTGTTTGACGAGTGGTCTGAGGGTTCAAGGGAGCGAGAAAGCTCTAATCTGTCACAGCATATAGTATGTTCTCATCTGAAAACGTCTGAATCACGTCAGACACACAATGAACTTTGCGAATAGCAATGGTCTGCTTCTCAGCTATATTCTCTGCATTGTCATAGAAAGATGCAGATGAAGTATTTGGGGAGGCATGGTTTGACCTTGCTTCTGGATTTATGACATCAGGTACTGCTGATGGGCTCTCAGGTGAAGCAGCTGAGTTGCAATTTGTGGGTGTATGTTCGGATGGTTGCACTTCAGTTACAGGTTCACCAACAATCTCTATCATATTATGCAATATTCTGCAATCTGTGTTATCACCAGCAGGGCTGGAAACCACTTGCTCAAAAGCAGATTCATTTTTCTGATTTCCTTTGTCTTCAATTACTTCAGTATCATTTTCTGATTCCTGCTGTTCAGGGACAGGTTGATAAATCAAAGTGTCACAGAGAGCATCCAACGACAAACTTCCATCATCACCAAGGAAAATAACTTCTTGATCAAATGTTGAAGTGGTGGTAACAGATGGTAAAATTGTAGTCATTAATGGACTGGAAGTAAAAGGCCTTTCTGAAGACAGAGAGCTATGGGTTGAAGATATGGGAGATAGATCCTGCTGGGCGGGTACCACTACTGTCTCAAATCTCTCTGGTGATTCAGCCCGTTTTACTGAATCATCACATTTTTTGGGTTTTGAACAAATGTACAACCTGAGTAATTTATGATAAGTTGTATCATACAACCTGCCAACTGTGAGAGTTGCATCTAAGGGCTCCTCTGAGCTCATAATACATAAAGAGAAGTCAAAGTCTTCAACTCTTCCTTTAGATGATTTTTCCTTAGGAAAGAATATTTGCTTCCCATCTTCTAAAATTTTGTTCACAGTATCATCTTTACTAACAATGAGCTCTCTTGTGCCCCCACCTGTTGGTCGTCTAACCTGCTTAAAGTTACCATTTTGATACACCATCCAACCCAGTTCTATTTTTCTTGTTTTTCGTTCAGCATTCTTGTTCCCCTTACCAACTGCTCGGCGAGGATTACTTTGTGAACCTGTTATTGCTGGGTACAAGCTTGGAAGTTTCATTTTTGATCGCAGACGTTCTATGAGTTTCCTTTTCCTTTCCTCATTGTTTGAAGCTGCTGAAGACGAATCTGTCCAATTTCTTGCATATACACGGTCTCCAAAATGAGGAATATATTTTGCAAGTGTGTCATCATCCATCAGTCTGACAACATCCAGGTCCACCTGTACAAAGAAAAAAGTTATATATATCTATACTAATAAACGGCAAAGCCCTCACTCACTCACTCACTCACTCACTCACTCACTCACTCACTGACTGACTGACTGACTGACTCATCACTAATTCTCCAACTTCCCGTGTAGGTAGAAGGCTGAAATTTGGCAGGCTCATTCCTTACAGCTTCCTTACAAAAGTTGGGCAGGTTTCATTTCGAAATTCTACGCGTAATGGTCATAACTGGAAGTTGCTTTTCTCCATTTACTATAATGGAGTTGAGCTGGAGGGGCGGAGTTCCGTATGACATCATCACGCCTCTCACGTAATCACGCATTACGTAGAAAGCCAGGAAGAGCTACAAAACGCGCTTTAGAAAACATGCATTATATAATTAACTCTTTTAGGGCTAATTTTTTTTTTTTTTCTTATCTCCCAGGGCTGAATATTTTTCCAAAAACTAACATTTTTTAAAAAAGAACACAAAGCAATTGTTTAACATATCAAATCAACAAAAAATATTTACTTTTGACAAATGTTACTGTCTTGCATGTTGTATGAGCCTGCATACTCTATGATTTCACATACATATCACATACATTTTACACAGCAAAGTCCTGCAAAGTCTGATCTCGCTCAAAGCAGCCAATTTCAGTCATTGCCACATTGCACTGCTTACAATACATGTTGCTTTGGTGCCTACTTTTCAATTGTCTGTTGCTGCACTTTCTCACATATATTGTTAGTGTGTACTGTAGAGAGACAAGTCACCCTTTTGCCATCGTGCCATTCCACTGCCACCAAGTTTTGTGCCCACATGAAAACCGTATTGTCACCTCTTTTCATCTTCTGAAACTTTATGAACTTTATGCATGGCATTATAGCCTGGCTCGCCCCATGGGATTTGCTTCTGTTTATTACAGAAGTGAATAAAACTTTGCAGCAGCAGGTACCTATCACCATGCTGCATAACCTGTCCAAAGCCACCAGGGGACAAAGCACGTTTGGACCAATGCTCCCTGAAGTTACATCACCAGTTCTGTCCCATCTCTATTTGTAATACCACAGCACGCTTCATCTCGTCTTTTGTTGTGGGTTTACACTTTGAAAAACAAGAATGCGATGCAAACGCAGCCCGCGATTCAAAAAATTTCTCTGCCTACCTGTTTATCTCATCTGACGGTAGCTGAAAAGCAGCATCAGGAGAGAGCAGCCTGAAGTACAGCAGCTGGTGATCTGTCGTGTCCAACAGCAAGCCATGCCGTCTTGTGAAGTCCAGCAGCCAGATCGGCTCTCAACAGATGAATGTCTATGTATTTATCCCACGCGAACTTTGCCGTAGATGCATCGGCTGCGCGAAGCGCTCAACTGGCAGCAGATCCGCTAGCGCGGCATCGGCTGGTGTTTGATCAGCTGATGCTGGCTTCTCACTCTCTTGCTCGATCTCCTGATCACTGTCAATAAAATCCGATTCTGAAAAATCAGAGTCCGACTCCGTGATAATGCGCAAAACATTGTCTGCCGAGTGTTTTCTTTTCTGCACTCGCTTCGCTCCCTCGTCACATGTGGATGCCATCTTGCCATTGTTTACATTTCGCAACTCACGCACACACAAGGATTAGTTGCCGAGTCAACGGGTCTAGCATTCCTCCAAGCACAGAGGGAATGCCTATGACGTGACAGTGAGATTTGTCGCCATTAACAGCTGATTATCGCCCTCTATCCCTGGATGTCGACTTTAGTCGACATTCGCCCTCAACCCCTCCTGTCGACAAAAGTCGACATCCGCCCTAAAAGAGTTAAGAAGGCAGCGAAACAATTAGAAGCGAGCGAGTGACATATAAAACCATATTCAGCGGCTCACGTGAACTGATGCAGTGCGCAGACAAAAAGTAACAGTTCCAAAGAGTGCTGAACAAAAACCTAATTACACTGCTACGCTCGAATGGATAAACCACACGCAGTGGCGCGATGGTAAAGCATTCGCCTGTAGCGCCCACGTCCGAAGTTCGATTCCCGAGAGGGGATGCACTAAGTATGTGCTTCTCGATTTATTTTAACCTCGCATCCCCTTAGTTTGAGACGTATGAAAACGCATGCGGTTAACGCAGAAAGACAGATCACCGATTCACCTATTGAAGCTTCATGAATAATGGATACTTTATTCGCGATCAATGATTGTTTTGGTAAAGCCATACTCAGTGTATTCATTAGATGAATGGTAAAAAAGTAAGAGCGAGGGGACGGTAACTTACTGAAGCACACAAGCAAAACCACAATAGCACGCGGGCTCGATGTACTGACTTGCGCGATCACATTCCAAAAAATATTTCTTTTCAAGTTCAATTTAGTCCATATGAGTCAAACTCAAAGCCCCCGGGCCGGATGTGGCCCGTGGGCTTTGAGTTTGACTCATATGG
>JANRMT010062792.1:113360178-113395722 GCA_026402145.1 Polypterus bichir lapradei | reverse complement strand
TCCATAGAAGTATCACATTAAAGACTCTGACACATCCTCCCACGTAACACACACTTTGAAAATAGCTCTTAACTCCATCTTGTGGAACTTTGAGGTAATACAGGTGATTCAAACTTGCAGCTACTCTGTATGGAGATGATACTGTTAATTCAGGTGATTCAAACTGTAAAAGGTAAAGTTATTGTATATGCTTTATCTATATTTGTATATATTTTTTAAGGTTATTCATTTATATGCAACAGTTTAAAACATCTTTAGCAAACATCTCGCTCTCACCTGTAACACAACCCCCATAGAAGTATCACATTAAAGACTCTGACACATTCTCCCATTTAACACTAGAATTACCAGAGCCTACGAAAAAACTCGTAGGTCCGTCCCACCTTAAATCGCTTCTTAAAACCGTTCTCACCTCTCCGCCATTGTCTTTTGTTAATCTAAATGTGCTGATAAAAGAAAAGCTGCAAGTAGCCGGCTATTCCATCCCCCCAACGACTTAGAACGTGCACAAACTTCTCCCAGCTCATGCCTTGATTATCTGGGAGTGAAGTGGAATTTTAGAGTGGAAATAATAGATCATTATTTGGAATACACGCATTTCACGTGTGTTCTGTTTCTACAGTAATCCGTGTAAACACATTTTTAAAACAGAAACGTTTTTCATATTGTAGTAGTAAATGACATAATGTAAGCATAAACTATATAATGTATGAAGCCTGAAGTCCAAATATCAAACACATTTACAAAAGGTACAAATATAACAGAACAAGTATGCTTTTATTCAAAAATATAACTGCAGAAAAAAGCCACCTTAGCATGCCACATTGACACATACTTATTCCAACTGCCACGGTAGTATAATGGTATCAATCACTGACTAGTGTTCAAAAGGTCGTGAGTTCGACATTTATTACTAAAATATGAAAAGTTCGACATTTATTACTAAAATATGAAAAAGTTTCTGTTTTAACATTGTGTTTACACAGATTACTGTAGAAACGGAACACACATGAAATGCGTGTGTTCCAAATAACAATCTATTATTTCCACTCTAAAACTCCACTTCACTCCTAGATAATCGAGGCATGAGCTCGGAGAAGTTCGTGCACGTTCTGAGTCGGTGGGGGGATGGAATAGCCGGCTGCATGCAGTTTGTTTTTATCTGCACATTTACAGGACAAAGGAGGCTGGCGGAGAGGTGAGAGCGGTTTTAAGAAGCGATTTAAGGTGGGACGGATCTACGAGTTTTTTCGTAGGCTCTGGTAATTCTAGTGTTAACAAGTTTCCAACTGTGTCCCCGTGTTCTTGATGAACTCATTTTAAAATAACAGTCTCGATTCACTATACTAATTCCCTTCATAATTTTAAACACTTCAATCATGTCACCTCTTAATCTTCTTTTGTTTAAACTGTAAAGGCTCAGCTCTTTTAATCTTTTCTCATAATTCAACCCCTGTAGCCCTGGAATCAGCCTAGTCGCTCTTCTCTGGACCTTTTCTAGCGCTGCTATGTCCTTTTTGTAGCCTGGAGACCAAAACTGCACACAGTACTCAAGATGAGGCCTCACCAGTGCATTATAAAGGTTGAGCATAACCTCCTTGGACTTGTACTCCACACATCGTGCTATATATCCTAACATTCTGTTTGCCTTCTTCATGACTTCTGAACACTGTCGGGAAGTCGATACCTTAGAGTCCACTATGACTCCTAAATCCTTCTCATAAGGTATACTCTCGGCTTTCCGACCGCCCATTGTGTATTGAAACCTAACATTTTTAATTCCTATGTGCAATTCTTTACATTTATTGACATTAAATTTCATCTGCCAGAAATCTGCCCAAGCCTGTATGCTATCCAAGTCCCTCTAAGATGATATAACGGATACCAAATTATCTGCTAATCCACCTATCTTGGTATCATCTGCAAACTTAACCAGCTTGTTACTTATATTCCTATCTAAATTATTTATATATATTAAAAATAGCAGCGGCCCAAGCACTGAGCCCTGTGGAACACCACTCTTAACATCGGCCAGTTCTGATGAGGTTCCTCGCACCATCACCCTCTGCTTCCTGTGTCTGAGCCAATTCTGTACCCATCTAAAAACATCACCCTGAACTCTCACTTCTTTTAATTTGATGCCCAACCTCTCATGTGGCACCTTATCAAATGCTTTCTGAAGGTCCAGATAAATAATATCATAAGCTCCGCTTTCATCGTATCCTTTTGTTGCCTCCTTATAGAATTCCAGCATGTTAGTCAAACACGACCTCCCTCTTCTGAACCCATGCTGACTGTCAGAATAACTCCTGTCCTTGCCATATGTTGCTCAATCTTATCCTTAATAATTTCTTCTTCCATTAATTTTCCTGTGAGACATATTAAGCTTAATGGCCTATAGTTGCTTGGATCTGCCCTGTCACCCTTTTTATATAATGGGATGATATTTGCCATTTTCCAGTCCTTCAGAATCTCTCCAGTGCGCAGTGACTTCCTAAAAATATGTGTCAAGGGTTTATATATGTACTCACTAGCCTCCTTAAGAACACAAGGATAAATATTATCTGGTCCTGGTGATTTGTTTGATTTCATCTTATTTAATCTGAGCTGCACTTCTCCCTCTACAATTTCCAAATTCCTCAGTACCTCCTTAGTAGTCGCATTTACCTCTGGGAGGTTATCCACTTGCTCACTTTTAAACACCTCAGAAAAATGTAAGTTTTGTGCATCCACTATTTCACTGTCTGTATCTTTTAATTCCCCTTTACTATTCTTGATGCACTTCACCTCCTCCTTGACTGTTCTTTTACTAGTAAAATACTGAAAGAATCTCTTAGGGTCTTCTTTCGCCTTATCTGCTATATTCTTCTCCAACTGTCTTTTAGCCTCCCTGATATCCTTCTTAATGGTTGCCCTGCCCTCATGTTCTCATATGCTCTACCATTCACTTTGCAGTCATAAGTCTTATATGCCTTATAAAGCAGTTTTTTCCTTTGCAACTTCTTTTTTAAATCTTTATTAATCCACCGTGGAGTTTTTTTTAGTTTCCTATTAATTCCAAATTTAGATATGTATCTGTCCTGCATTACATGTAAAACATTTTTAAACCTGTTCCACTGCTCCTCGACTGTTTCCACACTTCAAAGCTTATCCCAGTCTATCCTACTTAGACTTTGTCGCATCTGCTCAAAATTAACCCTACCAAAGTTCAACTTAACAATTTTTGTCTTTGCATCTGCACTCTTACAAAATACTGAGAATTGTATTACATTATGGTCACTTGACCCTAGTGGTTCAATCACCTCTACACCCTCAATTCTATCCTGATTATTACAGAATACTAAATCAAGACAGGCTTCACCCCATGTTGGTGATTTAACATGCTGTGTTAAAAAACAGTCATTGATTACTTCTAAAAACTCCTGCTCTTGTGCTCCTCCATCTGCAAGTTTATCCCAGTTAATATTTGGATAATTAAAGTCCCCCATGACTATAATATCTCCCTGTAAGCTTGCCTTTTTTGATATTACTAAAAAGATTTGTGTTGAAATTACTGTCTGAATTGGGTGGTCTATAACACACTCCTAAAATAAGACCTTTCCCTAATATTTTCCAGGCGAAGCCACGTGTCCTCACTAAGATGGGGCTCATCATTCAACTGAAGAGGACTTACATTTAAATCCTGTTTGATATAAACAGCAACCCCACCTCCTTTTCTGTTCTGTCTATCCTTCCTAACAAATGTGTATCCCTCTATGTTACACTCATCCCCATCTTTGTTATTTAGCCAGATTTCCGTTATTGCTATAATATAATTATGCTCTGCTACATACAACTCCAACTCACTTACCTTATTTTTTATACTTCTAGCATTAAGACAAGCTATTTTTAATGTGTTACTCCTTCTATATTTAAATGTCTGCTTAAAATTTACATTACTATGCATTTTTATTTCTACACCATTGTTTGTTCTTCCATGTATAGATCTAAACCTGGCCTGTCCGAAACTCCCTGCCCCCCGCCCCCCATTACCTAGTTTAAACAATCCTCGACTAACCTACTCATACGCCTCCCCAATACATTGGCGTCCCTCCAGTTCAGATGTTACCCATAATGGTGGAACAGGTCCCATCTGTTCCAAAAGGAGTACCAATGCCCCATAAACCTATACCCTTCTATCCTGCACCAATATTGGTACAAGGAATACCACCAATAAATTGTAAAGTCTGGACATAAACCAAAATATTTGTTTACATCAAAATCACACTGGGTCGCTTTAACAGGAGTTTAGTGCAGGCCTTATGACAAAAGGAAACAGAAACTTACAGTATCTGAAGAACATCAGCTACCTAGATGTGCAACATCAGAGTACACCTACTAGTGTATGCCAGGCATGTGTATGTCATATACCATATTATTTATTGACATCATGGTCTTGTTTAAAAATAAATAAATAAAAAGGAAAATGTACCATACATAACACCTACTACCATGTTCCATCAAGACAAAATATTTGGACAGTCCCACAGTTTTTGTTGTTTATGCTATGCACACCAGCAAACTGGATTTGAACGTAAACAATGACAAGGTGACAACAGCTAACTATTTTAATGTCAATTGAACTGGAAGCTACAGTCCTTTTTGTAAAAAATTTCTTAGTGTTAGGGGTTCAAAAGATAGATAAACATTGAAGTAATTTTTTGTGCTGCTGTGCTCAGCAGTGACATCAATGAACACAAGGATACCAGTTCCATTGGCAGTTAAACACACCTAAGCCAGAAAAGAACCCACATTATGCTGAACAGCTGATGATTTGCTTGTAGAAGGTATTGTTTGTTCCTTCTACATACTTTGCTTTCTGGTACAGGTTCTTTATTGTTTTTAATATGACACCAGGAATCTGACTACAGATTTTTAATAATCTTTGTTGTCTGTTGCCTGGCTTTTTCCTATATTTTTTATATTCTGATTGTGAGGCATATCACATGTTTGCATGTGGTGAAGCCTACATCATTGTGATTTAAGTAGGTGGCTTGTCTCCATTGCTGATGTGAATGACTGCAGAAATACATTCAGGCAAAAGTTATAACAATGAAGGTGAAGCAGAGCAGCACCAGGGAAGATAGATGGAACGGGGCTGATGATATCTATGGGTCGTATATGCTACTTAAGATATAGTTGACCGAAAAGAATCATCAATCAAATAATACATGTGATGACTTTATTATTATTGTTATTATGAATTATAATAACGATATTATTATTATTATTATTATTATTATATAAAATGTCTTTATCATTCTTCTCCTACAGCTGTTAAGCTTTGCCTGACAAACCTTTCCAGGGATCTTTCATATATCCTAGCATAGGCTGCATATGAATTTTACTCTGTATCACTCGTGGTTTTGTAGAAATTTGAACTTTTGTTCGACTTTTTTCCTCCCATAAGAAGCAAACTTAGAAAATGCTGAGACAATATAATTTCCATCTAATGCTTTTGTAAAATTTTTTGCAGCCTTTGAGATATTATGATTCCAGACTGTAAAGGCTATCACACACCATATGCGTCTGGTGGATGACACTTTGTGTTCTAAAATTCGAAATCATGGCGTTCATTGAAGGAACGCACTACTGTCCCAGTTTGCCGTCCATGGACGGAACTGACAGTAGTTATGACTTTCAGCACTGTTCAAATCTTTAATGAGCTATTCACCATATTTCCCATAACAGATTTACGGTAAATTAATTTCAGTATAGCCGTAACTTAGCTAGTTAACTTAATAAAAGTCAAACATAAAGTATGGAGATATTTGAAAATTGACCTTGTCTTGTGCCATTTGGTTTAGGTTCTCCTCCAGTATCCCTCTGTCTTTAAGTGCAATGATGAACGGATCCATGGTGCGGCTGAATGAATAAAAATGCAGTCTCTGTTAGCTGCTGCAGTTTATCTGAATGCAAACCAAAGAAGACATGCAACAGTTCATCTAATTACACAGCTGGCAAAACTGCATGATGCAAATAGACTTACATTTGTGTACGTATCACAGGAGGTTTCTAGTTACTATCGTTGTCATCAGATACTGTGATTTATGATAGCAAGCCCACCAGGAGCAAAGGTTAAGTTTCGTTTCTTCGAGATCGCGATAAAATGATGCAGTTATCTCGAGAAAACAAAGTTCGTTTTCTCGAGATCTTGATAAAATTATTCCGTTTTCTCGAGAAAACAATTTTAAAAAACTAGCGATATAGCACGTCCTCTCTCGGCTTCCGTAGTAAACTGCTCAGATTACTAAAAGCTAAAACTGTTCAGTTCAGTTAATGCTTTTCCATGCATAAGCAAGCAGACCTTTACACCAGGGCTATTTAATTAATTTCAGTGGATGCATCTTCAGAATATTCCCATACTTTTTCTTTCACTTTCAAATATAAACTTTTAGCAGTTTGAATTCCTTGTGTTGACTTTGTGTTCAAATCCATAGCATATTGTACCAGTGATACAAGCAATGTAGATGTTATCCCAGTTCACACTAGGAAATACTCAATTATTCACAGTGGGACAATTTAGAATTGCAATGTGGCAGTAAATCACAGTATCTTTAGAAAAATTACCCTAATATAGTGGGAGTGTGCAAAATCCACACAAACAGTATGATTTAATCCCTGTGGAATGGATTCATGAACCAGAAGGATGTGTTAGAAATCCAGCCTGTGGGTGAAGATAGACTGACAGAGGGTGCCAGAAAGATTTGGAGAAGGTTCCTAGGCCAACAGACAGAACTTGAAACCATTATTGAAAGGAGTTTGCAAATAAGGCTCCTGAGTCAAAATATATCCAATAAAAATGCTGGGAAGACTAGGACCATGAGAGAGTGTACTAAGTGGTTATGATACTGAAGGGAGCTTTCTAGCATGGAAAGCCATTTCTGTTGAAAGACAAAGCTTAAAGAAATGGGAGGAGAGCAACAAGACCAAAGGAAATCCCAACAGTGTACTGGTGGCTTTGTTCTGAGGCAGAACTGGAAATCATTGATAGCTGAAGTGAAACTGTAGCTTGGCCAAAGGATAAATCTTCAAGTTTAGAGTGAAGGATGAGCAGAGGCAAATGCTCAGTGGCAGGGAAGAAGAGAGGACAAAGAAAGAAGAGATAGGCAGAAACACTAGAACAGGGGTGCCCACACTTCTTCAGCTTGCGAGCTACTTTTAAAATGGCCAGGTCGAAATGATCTACCTACATTAAAAATTATATATATATATATTTATGTGTTGCGAATACTTTATACATAAAATATATGTTATCATACCTTGCATAACTCAATAACCTTTATGGCACAATAACAATTCAATACATTTATGGTCACCACAGTATTTGGATTTAATAATCTTCATGTGGGAAAAGGCTGACTCGCATAAATAAGTAGAGCCGAATAATGCAGTCAAGGAGGTAGCTCTTGGAAGGACTTCTTATGCTTAATGATCGAGTGACTCATCCGGAATGATGCTTCGGTGTGTCTGCCTTTGCTTTTGAATTCAGCCGAGTAAAAAATGATGGCTGTCCGATTAACTGCAATTTTAGTTCCCTCTCATTTCTCTTTCTCAGATCAGAAGGAAGTAAGTTACGTAGTTTTTATGAACAGTTCGAAAGTGCCTTTCCACATTTTCCTTCTTTGGAATAGAAATGATAGACAGATCAGACAAACGCACTTCGATTGTGACATTGTGAGAAAAAAAATCCTCTTCCAATTCCTCATCCAGCCCGTACCCTCCCCAAACAATTTTTTTTTTAAATCCCTTCTTTAATCGATATACAGTGCATCCGGAAAGTATTCACAGCGCATCACTTTTTCCACATTTGTTATGTTACAGGCTTATTCCAAAATGGATTAAATTCATTTTTTAGTTTTTTAGTTTTATGAAGTGGGAAATAGAGTCTATGTCTAACCTAGACAAAAAATCAACAGACTTTGCTATTTTATCTTTATTGTTATCAGTGGTGTTTTTTTAAATGTATTAATCTGATCTGATCTGATTAATCTGTTTTTGGTAATTCTTAATGTTTAGCTTTATTAGTTTGTAACTGCATTTTTAATGAAGGCGGCACGGTGGCACAGTGGGTAGCACTGCTGCCTCGCAGTGAGGAGACCCAGGTTTGCTTCCCAGGTCCTCCCTGCATGGAGTTTGCATGCTCTCCACGTGTCTGCGTAGGTTTCCTCTGGGTACTCCAGTTTCCTCCCACATTTCAAAGACATACAGGTTAGGTGCATTGGCGATTCTAAATTGTCCCTAGTGTGTACTTGGTGTGTGTGTGTGTATGTGCCCTTCGATGGGTTGGCACCTTGCCCTGGGTTTGTTTCTTGCCTTGTGCCCTGTGTTGGCTGGGATTGGCTCCAGCAGACCCCCGTGACCCTGTAGTTAGGATATAACGGGTTGGATAATGGATGGAAGGATTTTTAATGAAGTTTTACATTATATGAACCTTTTTTGAAAGTAATCTTTATTGATTATTGTTGTTTCATATTATTCATTTTATTTGAAAGCAAAAATATATCTTACTTGATAACACTGATTATAAACATTATCACTTCCTGGGATACATTAACTACCCTAGTATGTCATTTGTAATTAAATAATCATCATTTTCTAATTGACCTAAATCTTACAACTCACCTATAAATAGGCTGGTATGATCTGAAATAACAGTTCAGTCATTTGTCTATTGAGCACAGAAAATGTCATTTTAATTATAATGAGCAATCACCATGGTGAAACAATTTCTTGTGAGTGATCTTAATTTAAGTCACTTGTAAAGTTCTTACAACCTTAGACATTTAGTATATCTCTGAGAAATTTAATAACGCTCTAACATAGAGGACATTTTTAGTTCATATGCATTGTGTTACACATTTTATGAAGTCTTTATGCGATAATTTTTCTTATTTTTAGTATATTTAAAATCATTTACATAGTTACTACATCTCTCATTAGTATAGTAATATTTTGTACATATTGGATAGCCAGTTAGTCCTTTTAATAAATAACAAGTTGGAAACCCCTTTGCAATCAGGGCAGTCTAATTTTATTAGGGCGTGGACTCAACAAAGTGTCAAAACTACAACACATAGCTTCTGAATCACAATAAAGCAATATATCCCACAGCTCTTGAAAGTTGATACATGTTAGCCTGAAAAAAAACAGAGAGGGGTAGATGAAGAAAATAGCAGACTGTTCAACACCCTAGGCAACAACATTATTAATTTGATAAAGGACAAATTCAGGAATGGAAACACCTCAAAACATTCTCAAAGAAATAACTGACTACATGTACGGAAATTGTGTCAATGAAAAGAATAGTATATCTAGAAACCACTTTAATTGTTTTGGGAGGGTTACTGATATTAATGTGAATGGCCATGAGATCTAGAATTGGACTAAACAAAAAAATGAAAAGCAAATGACTAAATGTTTTAATCATTTCTTAACTGCATTTTAATATAATTATCCTAATCTTTATTTTACATGTGACAGTTGCATTAAGCTGTTGGAAAAGGGCAGGAACTAGAAGCAACAATAAAATGAAATGTATTACCTTCATGGCAGCACACAAGAATACATGTTCTTGAGGATCTGTTTAATAATTCAGAACTTATGACATTCCGATCTTTACAAGTTCATTTTAATCTTCCTCATTCTACTCTCTTCTTCTACTTAAAATTCTGATCAGAACGAGTGGAATTTCTCTACCAAACCACTCATTGTATTCTCTGTTTTGTTTTCTCTATTCCATGAAAAAAACTGTTTCTACTTTTTACTTTTCACTTCGCAAAGCATCTTAGAAACCACTACCCTTGATTTCTCTGTGATCCAAAGACCTTTCCTCTCGGGAGCACTATTTTCTCCAATGCAAGTTTGTGCCCTAGAAATTTGAACTTAGCCCACCCACCCAGTTCAGGTTTCTACATATACTTCATCCTACTCCTTGTAAGAACCATCTGATTGGCCTCACTGCTGATCATCTTTGTCATTTATGTCCCCTTGGTTTACCAGCCATTTTTTTCCTATAGTATGTACTATCTTCTTTTTTTTCTCCCAAATATTCTTGTGTTGCCTCAAATGTTTCTTCTTTTAGACCTTTATATGCTTTCACTTAAACCTCCTGAATTTAAGTTATATTGTCTGGGTACCCTAGCAGCCAAATTAATTCTTGCCTCCTACTGGAAGAAACCTGAGTGTGTTACTGTGGACAACTGTCAGTCTTCGTTCTACAATTTAATACATCTTGAATTGTGTGCAGAATGGATTAATGGTGAATCCAGCAATGAAACTGAAACTTGGATTAATGCTGTTTATTTGTGTAAATCCCAGTTTGCTGTAACACCTTGACTTTATTTTACTGTCAAGTATTGCATTTTTTTTTTAGTTTTGCTGTTGTGGCGTAGTCATAAATCTTTGGCTCAGGATGGGTGGGAGAGGGTGAAAGAGGAAGAGTTGGGTATTTTCTAATATAGAGTTGCTTATTGCTATTTCCTGTCATTTTGTCTTTATTTAAAATAAAGCTGATTACCAAAAAAAAAGATATGTGATTAATATAACAAAGCCTTAATTCAAATAACCAAGGTCCATCTTATCTTTCATGAATACCAAAACAATATCAAAAAATCAAAGTGAAAAAAACAAATTTGGATTAAAAAAATGACACACTAATGAGAATGGATTTGTTTAATTATTTTCTCCGTAATCTCAGATACACAGGAAGTTCATGGAGCGCTCTTTATATCATTACCAATTTTATGTACCTCTGATGGTCATACTTAGTAAAACTATGAGAAACGGGATCAACACTATGGCAACAAGATTGGAAAAATGTAAAACAAAGCAAGGCATAATAGTTTGTAAGCAATATAGATCACAGGAAATAAACATATTTCTAGTCACCCATTTATTTATCTAAATGATCTAACTGGTTATAAGGTTATGGTCACTGCACCTCAATTATAAAATACAATAGTAATGAAAAAAGGCAAGCAAAATAAAATGGCATAAAATTATTAGGAGTACCAGAAGTAATAACCGTCTTGTTTCATTTCATTAACAATAAAGAGGTACCAGCTAATACTAACTGTCTCACTGCAGAAAATTCTCCAGCTGGACTTTTCTTGATGCCTTATTGTTTCTGCATTTAACTGTGTCATAACTCTTATTGTAGTTGTACTTGACAGAGTAATAAGACCACTTATCGAAGATCTTGACAGTAACTTAATTTCTTGATCTTGGCCATGGATATTACTGCTATTTGCCACAGCGAAAGGCTCATAATTCTAAGACATGTTTTCAAAAGATGCCCAGTTCATGTTTGTCTCATGCACACCCTCATCAGACTGGAACAATTGATTCTCACCCAGTTGACGTTGGTAATAGCATAGGAACCAATTATAAGAACATCATCTTTATATAGTAATAATTATGTTGGTGCTGTCTTTGCTCCAAAAGTAAGGTAGAGAAATTTATTTACCATTTTTCATCCTTCTTTGTCAATTACTTAAAACCTATGCTATTTACAAATTTATTGATTCATAATATTATCTTTTCCAAAGTTCTTTCCCTTCCTGGCATATTAAAATGTATTTTCCATTTTCACAGTTACCCCCATAGAAATGAAGTTTCCAAAAGTAAAAACAGGGTACCCTCTTCAAATTGTGCATATAGCCCATAGCCTAGGCAGAGGCAGACTCTACAATATTCAAATGAAAATGAAAAAAGGAATTAAAACAATATCCCACTTCCATCCAAGCCATCCTTCTATCAAACCCTTATTAAAAGTAATTACCCCTGTGGGCATTTCTGTTTGAGCTGAAGCTGCTGCTTCATTTTTAAATTATGTCCAAAAAAATGCTGCCATATCCCAGTGACTTCTGGACGATTTAATATCACATAACCGAATACCTACCTGTCCATAAACCTGATTTACTGCACTGCTTGCCAAAATCTATGAGACAATCACATAGGTGAAGAAAAAGAAAATGGTTATCAGATCATTTCAAGGAACGCATCTTGGTGTTAAAAAAAATGATCATAGCCACTCTGATCTTTTTCTTTATATTGTTTTCAAAAGTTTCAGAATAAGAGAAGCCAAACCTATCCTTGAATTGGATTACAGTCAATGATCCACTAATACTCCTGCATGGGTCTTATTTTTAAGAATGATATTTGTAATAACAATGTAATACCCAAACTGCAACACAAAAAGAAATGTCAATTAATATCATAAAACAAAATTCACCTGTTGAATAAGCAAACTTGATTAAGCATACCATTATATTAATAAGAATTATAAAAATAGCCCCTTAAAAAAATTAAATAATAGTATAAAATTAATAGAAGCAATATGTATAGAGGTGTGCAGCAACACATGCAAAGAAATTAGCTACAATTCCATCTCTGCCTCTGTGTAAAAGGATTTGAATTATGAAATTTGTGTAGTGCCCTCCTGCCTCCTGTATTACAGCGAAAATGATATTGGCTTCCTGAGTTCTGAATGGAAAACCTTTAACGTAAATCATTTTCCTTGCCCAAATGAATCTCTTCCTTAAAGATTCTCCTCACATATACAACATAGAAAGACTTTAAATATGAAAAATACATACAAAGAGTACTTAATACATGCTGTTCTAAATGATTTTAAATTATTCACAACTACTTAATACTGTTCATTACAGATGTGAGTCATTGCTCTTGTGCACGAAGACAAAAAAGGTAGACAAATGTCTCTTCATTTGATTGTTAATATAAGGAGCTTATAATCTGGCACTTGTCCTGTATGCACAAATTGCAAACTCATTTGATCAACTGTCATTAGCCTGCTGCCAAGACATCCTGATGCTCCTTTTTGGGTTCTTCCCCTTTGCTCCACTTGCTCAGGTAACCAGTTTGCTCAAAATTACCAATCTCAATCAATTTCTTGTTCTTCATTGTTCCTCTGCGCTGTTTATTTTTTCCTTTTTTTTGTTAATCTGACCTTTATTAGTATTTGCTTTAAATATTTCTCTAAAGCTTATTTTTTCCCCTCAGCACACATACACTCTCCTCTTCCACATTATGCTATTAAAATTAATGTACAAATGTGGCCTTTCCTGTATTTCTAATATTCATTCATTTCATCCAAGATGCAAATGCATAATATTTGCCTGAACTCTTAAATGTTTTGTTACTTTTGGCAACTGACACGATTCAGCATTTTCAAAACTCATACATTCTTTCACATTTCAGCATTAAAAGTACCCTTGCCAAGCCATTCCTCAGTTGGGCATCTAGTTTGTGGCTATCAAAAATAGCACTTTTTGGACTTTTTGCAAACCACAAATATGGCAACAATGCAGATGTTCTATCAGACAGTTGTGGCGAGTGCCCTCTTCTACACAGTGGTGTGCTGGGGAGGCAGCATAAACAAGAAGGACGCCTCACGCCTGGACAAACTGGTGAGGAAGGCAGGCTCTATTATAGGCATGGAGCTGGACAGTTTGACATCCATGGCAGAGAGTCATGGAGAATCCACTGCATCCACTGAACAGTATCATCTCCAGACAGAGGAGCAGCTTCAGTGACAGACTGAGGAGATCATTCCTCCCCCACGCTATGCGACTCTTCAATTCCACCTGGGGGGTAAACGTTAACATTATACAAGATTATTGTCTGTTTTACCTGCATTTTTATCACTCTTTAATTTTATATTGTTTTTTATCAGTATGGTGCTGCTGGAGTATGTGAATTTCCCCTTGGAATTAATAAAGTATCTATCTATCTATCTATCTATCTATCTATCTATCTATCTATCTTCTCATTGATTATTAAGTGTTCATTAATTACACATCCAAGGTAGCTTAAGAAGGATGATCCATTATATGATATTCCCAAGTAGCAAAATTTCCTTTCATCAAGTGCTTTACTAAAATGCTGACAGCACCAAATCATAGTTGGAGATTAGAATGAAAAATGAATCTACTGTAAGTCTCTCTGTGTTGCAGGGGCACTGAGAAGCCACATGTTGCTTCCAGCATGGGCTGCTGGGAAAGTGAGGACCATACTATGTTACAGGAAAGAAAATGAATTACAGTTTTTATATATTTCATTTTTTTTTTGTTCAGACCCAAACCATATTCGTTAGTTCTAGACCACACCTGAGTTAACTGAAAAACATTTTCTCTCCTTCTCTTTAAGTCTAATCTCTTCTTTTCAAACCAACTAAAACTTTTCATTACAGTTGATTTTGTTTTCCCTTTTTTCTAATTTCAATTCTTACCTTTTTCATCAATTTCAAACACTTTGTTTTTTTAACCTTTTTATTTTTTAAGTGTAGAAATCAGCTTTATCTGCTGTATTTCTCTATATTATATCCACCTTAACACAAGCGTCTGTGGAACTGTGTGTCCATCTGGTTTGTATGTCTGTTTTTTGCAATCTGGTATGAGATTTATAAAAGCAGTGCTGTTGAAATGAAAAATGCAATGCACTTTACTACTGCATGCACTACAAAATACATTCTAATAAATGGTGCACTGCAAATGTTACCAGTGAAAATGTCCAACAGAGAGTAACTGCTGGACAGACAGCTTATTCGCTTTAATAAAATCATACGTTTCTCTGTGTGTCTGTGTTATCTATGTGTCCATGTGTCCTTCCAGTTTCTAGGTTTAGGAAGAAAAATTTTTAAATATAAACATCATGTAAGAAAAATGGCTGCAAAATCAGAAATGATAATAATAATACCAAAATAAGAGTCTAAAAATAAGAAAATTGGTCAAACCGGCCTATTCTGTTGTCTGACATTATATTTCGGCAACAACAACGTGGTAGCAACTTTCAGGCCACATGAACAAGATTTATAGCTGTAATGCTAATGATTAATAACTTCATGTGGTGGGTAATGGATGAGTCAAAATAATAATAATAATACGCACATCAGGAAATTAAAGCTCTGACACAACTAGGCTAGAGTCACTAAACTAGGCCAATATGATAGCAACCACTGCAGCATTTTCCTAGCAAAACACTTCAACTATGAGTGGACAGTTTGACAAGCATCACCAAGAAGAAGTAGAGAAAATGGGAAACTATCCAAAGAAGAAGGGAGCTGAATTGGGTGTGTATTATTTACCAGACCAAATGGACAACTCATACATCAAATAAAAAACATGTAGTCTACCTTGATTACTTACACTTTAACCAGCCTTAGACGGGTAGCACAGTTATATTATCACATTCTTACACCCACTAACTCCAATTAACGGTGACAGGGTGTCAGAGCCCATACCAGCAGCACTTGTTATAAGGCAGGGAACAATCGTAGACTGGTCGCAAATATACTACACAGCTTAGAAACATCAGATTCCCCTTATGTTCAAAATATGGCTTTATTTCTGTGACATTCCCATTTAAGACCTGCCTGTTTTGTGCAAATGTTTATTTTTATTTTAGCTTATCTTGTCTTATCAAGGAAATGGCAAGATTTTCAGCAGTATGATTATATTTATGGTCTGTAACTAAACAGTATAACTGTATGGTATTGCTGAAACTCGAGAGTTCTTGACATTTGTTAAAAAATACCACAACAGTATTTGCTTACGGATGTTGTACAATTATAAGTTTTTTCAATTGAAGTACAAGTAAGTGTTACTAGTTTGAGAAATAAAAAAAAATAAATAACTATATTCATGCTCAAAACGTCATGCAGAATGACTTTTTGGTATGCCAGTTTGACATTAAAGAAGACTGTGCAGATTTTCACTAAATCACAGATAATGCCATTCTGATATACACACAATAGGCAGTCAAAATGCCACTTTCCTTAAGACTGTTAACACAGGACATTTTTGCCATTCCCTAATTATGCACAAACAAAATTCGTCAAATAAAGTCAAATAAACAAATAAAGTCAAATAAACAAAAACCCTTTATAATATGTACAACACATACATTAAATGGGTGAGGCTGTCCTTCCATTGCTCATTGAAAGTGTGTTACTTGGAAGACATTGAATAAAACATTGGCAGTTTCATTATGTAGTCTAATTACTTCAATACCTGTAAAGTTAGATATGTGAGTTTTCAAGAGGGTTTTCCTGGATTTAAACTTCATCTAATGATCAGCATACTTAAAATTACTCACATTTAATTAGGTGCTCTGAGATATTTTTACCCATATGGATAATGTATTTTGAAAGAAACTGTTGTATTAAGAGAATGCTGCTTGTTGAATTTTAAGAGTTTTGAAGATATTAGCATTAATGTGCTAAAACAAGACTGTATTTCAACTGAAACGCATTATTTTTTTCATACTAAAGATAGAAATCTATAATGCCCTCTTTGCATTTGTCTCCACATTGACTGCAATTGCTAAAAACACATTTAAAGAAATATGCACAAGGCACTCTGTATCTAAAGTTTATTTTGATATGAGAGTATGTTGACAAAATATGTTAATAGTTGGGTATAATTTTCTCCCAAAGGTTTTCGAAAATCATTCAGATCATCTTAATGACAGTATTTTTTCAGTTAGAATTAATCTAAGGCATGATTCATTGAATACCTGCTCTGCTATTAGCTTCAATCTAAAGAAGTTTTCCTATCTCTAAAATCAAAAACTAAATTCAATGTTTTTTAATCTTATTTGAGGGTTTTAAGATAGAGGTTTTGATCCATTTTTTGCACCATTTAATGAATTACTGATACCTTTTTATTAGACTTTTGATTTTGGTCTCTGTCTATTTTTATGGTTGCTTCCAGGTTTTTGTAGTGTTGTGCAGCAAATAAATTACAGGTACCATACTGCCTACCAAGATGGCAGATTTTGCTGATGCATTGTTTGGGGAAGGGACAATGTGAAAGAATATTTTTATATTGTTTTGTTTATTTGATTTAGGACAATGCAGCTTTTTGATTTTGTGTCAAGAGTAAGGACCTGGTGCTATGGATTGAGTAGGAGTTCCAAGAAAAAATCTGTTTAGAAATGCTTTTTTGTGTTATTTTTGGGCTGGACTCACTTTGATGAGTTGTGGCTATATTGCTCCAGTCTAGCAGGAGCAGGTGTGGGTTTGCCTGAGTGGCTGCTACCATTTTTTGCTGTGAGGGACTCATTTTTAGTAAATGGTACTTGTCCAGTCTCTCTACAACCATCACTGATTTTTGAATGGTAGTTAACCAGTACTTTTGAGCCAGCCAAGCAACTTCTCGTAAATGTTAACTCACTCACATGAGAATGTGGTCATTTCTCTTTTGGTAAAGTCCCCCGATATCTGCATTACTGTATGTCTATGTGGTTGGCAACCAAAAGCCAAGTACTGTATGTTTATCAATGTCCTGTAAATGTATTGTAGCTGCCCACCTTCCAATCTCTCAGCATCTGCTTGTCTTGCTGCTTCTGCTACAGTCTAAACTCAAATCAGTTAGCAGTTACCTTGTTTCAGAATAGCACAATATCTGCAATGCCAGTCTACTAACATTCATGAGTAGCAGTCAGCAGTCTTGTATCTTCAAGTTTAGACCCCGACACAACTGATCATTCTGAATTCTGATTATACCCATGGAAAAATATGTATTGCTCTTTGAACATAAACATAGATATGTTATCTCTGCCATTCCAAGGCAGCCAGTGTTACAGCAAGGCTTAAAACAAGTGTATTTATTTCCTCAAGTGGATTTTTGTCACCTGTGTAGTTAATAGTTTGCCACAAATAATACATAATCTATTCATTCAAAACAAATTTTAAGATTGCTTTGAATAAGAGATAATAATAGTTAAAACACTATTTTAATATATAAATTATAGAAATTGTGCTAAGAGAATATATTCAATTTCATTATAAATAAAGAACAATTAAGGGTTAATCTTTTTATAAAATATTGTAGTCACACTTTGTTCTACATTTCTCATGCAGCAATATCTTCCTTTTAAATCAATAACCTAAGAGTTATTTTGAAAAGCAAGATATTAAGAAGAAAAAAGTTGCTGGCCTGCAAAAATTTGTTAATTAACTGAAATGTTAAATGTAAAATGCTAGAACAAAAATGCCTAGAAGGCTGTGCCACAAGGTTAACCCCTTAAGGTTATATAGGGTGGTCCAGATCGAATTATGCAATTTTCATTACGCTATAACTTATTAAGTTTATTACATAGAAAATCACCCAAAAAATCCCGGACATCGAGAAGTGTGCGAACTGATGACATGAAAAATCGTCTTTGCGCCGAACTAGAATCGTCCCCAAATAAATCAAAGTCATCCAGACGATCTGAATCTGCATAATTAGATCTGGACCACCCTATATATTCCTGTAAAATACAGTTATTAAAATTGTCATCACCAGGATCCACCTTGTCCAGTAAACAGCATATATTTCAGTTCCATAATGCACAGATTATATATGGAGGAATAAAGGTCATATACTGTACCTATTAGAAAGTGTCATGATCAGGAATTTATGTTGACTCCATAAAAATAAAATGTAATATTATTATTATTGTTTTTCAAAACAATAACATTAATACTGAAACAAGAAATAATCTGAAACAGGAATTCAGAGTATCCTGAAAAGGGAGAAAACAAAATCTTTATTTTGAGCAGCAGAAACAAAGCCACATTAATTTTACCAAAGAGGTAAACGTACAGAAAAAGTCAAGAGTACTGCACTCCAGTGTGGGAATTGATTGGTAGTGATAACAGAAAAGAACAAGTAAGCTGTTGATAGATTTGGGGATATCTGACTACACAGTCACAACAAAGAGGACAAAAACATTTGTGAGCTGTGCTCTAGTGTTCTTCACTATAGCTCTAGTAAAGCAAAAGTAAAAAAAAAAAAAAAAAAAGACTATTCAGTGTGTTCGCATTGGTATCTAGTTCCAGTTCCAGTTCTGGACTGTTCAGTGAAACATGAGTCACTGGTGATTTGTTACTTGGTTTGCAAAAAAATAAGATATAGAACAAAATAAACATATTCAATGTGTATCTCCTCACTCATAATACAATTTAACAAAAAATGCATTTCCAGCTAACAAGGATATATGTTTTCCTTTAAATAATTGACTGAGGTGGGAGGTCAGCATTATGTCACAACTCCGACATTTCAGGTAACGATGTTTTGTCCGAACTGCCTGACTTGTAGCTCTGAGTTTGTAGGGCATCATGTTAATTTCCAACTCAGAAACATGAATTTACCATCTATCTGACAGCATTAGAAAGAGTGGTGTCTTTATATTTTAAATTTATCTAAAACTATTTTTCTTACATCCAACATACATACATCCAAAAATACATGCATCCATCCAAAAAAAAACATAAATCCAAAAAAAAAAGACCTCTTATTGATCAGTTCAAAACCCTACTTCCCAGATGTCATTGTCACAACTGTAGCTGGCAATCTGAAGTTTTACTGGGGAAGAAACCGTTATGATGGTGTTGGAGCCATGGACATAATTATGCCAGTGAGCAAGCTTAAAGCAGAACAAGAAGAAGAAGACCCCTTCTGCAGACAAGATGTAATGAAGAAGGGGTCTGAGTTGCCTTGAAAGCTTGCATATTGTAATTTTTCTAGTGATCCAATAAAAGGTGTCATTTTACATAACTTCTCACTACAGCGATAATGTTAAAGACTTCCCTTTCGTACCACTTCTTTATTTTCTTTGAGATATTTATTTGTCTCGATATTCAAAACAGATCTGTTTTTGTCAAAAAGGTATATAACGGGTAACACTACTGTCCTATACACCAGTTCTTTATCCAAGACTAATAGCTTAAATTTTGCGTCAGTAGTTGTCATGCCTAATCATTTTTCTTTCAAAATTTCAAAAGTTATTGACAGTGTAGCACCTGTTTAGATCAAAATGATTTCTGGCAAATGGAAAGCACCTTGGAGAAATACTACAGCAGCCTGAAATCAATCAATTACTGCTATGCTGTTTTCTCAGGCCTGCCCAAAATGGCTATTAAAAGATTGCATCTTGCTCAAAATGCAGCTGCCAAAATGTTCACTAAAAGTAAGAAAATGCAACATGTGACTCTAGTGCTTATATCTCTACATTGGCTTCCAGTTAGCTACAGGATTGTTAAACTACTGCTTTAAGATACTGATTTTAGTGTATGAGGCAAAAAATGGGTTAGTCCCAAAATATATCACAGAGATCTTTTTCGAATATACACCAAATAGACCTCTTAGATCCTCAGGAACTGGACAGCTGGTTGTACCCAGAGCTGGAAGTAAACGAGGTGAAATGGCTTTTTGCCACTATGCTTCCCATAGATGGAACAATCTACCTATGATATACAGTCATATGAAAAAGTTTGGGAACCCCTCTTAATTCTTTGGATTTTTGTTTGTCATTGGCTGAGCTTTCAAAGTAGTAACTTCCTTTTAATATATGACATGCCTTATGGAAATAGTAGTATTTCAGCAGTGACTTTAAGTTTATTGATTAAAATATGCAATATGCATCATAAGAAAATTAGACAGGTGCATAAATTTGGACACCCCAACAGAGATATTACATCAATACTTAGTTGAGCCTCCTTTTGCAAATATAACAGCCTCTAGACGCCTCCTATAGCCTTTGATGAGTGTCTGCATTCTGGATGCAGGTATTTTTTAACATTCTTCCATACAAAATCTCTCCAGTTCAGTTTGATGGCTGCCGAGCATGGACAGCCTGCTTCAAATCATCCCATAGATTTTCGATGATATTCAAGTCAGGGGAATGTGACGGCCATTCCAGAACATTGTACTTCTCCCTCTGCATGAACGCCTTTGTAGATTTCCAACTGTGTTTTGGGTCATTGTCTTGTTGGAATATCCAACCCCTGCGTAACTTAATAATAATAATAATAATAATAATAATAATACAGTAATCCCTCCTCGATCGCGGGGGTTGCGTTCCAGACCCCCCCGCGATAGGTGAAAATCCGCGAAGTAGAAACCATATGTTTGTATGGTTATTTTTATATATTTTAAGCCCTTATAAACTCTCCCGCACTGTTTATAAATATTCCCCGCAGAGTTATACAGCATAATCCCTTTGTATTCTCTTAGATATTAGGTAAGATTCATTGAAATTATGTATATAAACACACTGTTTATATACAGTAAAACCTAAATATTATTTTAAAGATATTGAGTGTCTCCGATATCACATATGTTACAGCCATTACGATAGACAGGCCACCAGCAATAAATACGTACAATGCAAGAAAAATAGTATACAGTAAATGTGTGTACAGTGACACTAAACGTACATACATGTACTAAGCACTGTAAGAAGAAAATTAATTATGGTTACTCACCAACAATGACACGATGACTTGTCCGATAACAATGAGTTTAATTTTACTGCACAACAAAGGAGAGCGTTACAGCCCTTGTAAAGGAGCCACTTCAGGCGATTGTGCAGCACTGCCATTGTTCTTCTTCTGGCAGTCTTCAATCCAAATCCCTAAAGCAGATTCCATCCAGACTACTGCCTTATTACATCCACTTACAACTCGTTTTGCACCCTGGTTAAAAGGACACTGCAGCCGTAGATCTTATATTCCTTTCCTACTTTTTAAATAAAAAGAATTGTAGCCTTCAACAAATCCAAAACGTTTACCTTTTCGGCAATCGTTAACATCTTCTTCTTGCGCTTGGGCACGGCCCCTGAAGCAGTAGCAGATTGTTTTGGAGCCATAATGAAGGGCTTGACTATGCACAAAGATAAACACTAAAGAGCACAACTCTTTACACAGCGAAACACGTTGATGCTGAATGAGCGAGATGAGACTTCCTGGTTAACACTGCATTCAGCACGCAGGAGCTCAACTGCGTGCTCTGATTGGTTAGCTTCTCAGTCAGGAGAACTTAACTGCGTGCTCTGATTGGTTAGCTTCTCAGCCATCCGCCAATAGCGTCCCTTGTATGAAATCAACTGGGCAAACCAACTGAGGAAGCATATACAGGAAGTAAAAAGACACATTGTCCGCAGAACCCGCGAAGCAGCGAAAAATCCGCGTTATATATTTAGTTATGCTTTCATATAAAATCCGCGATAGAGTGAAGCCGCGAAAGTCGAAGCGCGATATAGCGAGGGATTACTGTAAAATTTTATTTATATAGAGCCTTTCCCATGCTCAAGGCACTTACAGAAAATAAGAGAAAACGGCAGGGTATACAGCGTATAGCATTGTACAAACCAAATAAATAAATAAAGAAGATCAAGACAGTAAATTCAGAGAAAGCCTAACGGACAACAGAATTGATGGTCTAGCACACACACATACAGGTTACATGAGCATCTTGACAGAGAGGTAAACTGAGAGAAGGGGAATGAAGTCAAGTAGAGCTAAAAGCCTTCCTGAACAGATGAGTTTTGAGTTGTTTTTTAAAAGAATTCATGGAGTCAGCTGACCTGATTAATTTCGGTAGATCATTCCAGAGTCTGGGCGCTATACTGCTGAAGGCCCTGTCACCCATGGAGTGTAGATTAGTGCGGGGCACAATAAGATTACCAGAATCAGAGGACCTTAGCAGGCACATAGTGATGAAGAAGGTCACTGATGTAGCTTGGTGCTAGGTTATTTAAGGCTTTGTAGGTTATTAGTAGGATTTTATATTCGATTCTGTAAGACACGGAGAGCCAGTGAAGACGGAGCAGGATGGGTGTGATGTGCTCGCTGCTGCTGGTTTGAGTAAGGACTCTTGCAGCCGAGTTTTGAATAAGCTGGAGCTGTGATATAAGATTAGAAGGGACACCTGCCAACAGCGAGTTACAATAATCAATGTGGGATGTGATAAAAGCATGGACAAATTTCTCAGCATTAGAAAAGGAGAGGAAGGAGCGAACACGGGATATGTTAAGGAGGTGAAAGTAAGAAAGTTTCTTAATGTGATTTATGTGGGCAGAATAAGAAAGGAGTTCTGCTCCATCCAGGTTTTAATTTCACTAAGGCAGGTTGTGAGCTGAGAAAGCTCTGATAAAGTTCCACTTTTAACATTGAAGTAGAGTTGAGTATCATCTGCATAAAAATGATAGCCCAGTCCATAGCTACGAATAATATGGCCAAGGGGAAGCATATAAATACAGAAGAGAAGAGGGCCGAGGACAGAGCCCTGAGGAACTCCTTGTGTGACTGGTGCCAAGCTGGATCTACTGTTGCCAAGACTAACAAACTCTTGCCTATCAGTCAGATAGGACTTGAACCACTGGAGGGCGGTGCCAGAGATACCCAGCATGTTCTCCATTCTGGACAGTAGAATGTCATGTCTGACAGTGTCAAATGCTGCACTGAGGTTTAACAGAATTAATATGCTGGTTTGTCCAGAGTCTGCTGCCATAAGCAAATCATTGGTTACCCGTAGCAGAGCAGTTTCACAGCTGTGCTGCACCCTGAAACCAGACTGAAAGGGTTCCATCAAGTTATTAGTTTTTAAGTAATTGGTGAGCTGGGAGGCTACAACACGCTGAAGAGCTTTTGACAGGAAAGGTAAGTGGGAAATAGGCCGGAAATTGTTAAGATTGTCAGCATCAAGACCAGACTTTTTTAATATTGGGGTTACAGAAGCGATTTTAAAAGTGAGCGGTACAGAGCCAGTGTCAAGGGATGAGTTTATTATTGTTGTAGCAGTCGGGATTATGGCATGAAGGCAGGATTTAAGTAGTGTGCTGGGGATGGGGTCCAGTACACAAGTAGTCGGTCTCATCTTACAAAGCAGGTCATTAACAAAAGCAGATGTGACTGGTGAGAACTTAGAGAAGGAGCTGGATGGAGTGGAAAAACAGGGAGAGATATAAACAGATGATGTATTTATGTTAGTTGAATTATTTAGATCTTTAATTTTGTTACGGAAAAAGTGGAGGAAATCCTCACAGACTTCAGTAGAAGAGGTAGTTGGGCCAGATGCAGGTTCGAGTAGTTTATTAACTACAGAAAACAAAACCCTTGGGTTATTGTGGCCACTTTCTATTATTCTGCCATAGTGCAGTTAGTGCTTCTCTGCAAGCTCTTTGGTGGTCAGAGAACGCCTGGATGTGCACGGTGAGGCCAGTCTTACATGACATTCTCTCAAGGTGTCGGCCAGCTGCTTTCATAGATCACAATTATGAGTTATACCAAGGAGCTGAACGTTTAAAGGAAACCTCCTTATGTTTTAAAGGAGCTGTTTTATCTAATGCTGAATGAAGGGCTAAATTATAGTGGTCAACAAGACTATCTAGTGTTGATGGAATAGGTGCAGACAGTAAAAGATCAGAAATGGATCCAGATAGAGGGACAGATATTTTTAAGGTTTCTGTAAGAAATTTGTCGTTTACAGGTAAGAGGAGGTAAAGGCAGTGAAACAGTGAAAAATACTGCTTTATGGTCAGAGAGTCCCAAATCAGTGCTGTAAATATTGGCAACAGATAGTCCAGCAGTGCAGATCAGATCCAATATATGACCACCAGAGTGGGTGGGAAAATCAACATGTTGTGTCAAGTCAAAACATTCCAGTAAGGAAAGGAATTCATTTCTCAGTTTAGATGTAGTAGTGTCAATATGGATGTTGAAATCACCAAGAAGGATAATTCTCTGAGAGTAAGAGCTTAGGTGGGTTAAAAGTTCAATCAGATCAGATAAGAAGGATGCATTGTATTTTGGGGGACGATAACAATGAGTGAGACAGGACCTGTTTCCGTTATTAGTTTAAGAGCCAGGCACTCAAAAGACAGTGGACAGTCAATTGGGATTCGTTTGATATTTAAGTCTGCTCTGATAATTACCGCTAGCCCACCTCCTTGTCTAGAGATGCGAGGTTCTGTATGGAAAGTGAAACCAGGTGGAGTCGCCTCCGTGAGAGGCGTCAATTTGTTTGGTTTTCGCCAAGTCTCCGTTAAACACAGTATATCAAGTTTGGTGTCAGTGATGAGTTCTGACAGCACCAATGCTTTGGCATTAAGAGATCTTGAGTTAAACAGTGCAATATTAGTTAATGAGGCATCTTTTTGCACAGAGCCGTGATCAGGGTTTATTTCCAAACAATGTAAATTTGGCACACTGATACTTGTATTTCCAGGGCCATGAGAAGGACGGCTTATTCCTGAGCAAATGCTGCCCGTTGTCTTTTCATTCGCAGCCCGGCGGTGGCTGCGACCTGACCCGCGATGTATATATTTTGGGCGCTGCAAAATACATCTTGCATCTTTTAGGATGTTCCAATCAGACCATTTGCTCTGGACAAATTGTTTAATAAGAAGGTGTTTGTCATGAGAGTATTTTAGCATGATACTTGGCAATACTTATCTAAAAAGCAGTGGAGAAGCAGCACAGCATAGCGGAACCGGTAGGACAGGCAGGTGTGGTAGCGTAGATGAGGTGAACGGCGATAGCAAAGCAGCAAAAGCATAGCAGGAGGAGGTAGCAGGATTTGGAGGTTCCAATACACAGCCACAAACAGTAACACATGGTAATTTCATGCGTGATCGCCCCGGAGCCATAAGCCAGGTTAGTATGAGCATCAGATCAGATCCCAGTCGTAGAGTACTGTAAAATGAATTGGTAAAAGATTATCATAGCGAATATAATCATGGAGACAGATCATCCCGAGGTCATATATGCCAGGTACAAAGAAATGTTCATAGGTCTCGTCCCACGATCCACAGACTCAGCTGTTCCCAGTCAAAGTAGAGTCCATAAAATCTGTAAATATTATGCCAAATCCATGCAATTCAAGTCTGCTGTATCCACGAACTATACGTACAATAAAAGAAATAAAACAAGCGTGAGAAAGTGTAGAATTAAAGCGAATTTTGCGAAAAGTGTTGTTAACAGGGAGGAGCGGCAGCAACTTGCGTGTGCCAGCGTCCCCTCACCTGTAGTATTCAACTTTGTGACTGATGCTTGAACATTATCCAGAAGAATTTGTTGATGTTGGTTAAATTGATCCGACCCTCGACTATAACAAGGGCCCCAGACCCTGAACTAGACACACAGCCCCACAGCATGATGGAACCTCCACCAAATTTGACAGTAGGTAGCAGGTTTTTCTTGGAATGCGGTGTTCTTCTTCTGCCATGCAAAGCGCTTTTTGTTATGACCAAATAACTCAATTTTTGTCTCATCAGTCCAAAGCACTTTGTTCCAAAATGAATCTGGCTTGTCTAAATGAGCATTTGCATACAACAAGCGACCTGTTTGTGGCGTGATTGTAGAAAGGGCTTTCTATCACCCTTCTATACAGATGTTCTTTGTGCAAATTGCGCTGAATTGTAGAACGATGTACAGATGCACCATCTGCAGCAAGATGTTCTTGCAGGTCTTTGGAGGTGATCTGTGGGTTATCTGTAACCATTCTCACAATCCTGCGCATATGCCGCTCCTGTATTTTTCTTGTCCTGCCAGACTTGGGTTTAACAGCAACTGTGCCTGTGGCCTTCCATTTCCTGATTACATTCCTTACAGTTGAAACTGACGGTTTAAACCTCTAAGATAGCTTTTTGTAGCCTTCCCCTAAACCATGATACTGAACAATCTTTGTTTTCAGATCTTTTGAGAGTTGCTTTGAGGACCCCATGCTGTCACTCTTCAGAGGAGAGTCAAAGGGAAGCACAACTTGCAATTGACCACCTTAAATACCTTTTCTCATGATTGGACACAAATGTCTATGAAGTTCAAGGCTTAATGAGCTAATCCAACCAATTTGGTGTTGCAAGTAATCAGTATTGAGCAGTTTCATGCATTCAAATCAGCAAAATTACAAGGGTACTCAAATTTTTGCACAGCCACTTTTTCACATTTGATTTAATTTCATACAACTAAATACTGCTTCACTAAAAAACTTTGTTCGGAAAACACACCAGTACTCAGATATTCCTAGGAAATGAAAGACTGTTATCTTTTTTGTTGAAATTAGAGTAAATTATAATGCAGGCTGACAGGGGTCCCCATACTTTTTTATATGACTGTATATGCCCCATCAGTTGTTGCTTTTAAATCTAAATTAAAAGCATTTCTATTTTTTTGAGCCTATAATTGATCCAGGGACTGTGCTGTGCTTTTCAAAAGTTTTGCAATAAACTGCTACTGTATTACCTTTCAATTGTTATTTTTATGTTTTATTTTATTGTAATTTATTAAATTTTATTCAATTTATATAAAGCACTTTGAATTGCCTATTGATATGAAATGTGACATATAAATAAACTTTCTTTGCTTTACTGGCATATCCTCAAGGACAAATAATTTAGTTTTTTTAATTATCTTACTGGTTAAAATCAAACAAACAATAATAAAGAGGTCAAGTTCATTTTGAACAGTTGAATCTGTTAAATATTTGTTATTCTTTATTATTTTACAATGCACATACACATACTGTCTTGACAATTATCAAAAATGATAAGGGAATATCTTTCTGTTCATTATTTTCGCTGTTGGATTAAAAATTCTATGTAGCAATCCAATACAAGAGAACACCAGGATTAATCCTAGAAAGTCTTGAACAGTGACATTTTTTCTTGTAAATAACTATAAACATCTTTGTGTTACTTTAGTGTTAGAAGTTTACTGACTTAGAAATGGTACAGTTATAACTGATTATTTTAACATTACAGGAAGTAAACCTATTGTTTATTACAGTATTCTATCCCTTTGTCTTTTGCTAACAAAAAATAACAAATGGGTTAGATATTATAATAATTTCAATGTGATATAATGTATTATTAATTCTTGTTGTTTTTAAACAATCAGTGTAATTTTAATGTTTTACCACATTGCAACAAATATCAGATTAATTTAAACAATAGTGCAACTGTCACTAACAAAGAATGGCATAAAAAATAACATAATTTAAATGGTATTTATTTTCAGTGGAACAATAATAAATTCATCCCTTCACACTGGCTTTGTGTCAGCCACTTTTAAAATTGCTGTTAAAATCAATGTTAAAAAAAGTCTGGTCATGATGTTGACAGGATGAAACTTTCAGCCTATTTTTCACTTGCCTTTTCTGTCAAAAGTTCTTGAGCATGTTGCAGCCTCCCAACTCACCAATTATTTAACTTCTAATAATTGGTTGAAACCTTTCAGTCTGGTTTTAGGGCACAGCATAAGCTGCTCTGCTTCAGGTAACTAATGGTTTGCTTATGGCAGCAGACAAACCAGCAAATTAATTATGTTAGACTTCCATGCTGTATGTGACACTGTCACACATGACTGCTACTGTCCAGAATAGAGAACATGCTGAGTACCTCTGGCACTGCCTTCCAGTGGTCTAAGTTCTATCTGACTGACAGGCAAGAGTTTGTTAGTCTTGGTAACAGCAGATCAGCTCAGTGCTTGTCACACTACGGGTTCCTCAGGTTTCTGTCCTCAGCCCTCTGCTGTTCTGTATCTGTATGCTTCCCTTTGGCCATATTATTCACAGCTGTGGACTGGGTTGTCATTTTTATGCATATGATACTCAACTCTATTTCAATGTTAAAAGTGAAACCTTATCAGAGCTTTCTCATCTCACCATTTGCCTCAGTGAAATTAAAACCTGGATGGAGCATAACTTTTTAAAATTAAACTGCAACTAAACTAAACACCTGCAAATTGGCTCTAGAGCGCAGCATAAGAAAATTAGCTCCTTCTCGGTCTCTCTTGATGATGACCTCATCAGACCTTCATTTAATACAAGGAATCTTTGTGTCATTTTTGATTCCCCCCTTTCTTTTTCCACCTACATTAAGAAACTCTCTTACTTCCACCTCCATAACATATCCCATGTTTGCTCATTCCTCTCCTTTTCTAATACTGAGAAACTTGTCAATGCATTTTTCACATCCCACATTGATTATTGCAACTCCGTACTGGCAGGTGTCCCTTCTAGTTGTATATCACAGCTTCAGTTGATTAAAAACTCTGCTGCAAGAATCTTTACACAGACCAGCAACAGCGAGTGCATCACACCCATCCTGCTTCACCTTCACTGGCTCCCTGTGTCTTACAGGATTGAATATATAGTTTTATTAATCTATATATATATAAAAGCCAAATAGCACTGACACACTCATCACGAAATCTACCGAACCATGAGGACTTGGGACTTGAAATTTGGAATGTAGGTTACATTTGGCCCATAGGTGCTTGCTAAGAAACGGTTTTTAAAATTTCATGGTCCAAGCGCAAAATTTCTTATAGTTTTTTAAAGCCGTTTGTATGTCTCTCTGCTTTTCACGAGAGAACTACTTAACGGATTTAGATCGGATTTTTTTCTATAATTTACTTAAACATTCCGTTGATTTTGCGACTTCTCTCAATGTGCTAAGTATCATAGTTTGCTTGCGGTACCAATTTATTAGTGTGAATCTGAGAGAGACTCATCGGGCTGTGGGGAGGGGGGCGAAGCCCTCCTCACTCACGCATTTGCCTCGAGGCGTAACCTTAACTCCACTTATGTAGCGAACGAGAGATCTACTTAACGGATTTGGATCTTTTTTTAATCTATAATTTGCTTGAACATTCCGGTTGATTTTGCAACTTCTCTCATCATGTTAAGAATCATAGTTCGTTTGCAGGAGCCGTATATTCACACTAATCCGAGACACAGGCTGTGGGCCGAGGGGAGGGGGAAGAGAGACGTCAGGAGTAGAGAGCTGGGCGGGGCCCTCCTCACTGTCCTGTTTCACTAATATGCGGGTGAAGCCGCGGGGGAGGTAACCTATAAAGCTGTACGTGGCCTTGCACTGCACTACATAAGTGACCTTCTCCATCACTGTGCTCCTGTTCACCCACTAAGGTCCTCTGATTCTGTCAATCTTGTTGTGTCCCACACTAAACTGCACTCTGTGGGTGACAGGGCCTTAGGCAGTATAGCACCGATTAATTCATGCATCAATTTAATGGCTGTATTACTTAATTTAGAGTTAGTAAATCAATGTGGCATTTTTATTTAATATAAACACATTAAATCATTACGAAAGTTTTTTTTAAACTAAAATGTTTGTTTTCCCACTTTACACATTGAATTCTACAGTTAGTTACATTCAGATTACAACAACAAACAAGTCAAATTTCATATCTCATATCTTACATATCTCGTACCAATTAAATTCCCTACACAGGTATTTTTCTTTAACCCACTTTCTGAGGGTTTAATTTCACTCCCACCTACTGCTGCACAGAACCAAACTCACTCCTATCTGTTCCTGTACTGAAAGTCCCATCAGATTCACATTGGAGCTGTCAACTAAGTGCTATATAAATTCAATAACACCTTTGACAGATACCACTGTTTTATAACCCAAGGTATTTTGATTGTTAGGTTGTTTTTCCCTTACGTGTTTGTTGTAAGTGTAAAATTATTTTGTCTTTGATAATATTGCATGAGTCACAACTCAGACCTTAAGTGCCTAAATTTATGGGCATCTTGTGATAAAATTTTACATTTCATAGCAGTAAGTCAAATAATAGGTGCTTACCTTTTCTGTTAGCAACAATGGAGAATAACTGCCAAATACATGATTTTCCTTTTTTCATTTTAATGGGTATAATAACAGTGTATGATGAGCATTTTCAAGGCAAGCTGCAGTTGTTTTAGCTGCTTCAACCAAAACACAGTTATACACAAATATGGATACAACTTCCTGCCTGACAGAAAGCCTGTCCTGCTGACATTCTTACTGACTGCAGTGTTAGCACTGTTGTGAAAATTACTTAATACATTTAAAAGTCTTCAGTCATCACCATAAGTGAAATCCAAGGACGTCTTTTATTTACACCAACTGCTGGAGGCTCACCATGTTAGCAGCAGGGCTCTCCATAGCAAGTTACATTGAATAAATGCAAGTTACATACAATACATTCTAACAATATCCCTCTGCCTTTACATAATCAAAGGTACCAAAATAGGTAATCATTTTAAGTCTTGTCTAAGCATTTGGGTTACAGAACTGTTCACAGAATAAAGCACAAAGTTAAATGCTATGTATGATCTCATTTGCTAATATAAATGTGCTGGCACAAATGATGTTTGACAATTTAACAGGAAGGCAGTTCAGTACATTTCTTTTACAGCATAAATTGCTTATACCAGCAAGATGTGGCTGGAAATGATAACACCTGATTTATGCAGCTTATCAAAAACAGGAATTTTTTCAAATGGTTAAATTATTTCAGTCCAATATTTTATCTATTGATCATTGTATGAGTCAAGCTTGTAGAAAGGAAGGTAAACTGTAAGAATTAAAAAAATCCTGACTCCAGATTATGTAAAATTATTTTGTGAAGTTTACTCAATGACCCACTAAAAACAATAACTGAATGAAAACCTAAACAAATTTATCCAACTAAAAAATTAAAGGATTAACTAAGAAATAATTCTAAAAGAAAAGTCTCAATAACAAGCAAAATCTAAAAATATTTTTAGGTTAAACTGGTAATAAAACTTGTCAGCCACACAGTTTATCACCTACACTAAAGTTTTTTCCCATGCTGCAGAACTACTAATGGAATATTGGTCTCTACCACCATTTTCCTTCTAAATCTGTTGACTCACTAGAAAAGTGTAAGAAAATTTAATAGAGTTTTTTTTCTGTAATACATTTAATTTATCCATGCTTATCATGTTTTATAGTGCAGCCCCTTTACTTCTGTAACAGTAAACTTAACAGATTTGACAAAGTTGTTTTAAATAACATAGGCATCTCAGAAACATTTAGCTTACAAAGATCTGGTAATACTTATGGTTCCCCATCTGACTTTTTTTGTGTTATTTGAATCTGGTCTATTTTGTCATTTGTGCTCTGTCTGCACCATTTAAATTTTGTCTCATTGCGCTACCATTTTATGAAGTTTTTTTTATTATTATTTTTTAGATGGCTGTACAGTGAGGATTTGTGAACTTCTAAAATTTTTGGCACTTAATTTTTTGATTTTGGTTCCTGATGCTTTTGGCAGTATTTTTCCAGACCTTTACAGGCATAGTAAATACTGTAATTGATTAGTTAAAATAAATGAAAACAGTTTAAACAGACAAAAAGGACTATCAAAAACAAAATGAAGTAGTTTGCAGCTGCAGATTAGTAGTATACAACCGCTGCTTGACACTGGATCTGGTAGTGGGGCTTTTTCTTTTGTGCTTTATATGAGCTGACAATTCCACATCCTTGGCACTTTGCAGGTACCTCAGTTAATTGCAGGGGTTTTTGACTCATTGTTGGCTAATCTTTGATCAGCAGCCTAATACTTATATTACTGACAATGCCATAATTTCATATATACTGTATTATCTTTGTTAGTGGAACAGGCTCTAGAATGGGCTTCTACTCTTTATGACTGTAGTACTAGGGCGTTGAACCGTAAACGTTACATCTTGCCTGAAGAAGTGGCCTGAGTTGCCTTGAAAACTTACATATTGTAATCTTTTTAGTTAACCAATAAAATATGTCATTTTGCTTGACTTCTCACTACTGTTTATGATAAAAAATTATCTCTGCTGTAACGATTTCAATGATTTTATCAGCATGAACATCACTAGTGGTTTTAAACAGGGCACTCGTAGCATGAACAAATGCATTGTAACTTTTGAAACATTTGCAGCTAAGGTAAGGCCTTTTTCTACATCAAATTCCCCATCCACTATGGAAAACCCACAAACCTTTACAGAAGTGGACAGCATTCAATACATGTACTGCACATTATAAGTATCTAGCAGTGCCATATGGTATATTAGGAACAGGATGTTAGGAATAGAGCTGCCAGGCAAGATGAAAAGAGGAAGGCCAAAGAGAAGGTTTATGGATGTGGTGAGAGAAGACATGCAAGTGGTGGGTGTAACAGAGCAAGATGCAGAGGTCAGGAAGATATGGAAAAAGATGATCTGCTGTGGCAACCCCTAACGGGAGTAGCCAAAAAAAGAAGAAGAAGTGCCATATGGTTTAGCAAATACCACTGTCATTTTTTAGCTATTAGTAAACACCATTTTCCAGGATATGTTGGGAATTTTTTGGCTTGTAAATGGAAATGACATCTTGTTTTTTCACCAAAAGAGATTATGTGCTATGTCTTTGTTATGATCATCAGATTTTAATAATGTTTTTGGATTCTCTGATTGAAAGATACTAAAGTATGCATCTATTTAAGGATTTTGGAATACAAGGATTCTGAAAATTATTTTTGAAAAAGTTGAGAATTTTTAGCACTATACCAAATTTCCATCTTTGTTTGTTACATGCTCCACCATTTCAGAACAGTTGCATTGGGAGCTTCAGAGATGATAGCACCAAGAATTTCAAGGAATTTGTAATGCGTGTGATATCACTGGAATACCTGTGTAAATGTTGGCATGTGCATTTCCGGAGAATTCGATATTGTGGGTGAATTCTTGTGTTCATGTCTGTTTTGAATTCATTTCTGGTTATAGGTGCTTGAAGGTTGTTTCAGCAACTTAAATCTTGACAGATCAGTTTGACCTTTGGTTTTGAACTTGGCTTATTCCTGACTACGTTTCATCTCCTGATAATTATTATTCAAACTGTCATACTGTTTTTCTCCAGGTCAGTAGAGTGTTTCTGTCAGTTCATTAGTGGGATCCAATGATTAAAGCAAAACAGAAAAGTGAAACATAGATTGGAGGACATACGAATATGCATTTTAAATGGACATTTTCTCATTTCATAAAATTCCATAAAAAGATTACTTATCTCTATAAAGATATTAGCTTACTTTGTTCCATAACTTTTTTTATTCTGAATGAGTGGGAGGAAAACTGAAAATCTCAAGCAGAAGGAAAAAAGTAATCATTACAGATTAATGGTCATGTGTCCAAATTTTTCATTCTTTTCGATTCTTTGGTGTTATTAAGAATAGTTTGAAGGCTACTGTCTAAAATGGCCTTAACACTGGGTCATTTCAGAGAATCTTGACAAGCGAATAATTTTTTTTACTAATGCCGTGCATGAAGTAGGTTTTTGCTTGGTGATTAAAGTTATAGTTAATAAAGGATAAAACAATTATTAAGTGTAATTTTACATTAAAACAAATGTCTCCCATACTATATACTGGTGGCATTCACTGTCATTGAGCATGGGAAAAGGTGCTATATATGAAATAAATATATTATTATTATTATTATTATTATTATTATTATTATTATTATTATTATTATTATTATTATTATGAGAGACTGGTGCTGGAATGGATTCATTTGTATGCCTCCACATGCTCTCTTGATCTAGAACTAACAGCACTTCTTAAAAGGTATCTTTCAGTTCTTTCAAGACCCATTTCTCAGATTATTAACAGTTCTTTTTCCTCTGGTTTAGTTTCCCTCTTCCTGAAAACTGCAATTATCACTCCAATTCTTAAAAAAACCCTCTCTTGACTCAGTTCTTAGCAATTATAGATCAATCTCCTTCCTTCCATTTTTTAGAAAAGTATTAGAGAAGGTGGTTGCCTTTCAGTTACAGGAACATATATTATCCTCAATAACAACCTTCTTGAGCTTTTTCAGTCAGGTTTTTGCTCTCATTGCAGTACAGAAACTCCTCTTCTTCGAGCAGTCAATGATCTCCATTCTACTGATTCTGGTCTTGTTAATATTTTACTATTTATTGATCTTAGTGCTGCATTTGATACAGTCAATCATAATATTCAACTCTCCCATCTTCAAACACACTTTGGTGTTTGTGGCATTGCTTTAGCATGTTCAAGTCATATCTTGCTACTAGGCAGCAAATTATTTCTATTGCAAAACATAAATCTCATACTACTCCACTTACTCACAGCGTCCCACAAGGTTCTGTTTTAGGTACCCCCCTGTTTACCATTTACATTCTACCCCTGCAATTTCATTTTTATGTTGACGACACACAAATTTCTTTTAGTACAAGTCTCATAGGTCAGCTTCCTCCTTCCATCTTGGTAAATTGCTTATCAGGTATTAAGCTTTGGATGCTGAACGATGAAAAAACTGAGATTATACTTGTTGGATCCAAAGCTGCTATTTAATAACTTTTGCCTTAATTTAGATGGAATCACAGTTTAGTCCTCTAGTGCAGTTCGTAACCTTGGTGTTACTTTTGATCCTACACCTTCTTTACAATCACACTTCTTTGAATAAAGTAGCTTTCTGTCCTTTGCATAACATTGCACTGTTCTTCACTTAGTTTTCGCGATGCTGAAATTCTTGTTCATGCTTTTATTACTGTATTGTAATTCAGTGTTTTCAGGTCGGCCTGCCAAATCTTCTAATTACATGCAATTTATATTGTGAGATGTGGCCGGCTTGTCATCCTGGCCAATACCCCAAGGCCGCCAGATGGAGCCCTCCCTGCAGTATGGAGGTGCCCCGAAAACCAGCAGGGAGTCATGGACTATGTAGTTTTTATACAAGACCCTGCTGGATACCACAGGGGCCGCAAGAGGGAGCTGCAGGGAGGACCAAAGACTTATTTGTGCCCTGTGACCCAGAAGTTCGTCAAAGGAAGAGCGACGGGCTTCCGGGGTGAAGAAAAGAACATTTTACCTGACCAGGAAGTTATACAGGATCACATGGACTGGGGATTGGGAACACTTCCGGGTCAGGG
>JANRMT010062792.1:113333110-113360168 GCA_026402145.1 Polypterus bichir lapradei | reverse complement strand
GGACTTTTATCTGGTGTCTGGAGTCGTGGACAGGGGTTCAAGGGAGCGAGAGCGCCCCCTATCTACCACAATATGAAATTCTGCTACTAGATTACTCACTCACATAAGAAATCAGTACATATAACTCATGTTCTATTTCAGTTACACTAGCTTCCTGTAGAAGCTCATATAAAATATGAACTACTTGTTCTTACGTTTAAAGATAGAAATGGCCTTTTTACATTTCTGAACTTCTTTGTCCTTACAAACCTGTACATGTACTCAGATCCTCAGGCACTGGTCTGCTTTTTATTCCTTTTGCACGTCTGTCTGCTGTGGGAGACAAATCTTTCAGTGTAGCTGCCCCACATTCTGGAGTGATCTTACACAGCATCTCTGTGGCTGTACAAATTTATACTCTTTAAATCCAACCTCAAAACACATCTTTTTGCTCAACATTATCATTCCTTTATTCATGCATAACAGTACTTGCTCATCATTGACCTTTTAAAATAATAAAAATGTATTCTGCTATATAGTCTAACTTGTTTTGTAATATTTTGTGTTGTTTTAACACTTTAATGCCTGTGTGGTATTGTATAATCTTGATTATCTTTGAAAAGTATTTAAGTCTATGATAAGGTGTTATATAAGTAAAAGATATTATTGTTATTAAGTCACTTTGGATAAAATCATCTACTAAATAAATACATATAAATGTACACAAATTAAGTGGATTATTTCAAATAATTTGAACCACCTTCAGTTTGCTAACTGCCACAACTGGTTGACAAAGAATGTTCCTTCCCTTGAATTTCATATCATACCAGCATTGGGGGATCAAGCAAAACTTATGTTTGCAGACTAGCACTAAGTGTTACGCACTGTATAATCAAAGATGATTGGCCAAGCTACTGGAACTAGGAGTTAGGAAGTCTAATATCCATTTGCAGGGGGGGCAGTCCTAAATTGCAAACTCCTTGAATATTCGGACTGGCCGCATCACTTTCTCCATACTCAACAAAAACACACCCAAGGGTAATGTGTTGATACCCACCTTGTTCACCTTTGACTGTGTGGCCAAACTCCTTTATTACATGCCTAATCTCCAATAACAGAAAGACAACATACAGAGAAGAGATTTGCCTTTTGACACAGTTGCACTAGGACAACAGTCTCTCTGTAAATGTTAAGTGAATTCAGGAAGTAGTTGGACAACCATAATCCCATCTGCACTGGAGAGGTTCAATAGCTTTAAATTTCTTGAAATCACTATCAACGAAGTCCTGAAGCAAGCACAACACATATGTTGGAAAGTACAGGTGTCTCCAATTATGGTGACAAATCTCCAATGGGCCATAGTGTAGTCAGCTTTCATTGGCTGCTTAACCTCCTTGAAAAGTACACATTCAATTCTGGACTAAAAAGTACTAGTAAGGATACTAAAGTTAGCACACAATGCTACTGGCACATAGCTTCCTTCTGTTCAGGACATACATAGCATACTTTGCCATAGAATGTTAAACAGCACTCTTGTATGTCATTTTGTCCTCATATACTGTACAGTACTTTGGCAAATAGTACAGGACCCATAGCATTCTTTGTTTATTATAGGTATTCTATTACATTCACTAGTCTGGGAGGCATGTAAATAACAATTTCAATATACTATGTACAGCACAAGTGATAATTAATTTGAAGTTGAACTTGACCTTTAACTTATTGGCTGAGCACCTTACGGCAGTTATTTGCATTTTTATAATGTAGTTAATTTGCTGAAGTCCAGTATAGTCTCATAAACCTGCCTTAATGTGTTACAAAGAAAATAATCGTATTCTGAATAATGCAATTGTAATTCGGTAGCTTTACAGAAACCTTTAAAATGTTTCTTCCACTTTCTATCATATACCTGGTTGCTTCACCTAATATAAGGATATGGCTACTCCATGAGTAAATGGTGAAGATTAATGTTAAAAACAAACTAAGACGTAACCGAAAATCTATCACTAAAAGCTTGTAAATAAAACAACAAAAAGGGTTGTATACTATAATAATGAATTAAAGGAAAGCAAAGGATAAATTTAGACAAACCATTACAGGTTATAATACAGCAAGATATTACTGTGGAAAAATTAGGTTATATTTATAGTAGAGCTCAATGACTTTTACTGTCATTTTGACAGGTGTGATTCTAGCGTGCAACAGGATAGCATGACTGATTCATTGTACAACAAGACGGGGATGACATCTTTATCAAAGTGAGAGAGGACTTGGCATATGTTTTCTGAACTGAAGGCTAGAAAGGCATATGAGTCTGATGCTGAGAGCTGCAAATCTTGTGGCAGATGTAAGGAACTAAATGACCTTTGCCCAATCACGTTTACTTCAGTCCCTTTAAAATATCTTGTTTTAAAGCTTCTTTTGCAGTAGTAGACTGCTAGAGTATCAGTTTGCTTACAAATAACAGTACAGCGTTGCTGTTACTGTATGTGAATTTGAATCAACTTTATTCCTTTGGAAATATTGTACTTGTTCATTTTAATAGTGTTTTAAATACATTTCAACTAAATGTGACTATCGTCTGAGTAAATTTTAGACTAGACTGGTGATTTCCCAGCTTTTAACAAAATGTAAGATTATATGCCACCTTGTCTTTCGTTTCGTATGCAGGCACAGCTACTCTGAAAGATGTACTTTTCTGTTCTACTTTATATTCTTTAACAATGATATGGCCACAGTGGCTCTAGTAAGTTAAAATTTTCCTAAACAGGTCTGCTATTTCACTATCTGGAAAAGTGTGAACGACAGCGGACATAGTAATTTATGCCAGATGAAATGGGGAGAATGTTTACTAGGTTAGTAAGAATGAAATGCATTGATTGATAATTTAGGGTAGAAATTCATAATCAATTGCTTTACAAGTAAAAGATTCAGGAACCTATTTATTTAATCAGAATCTAAATTATTTTAATTGTAACAGCTATCTTTGTTTTATATGAGTGTGGTTAACAATATTTTTCTTGTCCTATCTATAATTACTTTATAGTGATATTTGTTCATGCCTCAGCCTAAACTACTGGGAACAGTCAAACAAATTGGCAGAGGCAAAATGTGTTCTATAAAATTCTTACGATGTGTAAAAATAAAGTTATATCTATCTATCTATCTATCTATCTATCTATCTATCTATCTATCTATCTATCTATCTATCTATCTGTCTTTCTGTCTGTCTGTCTGTCTGTCTGTCTGTCTGTCTGTCTGTCTGTCTAGATAAAAGGTAATGAAGGATGTGAGTCATGAATTCCTTGTCAGTTTATTAGGATATAGCAGGAATAATAGCCATTGTTTTTTCCATGATATGTTTTACATGTGCATACATTCATATAGTATAACTGTGTCCTTATCGTTTTAAAATATGCTATATTTAAATGAGAGAATAATTTTACCATATTAACAGTTTTATCATAAAGAGTGCTTTTCTTTGTTTTGTAAAGTTGTATACCAATAAATTTTGCCTTTTTGTTGAAATATAGTAATAAAGGCTTCAATCAATAAATGTGCTAGCCAGGACCATTCCCACTGGATAACATTTGGAGCAAGCATCAGCCCACAGACATTTAGGACCCCAAGATACATAAAAACAGCAATGAAATTGGACAGTTGATTGCAATGCTGATTTTTTCACATGGTGGAGATTCTTCATATCTGCCATGGAAAAATCAAAACAATCTATTTAGGGACTATCATAAGCATATGAAGACTGTGGAAAAAGTGATGCACTTTACATGTATTTTATGAGAGAATCAAAAGTTATGCTTAGCCCTTCCAACTGCTCTAATACCTTCTACTCCAAAGGTAAAGTTACAATGGTGCTCACATATGTGAGCTTATGCCAAGGACTGACCTAACATTCATGGAGGCAAGTATACTCAAGTAGACCCACATCTTAGCACCAGCAAAATTCAAGTGCTGCGGGATATGGCTTTGCAGGCCATGTCTTGGAGACTCATTGGAAAAATAAATAAATTTAAACACAGAGATGTCTGTGTTTTTAGAAAAACAAGAGCATTTACAAAAAAAAAAAAGTCAATTTGCTTTTTGATAAATCAACACTTTTATCAAGTCACTGATCCTGTCATTTCTCAAAAAACAGAATGTATTCCAACACAGTTGTATACAACAACTAATAGTTTGTTTACAATTCTTAATACTTCAGTAGACTGTACATATGATTACATTTTTCAATCTAAAGAACAGTGCAACACTGGGGATCTGGACAAGTCCTTTTTATATGCCACAGTCTAGTGAAGGACTGCAGAATTCTGACACGTCAGAATGTCTCTTGATGTTGACCCAAGGTCTGGCCAGCCTTTAAAACAGAAGAAAATGTTACTGCCATGGGGGGTATTGGAATGGACAACTGAAGTGTAAAAGTGTGTAATAATAGTGGAAGCTATTATTAGTTATTATTATATATAATATATTATTACTATATTATTATATATGTATACTATATTATTAGTTATGGGTTAGTTAAATCCATTCTTCATGAACAATTAAACATCAGTGATGTTTGTGCAATTTGGATTTCCAGAATGTTGATTCCTGAAATGAAGCATCACCACATTTCATATTTCAAAGAGAATTTGGACCTATTTAATTCAGAATGGGAAAGATTTAAAAAGCATTTTATTACTGGAAGTGAAACTTGGATATATCACTATGGCCCAGAGTCTAAACTAACATCAAAATAGTGGCAGTGTGGTGAGCCTATAATACCAAACAAATTTATTCTACAAGCCAGTGCCAGCAGGATGTGCACAATTTGTTCTACAGTCAAAATTGTAGATAAACTTGATTATGTAACTCACATAATTTATTATTACAATAAATTGCTTTGATGGTTTCAACATTCAAAATGATGCTGTCTTTCCACTTCATGACAACAGCTCCGCTTACACTGCATATGTTGGAAAGGCTGCTGCAAAACACTGTTCAGTCAAAGAGATGCTACACCCTCCCTAGTCTCTACACTTTTCTCCATGTGACTAACCTGTTTAAATTGGCCCTGGGATGGACTGTCACCCTGTCCAGGGCTGTTTACTGCTTTGTGCTTAGTGCGAGGCTAGGCTCCGCTCTTAAGCCCTTGAATTGGATTAAGCAGGTTTGAAAAAGGTACTGCATGTTCTGCAACTTCATTACAGTCTCTTATCAACTGCTTTGCCTAATGCTTCGAATTGTAATATTATTCTATGAAACATGATCTGGAACGTGTACTAAAACTTAAACATTTCTAAACTACATATAGTACCCACTATAATGTCTGGAATACTTCAAGAAGTTGGCAGTGGAAATGTCAGTCCTGGGATTTACTTTTGGATAGGAAAATTGCAGTCACAGTGCTGCATGGGAGACAAAGTGACTGGAAGGTGTGGAGTGCAGGGAGGCTTGTATTTATGGTGTTTAATCTTAATATGTGCAGAAAGCAATAATAAATAAAACAGTTTTACAATGTCATCCTTTCTCAAAGATTCAAATTACAGGCACCATAACTGCCCTGTCATCAATAAAATTTATCCAATTTAATCTTCAAAAACAAGTATTAATGAATGGGATTCACTTTTGCAGAATAAATTAGTGTATGTGTGTCAGGAAAATCTGTGATGTGTGTCTGGTGATAACATATTTATTGCTCATCTGCTTCAAGAAATTGTCTCTGTATTGGCCCTGTTAGAGCAGCAACTGTAACATACATAACAGAGTATGGCTAAAAGGGATATCAAAATGCACAAATTGTTGGGAAAATTTAAAATATTCTTGAAAATATATTTTGTTACAGAGATACATTACATAAATTATACAACAATAATAAAGATGTTAAAAGACAAATTGTGACAGAAATCCAGAAACACGCAGTGGCTGGGTAGACGGGAAAGCTTTGATAATGGCTATAAATAACATATATAGTGGTACATTTAATTTAGTCTAGAGGGTGTGAAAATGTTACAGATTAACATTCCAAAGTTTTTTGTATGAAGCACAAAAGTGATAAAATTGTGTTCCCTGAGGGACAGGTTAACCACCTCTGAAATAGCATGTTGTAAGTCACTGACTGCGAAACTCCATTGAAATGATAAGACCCAGTGTATAATGGAACCTGTCCTATTATTACTTTTACTTTATTTAAGACTCCTGGGAAAGTTTAAATGTGTTTGGTTGTGACTTTCAATCAAATGGGATCGCTGTAGCTTAACTGCCTTTCAACTACAGTAGATACAATTTGCAGCTTGTAGAAAATGAAAACTAAATACGCAAGAGTAAACGTATTCCATATTACAGCACCTCTTCAGCAGATATATTGAATTGGGCCCTTTAAAGGAATTTCTTTCATTTAGCTAGGCATGAAATATATAGTAGATATTTTGTTCTGGTTTGTAGTGATTGTGCATTGACTTCTACCCTAGAACTATTTCAGCTGAACTCTGTCAGTTTGAAAAATTTGGTTAGAAATGAGTATTAGGTAGAAAATAATTGGTTCCACAATTGCCAGTGAAATGTGGATTCCTGCTTTAATAGGGCATTACCCAATGATGTGTCAGCTGAATTAGACTCCAACGTAAACTCCATCAGCAGACAGAATGATTTAATGCCACATATCCATGCCTATTGTAGTGCCAGGTTAGCAGGTGCAGCAGCAAACTGTAGCTGATACAATCATATCACAATGAATATGGATATTTTTTAAATAGAAAAAGTAGGATTACATTCCTGGAAAAAAAAGTCGCCCCTCCAGTGTGCAGCCAATGTGACTGCCTCCAATTTTCCACAGCTCACACTGAATTACAAGTACAAAACAAATCCTGAGCAATATTTCTGCTGATACTGTAAGTTTTTGATGCATGCTATTTTGTTTGCACAAATGACTTTGTATCATTATTTTAAAGCTAGCATAACTGTAGAAACGCAATGCAGCTGCTGGGTTTTTATTTGTACTGCTTTAGAAAAAAAAATGTACATATATCAGCAGTACAGATTTTGTACAGTTTGTGATTAATCTGTGGAAGAGGTAAATTTCTTTTTATATCAGAAATGGCAGCTTCCTTTTGTTCCCTTTTTACCCAGATTACTTACTTAAATATTAACAAATCTTAATACTACATTGAAAATGTTCCACTTAGTATCCAGAATCTTTGAAAACATAGACTTATCAGTGAGATAAGCTTAATATTATAAAACTGAAAAACATTTAGAACTATCCTATGAGAAATATTTGTGTTTTTTATTAATTTTATTTCATTCAAATATCAAATGCATAAAGGGTAGTGTAGTCTCATAGGAATTAGCACTGCTGCCTACCAGGTATTAGCACTGCTGCCTCATACTGCTTAACTGTCTTTGTGGAGTTTGCAAGTTCTCCTGAAGAATTTTTTCCAGGGACTGTGGTTTGTTTCATCATGATGGTAGTTTTTTGTATTAATGACATCTAAAAACTGGCCAGCTATGTGTTATTGTTGATCAGGGTATTAGAATGCCCTTCGATAGACTGACATTCTACACCCAGTAGGTTCCTTCCTTGTTCTCCTTTGTGTTTTGCAATAGGCGTTGACATTTAAGAAGAAATGAAACAGTGTTGCAGTGCATTCCAGTACCAGTGCTCGGCCATTGTCCTTGTAAAATCTGCAGTTTTCCCAGGTTTTTCTGCTACATCCCAGAAGACAGGCAGTCTAGGTGATATCACTGCCTCCACACAGACACAGCATTTTGGATTTAAACCTGGTGTCCAGATCTGTGTAGAGTTTAGTCTTTGTCTTTTGGGGGTTTGTGAAGTTCTGGGATGTTAAAATCTTGAAGGGAGAGTGCTGATGGTTAAATTGTTTTTCTTTGTTGCTCATGGTTAAATTTGTTTTTCTAACCATGCAGCGTTCTTCACTTGACTGTTATTTAAGCCAATATTTGTATGATCTGTTACTTTCAGCCCATGTTTGCTTATTTGTATCTATTGCTTTAGCTTATACTTTGACTTTTCACAAATTGTGTTGCAGCAGCTCTTAATGCTAGAATTACCGGAGCCTACGAAAAAACTAGTTGATCCATCCCACCTTAAATCGCTTCGCACCTCTCCATCAGCGTCTTTTGTCCTATAAATGTGTTGATAAGCAGCAAGCAGCCTGCTATTACATCCCCCCACCCCACACAGTTTTCTCAGCTCAAGTCTGTTTACCTGCGTGTCAGTTGCTTAGAGTTGTATACAGTGAGAAGTCAAGCAAAATGACACCTTTTATAAATACTATATTGTTATTTGGAACACATGCATTTCATGTGTGTTCGGTGTCTACAACGATCTATGTAAACACATTGTTAAAACAGAAACGTTTTCATACTTTAGTAATAATTGACTAAATGTAGACATGAAGTGTATAATGTGTGAAGCCTGAAGTCCAAATATCAAAGAAACACTTTCACAAAAGATACAAATATAACAGAACAAGTGTGCTTCTATTCAAGAATATAACTGCAGAAAAAGAACCCGCATTAGGGTGCAACATTGACACACATTTGCAAGAACCGCTTTGGTGGTGCAATGATATCAACTGTTGACTGGTCATCAAAACTTCACGGGTTTGATCCCGGACAAGTCCGTTTTGAGAAGTGAGCTGCTTGTATTCTTACTATTTTAGAATAAAAAACAAATATTTGATTCCAGTCTGTAACAGCTGGTGTGATTTATGATACTTGTAAAGGTTTGCTTTGTTTTTTTTTTTTATTCAGTTTTATTCTCTCAGTCACATTCACGATCCCACCACCACCCCCTCACATTTGACACTGCTGTTTTCACATAAAGACACACTATAACAAAGGTGAGCTCAGATCATGACGACGGTTCTACATCGGAGCAAGAATGCACTTTTGCCATCGCTGTACTTTGTATATGTACATGGGAAGCTCTGCACTCTGCTTGTGACTTTATGCTGTAGGAAGTAAGTAAATAAATAAAGGTAAATAGGTAAATAACATTCGATCTGGCTCTTACATACAAAGGACGGTGCATGTGCCATGTGCCCAAAACATTAACATTTATTATGTTATTTACCTTGAGTTATTTACTTCCTCAGTCACAAGTAGAGTGCAGAGCTTCCCATGTACATATACAAAGTACACTGATGGCAAAAGTGCATTCTTGATTCGATGTAGGACCGTCATCATGACTTGAGTTTACCTCTGTTATAGCGCGTCTATGTGAAAACAGCAGTGTCAATTGTAGGGGGTGGGTTTGGGATCGTGAACGCGGCTGAGAGAATAAAACTGAATAAAAAAAAAAAACAAAGATAACCTTTACAAGTATCATAAATCACACCGGCTGTTACAGACTGGAATCAAATGTATGTTTTTATTCTAAAACAGTAAGAATACGAGCAGATCACTTATCAAAACGGACACGTCCGGGATCAAACCCGTGAAGGTTTGATTACCAGTCAGCAGTTGTCTACATTTTGTCAATTATTACTAAAACATGAAAAAAGTTTCTGTTTTAATGATGTGTTTACAGTACATAGATCGTTGTAGATACGGAACACACATGAAATGCAAGTGTTCCAAATAACGATATAGTATTTATAAAAGGTGTCATTTTGCTTGACTTCTCACTCTATACAACTGACACGCAGGTAAACAGACTTGAGCTGAGAAAACTGTGCGGGTGGGGAGATGTGATAGCAGGCTGCTTGCTGCTTTCTGCTTATCAAAACATTTATAGAACAAAAGACGCTGACGGAGAGGTGCGAAGCGATTTAAAGTGGGACGGATCTACGAGTTTTTTCGTAGGCTCTGGTAATTCTGGTGTTAAGTCTCTTTCTGTGGTTTGTACTAGCAAAGTGGCCTATACAGCTTGTTTCAAAATTAGCGTTCCCATGAGTTTTTATGATCATTTTTTTCTTTTAGAGAAATTACACTTGATCAGAGATAAATGATGACGTAAATGTGAACTTATAAAAGCAGTGTGTTCAATGGAACAAGCACACCTATATACTGTATTAAGAGCTATAGAAGAACCCTAGTAGGGTGCAGGGCATTTGTGTGTGTCTAGCAATAAACCGTTGCTTCAGACTGATCAATGTTTGAAGTGTCTGATTTAATTTTCATATAATAGTTTGAATTGCTTCAATAGTTTGGTGTTAGCGATGGGATTCAAGTCTGCTAGTCTCAGAACTGGTCCCAGACTGATTGTGGGAAATAAATTAAGAACACCAATGTATAAAGGTAAGGTCCGGGAAAGCAGATTTGCTAAGGTTTCCCTTTTTCTCTTCATCTTGTTGCTAACAGTCTTGGGTGGGGCCCTTGATGGCCAGTCCATGAATGAGTTTTACTGTGAATGATCTGGTTTAACCAGCAATTTCAACTTGACCCTTGTGATTTTGTGTATGTGTATTGTGATGGTAGGTGCACCCTCAATAGCCGTTTTGTGCCTTGTAACCAGTGGGGCCCACATAGGTTCCAGCCCGCCATAATTTTAAATTGGTTAAGACTGTGTGAGAATTTTATGATTGCTTCTGAAAATGGGTAGATGAATAAACTAATAAACCTATTCAACAAAAAGCATATTAAATTAATTTTACTACACCTTATGTTAGGGAAACCCTTCCTACAGAATATACAGTAGCTAGCAAAAAACACTTAAAGGGACAAAGGTGTTTTTTGTATTTGTTTACATTTATTTGTATTTGCATCTGTACAGTTTTCAGTCTAATTACCTAATGCCAACATTTTCTGCTCAGCTGTATGCAATACTGACTAAAATACAGAGATTTTCATATAATGTATGTGAATGTAGGTCTCAGCTTAGTTTACTTATCTTAGTCTGTTTTAAATTGCTGTATTATCTATAAAAAATATATATATATATATATATATATATATATATATATATATATATATATATATATATATATTTATAATTCTGTGTAGGCTGTAAGTTTTATTGTAATGTTATTGTGTTTGTTAAAGTTTAACTATGTTAAAATAATTGGTAAAGCAATAACCTTTTTTTTTGAGAGTTTTTTTCTTGTTTTTTAAGGGAGTCAAGACTGGTGTACTGTCAATAAATAGGGCCTTTTAAAGGCCATTGAGACATTCCTTGTGTGATTTTAGGTAATACAAGAAATAAATTGTTGTTGTTATCGATTAATTTATGGAGGAACAGAAATCATGTATAATTAAATAGGGTAAATAAAATATAAAAATGGCTTTGGTGGCAGTGTTGGGTTATCATAGCAATCAATCACATAGAAAAAGATGCATTTAATTTGGCAAAAGGCTCTGAAATGATGTTATTTTTCACATTGAAGAAGTTAAAAAAGAAAGGGAAGAAAATACACAAGTAAAGTATAAAGGCATGCATGGTGTGGAAGTGGTCAAGATCAGATTGAATGTGGAAAGTAGCCGCTACAGAGTAAATGAGGGGAGAGATTATGTTTTATTAAATAAAGGTGAAATCTGCAGATATTATATTTCTTCTCAGCACTTGGGATAAAGGATATTCAGTCAGGTGTGAAAACGTGTTTTTAATAACAAAACACAATACTGTGATAAGACGACTCTGGGGGAGTTTTACTGGTTTAATGTATTAAAGCTTTTAGTGAACTTTACCAGTGGTTTAACCTCCTTGGACAAATACAGTAGTTTGCACATGAGAATGTGCGGCTTTCCGTGTTTGAGTTAATTATGAGATAAAAGGCACGATTAACAAGCATCAGCTAGGGTTGCAGCAATATAAAAGAAATGGTGGCTTAAAAGGGAGAACAACAAAAGGATAATGAGAAAGGTAAGAAAAGAAGAGGGTGATAGATGAAAGACAGATAAAAACGAGACAATCAGCAGAGCAGTTTGTGACAGTCTCCAGGGAGAGAGCGAGGAGTGTCGTTCTGGCGGGAATCAATGCAAGCGTGAGAAGGTGCAGGGGAGATTCGGGGCTGTAGGGATCTTGCTGCAGTTATTGAAGAAATTGACAGGGAGAGAGAGCCGGGCTCTGATGACTCTAAGCAGGTACTGGCTGAGGTGGCCAAGAGGAAACCAAGTAGACTGGGTTAAGTGACAGCTTGTACCGACTGAAGGAACTTCAGCAAGAACAGGACAGACGAGAGACGTGATTCTGATTTTTAAGTCTTTGTAACTACTATTTATTAGATTTTTTTACCCCTGCACTAATTTATGGATTTATTTGAGTATTTGTATATAGAGTAATTTGCATGGAAAACTTGTTGTCTCCTCACTTGCCTTAGTCCATCTCTGTTCATGAATTGCAAGATGTTCCAAAAGCAGTTGGTACCCATTGGCTGTGGGTACAGGGCATCACAGGCACATGTTAGGAATGCATTTTTATATGTTATTAATTTTTCCTTGTTTGCATTATTTTTGTCATACATACCACGCTTTTATGGTGAAGAATGCAGTGCTTTGCTTAAGCAACACGTTTGTTAACAGTCCATTCACATCAGTTTTGCTTTTCTTTGATGGTTGTTTGGTGACTTGAGGAGGGTGTTTGCATGAATCCTTGGGTTTACCATCTTCATTTGGCACAAAGACAAAGTATTTCCAGATTCTGCTGGAGCTGCACTCTTTGTCACCTAAATGTGATTGAGAAAGCTCTGACGATGCTGAGGTAGCCATTTTCATAACCAAATGTGTAACACTCAGATGACGCAATGACCACAGAGCATCAGAGCATACCAGAAGTAGAATATGTAAAATCAATACCATGAATAATAAATATAGAAACAATTTTATACATGATACTTTTCAAAGTTTTTTGACATCACTATTACCACTTCATCTTTAGCCTATAGCATTTACATTTGGTCTCCGTCTCTGTCTTTTGTTTACACACCCTGCTTACATTTTCCTGATGACCATTTTTTTGGATATTCCAATTGATAATGATGTCTAGTCCAGTCACTGTCATTCTTTAAACCACTACATGGTCATCACAGCACAGTGCATTGAAATACATACACCAAAGAGCCAGCATGACTGAAAGATGTGTGCTCTCAGTTAAAATGTAGAAAAAACGTTTATGAACTAATATGTCTCAAAATTAAAAACCTTATGGGCCAATTATATTGAGGACAATTTCTCCCCCATATCTGAAATACATTAATATTGGATTGATTGGTTTGTCTATACTGGAACAACGATGAGTAGGTGGTACCTGTATTAGTGTGTGTAGGTGGTACCTGTATTAGTGTGGTTGGCCAATGACTGGAATGTTCTCCAGGATTGTTTCCTGCCTTGTTTCTGATTTTGGATTAGGCAAGATTTAAAATATGGTTTGAAGAACAATTACATGCTTAGCCCTTCTTTATGATGCAGGGTTAATATAGAGTGGATTTCTGCCCTATTCTTTCATGCTTTGTTTTCTTCAGTAAACCTTCTGTGAGCTGTGATCCTTTACCTGTTCCATCTTGACAAATCAATTATTCTAGATCTTTGTACCTCACACACTATTTTCTTTTCCCTTCATTTAAAATAATTTTTTTCTGCTCTTTGGTTTCTTCATGACTCATTATAATAAACTGACTTGTAGGCTTACTGAAAGATCCATTGTGGTTGAAAAATGCAACTCTAATCTTCCTTTGAGCTAGTCTGTTGAAACTTACAGATGTATTATAGCCCTCTATAATTTAAATCACTTTTCTTATCACCTTTGTATTTGTGTCCTTTAATTGTATCATTACTCTAAGTGATTCCTTCAAGTTTAGAATATCGTCAACTGTGCAACCTACTTTACTGCATCCACTGTAAACCAGCACATGGGGATTCATATGAAGAAATTGAATCCTTCTCAAATATAAAAACTCCAACTCTAAACTTAAATGGTTATAGATTGTCCATAGATTGTATTACTTCACTTGCAAAAACACAGTTATTACGTTTTGCGATGATGCGTCCAGTATGTGGGTTAAACATGAAATACAGTGAATAAACTAGAATTATGATAACAGAATGTGTTAGTTTGTAAGCTTTGTGCTTTACATGCTGATCTTCTTAAGTATTTTTGAAATGTTATAGAAATTGCGCCATTTACAAATTAAAAATATAATCAAAATGTATTATATAAATGTACATTATATAATTTAATACAACTTTTAGTTTTTCTTAAATACAAAATTTACACCATAAGCTTAAATGGCTTTCAGATGCTATTGCTAAACCTGAAATAATGATCATCACAATAAAAAAAAAAGAATTTACATCACAGTAATTTTAAAGTTTTGTAGCTTTGGGAAAAAATGAAAATGAGAGAATGCTGAGGGATTATGCTACCAAGGATTTCTCAATAGATATCAAATAAATGGTTCTAAATAAAAACAGTATGTGTTACATGTAATTAGGTGTGTGGTGTATACTCAGAAGCAAAAAAGACAGATTGCAGGTGTCTAGAAAACTAGTTCTAGTCACTCCAAAATATAGCTGATCCCAAAGAATTTTGTGATTAATGGTGTCAAAAACAGCAGCTTGTTCAAGAAGAACGAACACGGAGAGAGTGCCATTGTCAGCATTCATCAGGGGGTCATTAACAATATGGACTAAGCTTTTTAAAAGTTACAACCCACTGCATTTGACTCAACTATATTTCATATTATATTTTCCAGTGTTTTATTTTAACACTCAGTTAAGTAAAAAATTAAGAACTTTAATCTAGAGAAATAATGTTTTGCAGAAAATAATACTTCTAGATTTTTTGTTTGATAACCAATCAATAATTCTATAATAAAATCCACTTCTCTGTAAATTAGTTTTTGACATTACAAAAGAACATGGTGTTTTTCAGTCTTTCTAGTGCAAATATGTGGAATTTTATTAGATATTTTAATTAAATCAAGTCATTACTGTGATGATGATCGTAGATAATATAATTACATGTGCATAAACTTTATATTAATTCAGTACAAGGAAAAAAACATAATTGGTTAACCTCCTGTTCATTAGTCTTTAAAATGATGTGTAGCATGTTCTTTTACCCATCCTGAAGACTAAATGTGTGTTCTTCAAGGTCAGCAGTGTTTGAACAATAAGAGTGAACAGCACTGAAGTGCAGATTATATATACAGAGCCATTTGGAGCAAACAAGAGGTATCTTGTGTCATTTTCTTCAGCTATTTGAGATTTGCTATTGTTTAAATTGCTTTAGAATTTAGCAAGAAAGCATTTAGATAATATTTCAGTGTATTGTGGTCAATTAGAGATAAAAAAATTCTTTTTTTGAGCGTCTGTGTGACGCCTTTTTAATTCATAGTGGTTTAAAACAGACTATTTTTGTAAAACCATTACCTAATGACAAAACAGGTATAACTTCAAGGTCACATACATGCTTTAAATTGGGCAAAACCAGAATATACTGTATATGTGAACACAGCATGAGTTTCAATATAGAATACATTAAAAATTTGTTTTGTTAAAAAAATGTTTAATAACTTTTTTTCAAAATGTATACTTTTATAATTTAATCATGAATACATTTTCAGCTTTTCTCATTGAATTGTCTCACCCACAATTAAGAGCATTCAATGCTCTTTCTATTAAGACATTTAACAAACCTGAATAGCATTTATATTTTTTTGAATAAAGAACACTTTTCATTCATCCCAAATCTTTTTACAATTCATCACAAGTTAAATGTTACACTGTTATTTAATATATAATACCACTGTTTGTATGCAATAACTGTTAGTCACTCAGTAAAGAACATGATTTTTCATTTTGCAAGAAATTATAGAAAAGGAAAATAAATGAATACAAACTTCTGTTAACTCTAAACTCTCAGTAGAATATAATATAATTCTAGGTTCTACTTCTAAGATGATGTTCCAAATGATGGGTGCTTGCTCCCTATACAATATCCATTCTTCATCATGTCTGCTGCAACCTCTGATTGGAACAAGTGTATTAATGATTATTACATCATAGACAATCATTGTTAGTATCCATAAAATCCCAATGTTTGCCTTATTATACTGTACCTGGATCTTGCTTAGATTTTGGTGTTACCAAGGTTCCAGTAGCTGGCAGCTTACCATTTTGGGCCACATTTTAGATGACCCTGGTTATAAAACAAACTCCCCTTCTCCAGCAACTGGTAGTATTATTTTTCAGAACATACAGGAATTTAATCACCTCATTGTTAAAATGAACAACAGGCAGTTACTGTACATTGTAATGTCATTTTAAAGCAAACATGCCAATGAGCAAGGATTATCTGAGAGGAAATAGGATAGATAGTCAGTTGTCCAAACTCTTTAGTTAAAGTCATTTTTGGCTAATGGCAATTAAGCCCGGCATCACAGTATGTTACAATTTTGGTAAGGCCTTTAATCCATAAATCTGTAATTAGACTTTAAACTATGTACATTGCATTTCAATAAACGTGTTAACTTGAACATATTCAAATAAAGGCTAACCTGTATTAGTCTTTTAAAGTGTTCTTCAGAAAAGTCCTATGCATCAGTGGGTTCACTCTCACTGCTGTCACTTATGTCCTCTAATTCCAAAGGCTGCTCCTGCAGTCCATCATCTTCACTGCCATCCAGGGTATTTGCTTTCAAGAATGTCTTGACATATTGGATCCAATGCCTCGAAAATCCTTTCACAAAGGACATAAATAGTGGGCTTCAGAATTTTTCCTGTAGCTACCAGTGCGTGATTTTCAGATAGACGATACTCTGTGTATCTTTTGAGAAGACTGTCTTTGAAAGGCTTGTTGACTACTACATCCAATACTTGTATTTGGGATGTGATACTGCCTGGTATTATTATCAGATAACCATTCATGTCAACTCACGAACTTGAGTTTTCATGGATTCTGTTATATGTCGACGGAATGCATTTAAAGCCAAAATGTTCCTGTTCTTTTGAACTTTCCCACACGACTTTCATCCTGCTGTCAATTTGCCCAGCCTCCATCAAACTCTTTTCCTGAGTACACATGATTATCCTAACTGGCATTGTCTCTTTAGTTACAGTTTTGCATTTCAAAACTACATACGAAGTGAGCTTGGTTCCATCTATTAAGCATGCTAACGTGATGGTAAGGCGTCGATTTCACAATGACAGATTTTCCACCTTTCTTATGTACGGTGACAGATGCTGGCATATCATAAAATACAAGTGTTTGATCTGCATTGACTATCTGATATAGTTAGTATAAATTGTGTTAAGTTAATCACATAACGCTGAAAAGCAAACAGGGTCTCTGTAAACTCTGAAAGCAAACCCTGGACAAGACTCATTTAGCATCCAGTGGCAATCCATTATGATGCATTATTCCTTTATACCAGACAAGCCCTGCTTTGATCTTGGCTGTGGGCATGTTAAGCTCTTTGGCGATTTCCAAGGCCTTTAGCTGTATTACTGGAAATGCGCAATCCTTTTTATCCTTTTTCAGTCACATATACCACAAGTTTTCTTTCAAGCTCTTGGAAGCAGCCACTTTTGGGAGCAAGGAAGGATTTTTTCTGACTGTTTGCATTTTTAAGATTTTCTTTTTGAGCTTAACATCTTCAGACATTTAATTCTGTTACTTTATATTTTTTGGCTTATTGAGAGTTGTTTGATAACTTTGCTCATTAATCAGCATAATCTTAAAATTATAATTATAACTCCTCCACAATGCTTGATTAACCTGGCCTACCTTCGAAACAGATTTTTTGAGACTATATCTCATTTTCTCTGTCTCACTCTAGCCAGGTAGCGGATAAATAAACCTATGTGCTGTTGTATGTGTGGAATGGTGTTTAAGTTCTAGTCCTCAAATGTAAAACGATTGCAGGTTTTTAGAAGTCATTTTTGGAACTAACTGCTGTCTTATATTTGGGCCAAAACAGTATATCTCTGGTCACCTTATCCCTGTTTAGCAATACGAAAAAGAAAGCAGTGCTTGAGTTTAATAGTTTACTAACCTGTGTGTCCCGTAATTGTGCTGATATGCCTCTCCAACCTGCCATATTATTATCTATAGTTATTTCAACAGCCATCTTTGCTTTGGGTGGTGTGGTTGTACTCAGCTGATTCATCTCGGCTCCATTACTTTTTTGGTCAGCCCAGTTTGATTTACAAATCTCAGCATTCGGTCATTAATAACATTTAACTGCACATTTGTTCATCCATGAGCTTGTGGCTCTACAGATCATACCAGGAAGTGGAACTGTAATGAAAACTGACTGGGAAGGATTTTGCAATCATTTTATATTCAATAACAACATATATTTTTACAGCATATTTACAGTACATTAACAAAATGTTAAATAAAAAAATTACAAGTAAAAAGAAAAATAATAAAGTTAAATCAGTATATCAATGAATACATAAATAAAATACCAAAAATAAAAAATAAGAATAAACCAGCACACACTTACATAATACAGACAAACAAGAATCAAAAAAAGTAGAAATCTTAGTGATTAAGTGATTAAATTGCTAAATTAATCTCTTAAGTCTCAAATAATTATAATGATAAGTTCACTGATATGCCTAGATGGCCAGGGAGGAGAGAAAAGTAAAGAAATGGAGCTAAAAACAGCTATGAAAAATCTAGATTTAAAAAGTGGGTTTTTAGGAGTTTTAGACTGGCATATCCCAATTGGTAAAGCATATTCACCAGTATTCACCAGTTAAAGTATTAGTATTGAAAGGGTTTCCTTTTTATTATGGAACTACAACTTGAATTAATACAACTTCAGCACTTTGGTTAAGGTTAATAAATACAGCATTATGAGACCTTTACTAACTTTCATGTTGTCTGTCATAATGCCTCTTTTACTGATGCTGAAATCTTTTTAAGTAACTATCTTTCTGTCAGCAGTATGACTGATCCTCACTTAAACAAGTGCTAAAGGGGTGTCTTCCAAAAACTCATCGACAAGGCAGTGTCTCCTTTAATCCTTACTTTCATTCTTTGAAGACTTTTATTGGTAAAAACAGATATTGTTAATTACTTTAGCACTGTCCTCCAAAACTTTTAAGTGAATCGGATGTTATTTTGTGAACTTTTCCCGCAGGCTCAAAAACACAGCACTAGTAATCAAATGGACCTGTTTACTCTAACATTTGCACAAAAAGAGGAGGAGAGCATTAACTCTGATTAATGAAATCAGTAAATATCTGAAAATAAGTTTCATAAACAAATCACTAATCCTCTTGACCCAAAAAGATGTATTTAAGCTCCTTAATGTTATATTTTTCGTTGAAAAAACATGTAAAAAGTGTTGTATTTTTGCTTGAAAATTACATATTTATTAAATCTGATATTACTTCTGTAAAACATGCAAAACACTAAAATTACAAAGTCACAAGTGTAGAAAGTATAATAATGATACAATTAATAATAATAATGAATAAGAAAAATAATAAAAAATAATGCTAATACCGTATATATATTGTCAAAATGTGTCGTTTGTGTGGTATATCTTGAAGTATAGTGAAATACACAATCCAACGTCACAGTTGGGTCAATAGTAGTGTGATTCCTTGTAGGTTTTCTTTCCAGACTGAACAGCTTTTGAACAGCACACTGCACATGTGCGATTGACATGAGTGTCATGTTCAGATTCATCAGAATCACTTTTGATTTCACTGTCCATTTCAATTTCATTGCCTAAAGACAAATTCACTTCTTCATCACTGCTTGTATCACTGTCAAGAGCGTGCAATACCTGAGCTGCTGAGAAACATTTCTTATGAGATGCCATTATGAGGCTAGGAGAAGATATGTCTTAATTTTCCCAATGCTCGGCTCTAATGCTGTTTGCACTTTTACAGCCTGAGTAATCCTCGGGTGTAATGCTTATGCGAAACATGTCTATATAGTTGCCCAAGTGATGCTCAGGACTAGGGCTAAGAAGGTTAAAAAAATATATATTTTTCAAAATGTAAGAAAAGCAACCAAAGATAGTCTGAATCCAAATCCTTAGTTCCAAAAACAGTACCAATGTAACAAATAAACCAGAAAGATTAAAATACTCATTCAAAGATTTATTACATTTCTTGGGGGTCTTCCCAGACTGCTTTAAATCCCTGCTCAAGAAAAATAATCTTGACTCCTCTGTTTTTGACAATTTTAGACCTATTTCTAACCTGCCTTTCTTGAGTAAAATCCAAGAAAAGGCAGTCATTACTCAGCTAAGTGATCACTTGAATAAACATTCTGTTCTTGACAAGTTTCAGTCAGGTTTTAGAACCAATCACAGTACAGAAACTGCTCTTGTTAAAGTAGTAAATGACTTGTAGGTAAAATGCAGACAGAGGACATTTATCTGTTCTCATCCTCTTAGATCTGAGTGCAGCATTTGAGACCATTGATCAAAATATTCTTAGAAATTACCTTAGTCAGTGGGTGGGCCTGGCAGTGTCTTAAATTGGTTTGAGTCTTACTTAACCAGGTAGAAATTTCTTTGTTAGTTATATTAATTATACTTCAAAGACACATGATATTCTATATAGTGTTCCACAAGGATCTATCCTGGGTACACTGCTCTTTTCGATCTACATGCTTCCATTAGATCAGATTATCTCAAGGCATAACGTGAACTGCCACAGCTATGCTGATGACACACAACTGTATTTATCAATAGTGCCTGATGACCCCAACTCTCTTGGTTATTGGCAAAAATGGATACAGTGATGGTATTAGAAATAAACTTAATTCATTAGGCTGGAAAGTTAAGACGCAGGTAAAGAATTTAGGGGTAATTATTTACTCTGACCTAAATTTTAAATCAAATATTAATCAGATTACCAGGACAGCATTTTTTCACTTAAGGGATATAGCAAAAGTTAGATCTAAGATGCTGAAAAATTAGTTGACTCTTTTATTTTTAGTCGACTAGACTACTGTAATGCACTCCTGTCAGGACGACCCAAAAAAGACATCAATCGGTTGCAACGAGTGCAGAATGCAGCTGTCAGAATCTCAACTAGGAAAAGAAAATCCAAGCACATTTCTCCAGTTTTGATGTCATTTCATTGGATTCCTGTGCCATTTAGAATTGACTTTAAAATACTGCTTATGGTTTACAAAGCCATAAATAATCTCGCACCATCCTATATTTCAGAATGTCTTTCACTTTATATTCCAAATCTTAACCTTAAATCTTCAATTGAGTGTCTGCTTATAATTCCAAGAGCTAAACCTAAAAGAAGTGGTGAGGCAGCCTCTGCTGTTATGCACCTAAAATCTGGAATAGTTTATCAATAGAAATTCGCCAGGCTAATACGGTGGAGTACTTTAAAAAGCTGCTAATAACCTATTATTTTAACATGGCTTTCTCATAGCTACATTTTAGTGTAATCCAGTGTGACAGATAGGGGGCACTGTCGTCCCCTTGAACCCTCAGACGCCAGACACCAGATAAAAGTTCAAAATGTTGACTTTTTATTATAATAATGTGCACAAAGCACCCTCCACCCCACTATACTCATACATCACAATACACTAATCAAATACAATAATCAATAATCTGATCCTCCACTCCCAGACGCGTTGTCACCTTTCCTCCCAACTCAGCTCCACACGCTGGGATTTCCCACAGTCCTTTATAGTCCTTGACCCGGAAGTGCTTCTCTCTCTCTGTCCATGTGACTGGCAACACTTCCGGGTTGGATGAAAATTCCTTTTCTTCAACCCAGAAGTACGTCATTTCTTCTGTCCCCATGACTGGGATGTACTTCAGGGCTGTTTGGAAAATAATCCTTGAGCCTCCCTGCAGTGTCCTCTGGTGGCCTCCATGGTATCCAGCAGGCCTGTGCTGAAAAACTCCAAGGTCCATGATGCCCTGCTGGAATTCGGGGCATCTCCACATTGCAGGGAGAGCTCCATTTGGCGGTGTGGGGGTATTGGTCGGGATGAATGGCCGGCCATATACCACACCAGATAAAGTATATATGCATTGAATTGTCATTTTTATCACGGCTCCGCAATCCACACTAATCCCTATTTTTCTCTGTTGTTCTTTTTCCAGTTTTTCTGTGGTGGCAATCTGTGCCACCACCACCTGATCAAGGAACCATGCAGTCCCTATATTTATGAATAGATGGCAGTACACCAAATGTCCACATGACCTTCATCATCTAATTCTTTCACATTAAGCCTGAAAACTATGAAGACTGATTTAGATTATTTAGGTTAGGTAGAATGCCCACTGGGGGCTGGACGATCTTGTTGCCTTGGAACCCCTGCAGATTAATTTTTTTTTTCTTCGGCTCTCTGGAGTTTTTTTTTTCCTGTCCTCCCAGCATTAGACCTTACTTTATTCTTTGTTATTTAGTATTGCCCAATGTTATTTTAATTTTGCATACAGTAAACCTTTCCTTCTTCATCTTGTAAAGCACTTTAAGCTACACCACTTGTATGAAAATGTGCTATATAAACAAATGTTGTTGTTGTTGTTATTGGATGTAAAATTGGATGTAAAATAGGCCCCACCTATGGAACCTAAATAGGTTCCACCCAGAAAATAAAGTACACAGTTTACCTTAAAACACAAAAACATAAATAAATTTTATATGAATATTAAATTATGATTATTGTACAAAACAATATTCAAAACATAAAAAGTAAAAAATATCAAAAATATTAATTGTATAATATGCATAATAATATTCAATAAACAGAAAAAATATTAAGTCAAGAAAATGTTAAACCATAACAATTCATATCTTAAGAGAGATCACCTGTTGATTTTTAAGTCCAAGATTCTGACTTGATATTATTTCATCTCCCTTCTGAACAACTACCATTAATTGTGTTTTTTCAGTATAGGGAAGACTTAGGTCCTCATTTTCAATACTGCTCAAGATGGTAAAGCATCCCATTCTGCCTTTACCTATTAGAGTTCTTTTTTGTTGACGTAACCAGTCTAACTTTTGTTAGTGTTATATTCAGCCGTGCATGAATTTTACTATATTTGTGCAGTACAGTGCCTTTACTGCCTTTTTCAAACTCTTCATTTCTATTTTCAACCCTACAAGTAGCCATTGAGAACCTTGTAAAACCATACTGTTCATAAGTGTTGTGTTGATTCTTGATTCCATTTAGATATGATCATTGAGTAAATGAGCCCTACACACAAATACCTGATGCCACTAGAAAGTGATGTTTATTTATTTGCTTTTACAAATTATGAAAACATTTCCTATAATAAATCTTACTTGGTTTTATGACTGTATATTGGCATTGGCTGTACAAGCCATCTCACTTCACAGATTTGCACTGTCGTAACTGCTGGTGATATGCCCGTGAGGATCCTGTATTACAAGGACCCTTAATAGCTGCCTCGCATATCAGCACAGTGTTTCCCAGTCTTTTTTCTGTGGTGGCACACATTTAGTAACCAAAAACATCCCAAGATATACTACTGTTCTATTAACCACAAGTTTCACACATGCTGAACTGTCCAAAGGGTTGGGACTACCGAGGAACCCAGTAAAAGAGCAGCTTCAAGATCAACGTACGCAGACACAGCACTCAGTGAGAACTTTGGTGGCATCTCACCGCTGCTTTGTCCCTTTGCCTGCCCTTCTCTGCCTCCAAGGCAATTCATATGGCCACAATCTACCCGCCCTGTAAGACTCACTGGCAACCACACACCCAGGCAAATGGACTCTATAAGCCTGGAGACACATCTGAAGGGCTCTAAATGCTATGTCTGCAACAGAGCGATTGCGGAGCTGCTTTTATGGCAGCTGCTCCAGGTATTCCTGTCCTCCTTACATAATTCTCGACCACCTGAGGAGCTTGTCTCTCTCAGGTTCAGACCCAGGTGCGCTACAGTATAATTTCTCTCACAGCGCACCACAGTGCCACAGCACACTGGTTGAAAAACACTGACATCAATTATTGGGGAACTCTGTTAACAGTTTGCCTAGGGACAGATTGTGGGCAATATGAACTGGAGTTACTCATTTTTACTTTACTCATCCATCCATCCATCCAACACTAACAAAATTAATCTGTTTTAGACTTGCATGGATGCTTATTTCAGTTTCAGCAAAATGCTTAACCTAGAAATATGGAGCATCAGTGGTCTACCAAATACTGTGATAATGACTGCACAAGAACAGTTCTAACAAATCAAAAAAATGGTGTGCACAATAAGTAAACCATGAAATTATAAGTCACTTTTAAATGCAGCTTGCACTTATGATGAACACTTCATAGTTATCATATACTGTATTGTTGCTCTGAAATCAGCAAAAATTCAAGGGAAAGCAAGCTAACAGTGGGCAGTTGTTCTCTAGACTTAAGGCCTTCCTGACTGCAAAATGATAAATGTATATTTTCAGGGATTACTATTATGAAATGTATAATAAATAAATATCAGTATTGGTCTCATGGATGTTATGCTGTGTAGTATAAATAAAGTGGAAGAAAGTTTGCTACAGGGACTGATAAAGTTTTTCTGCTCAGTATTATATTCTGTTAAGCGCCACTTGCTTGCTCTGTGAGCATTATGAATAGCAATGAATGGCATTCTTTTCTTTAGTTTATCATGTGCTTCCGGCATCTGACTTGTTCTTCCATCTCAAGAAATTCTGGAAGCTTTGCTGTATCGGGCACATTTCCTCTGCAAATGTTTCATGTTTCTTTTTTCAGCTTTGATTGCTAGAGCCAGCTTTAATGCTTCAGTGCTTTTTCAGAAGTCAGTTTCATTTTAGCTAGCATTTTCTTTGAATGCAGTTGTCTTTTACAAAGCAAATCTGTTTCACAATATTTCTTTAAGACTGTTTTGAAAACTTCAGCCTGGTGGGAACCTTTGTTTAAACAAAAAACCTCACATACTCAGAAAACATTTAATCTTGTTTTGTATCTCTCAAGTTAAAGATGAAACACTGCAGTAATTCGCTCAGATTAAGTTTAACACATTCTGCTTCATTGATTTTTTTGGCCACAAAAAGTGATTGAAAACCTGGCCATATGCCTCTAATGACTGCCTTTGAGAATTATATAAATAATTATTCTGATTTTTTTTTACTTCTTTCTTGTTCAGCATTTCTTAAGTGTCTTCATTTTCAATTTTTGCTTTGAATAAACTTAATTTTCTTTTGGGTAGTTTTTGATGATGTTTCATCAATTAAATTAAATTAAATTTCGGTTCTCCTATTCACCCTAGGTTTGTAATAACTTGAGGACAAAAACATATACATAAAGATAACAACAGCAACATTTATTTATATAACATGTTTTCAAACAAATGATGTAGTGGTTTACAAGATGAAGAAGGAAAAGTTTAGTAAAAAATAAATAAGATTAGACAATACTAATTAACAAAGAATAAAATATGGTCCAATGGCTAGAGGGCAGAAAAAAAAACAAAATCTGCAGGGATTCCAAGGCCACAAGACCGCCCAGCCTCTACTGGGCATTCTACCTAACATCAATGATCTCAATCAGTCCTTATGGTTTACAGGCTTCACGTGGAAGAATTAGATGATGATCATCATCATTTGGCCTTCAATCCATCAATATAGGAGCTGCATGATGCCTTGATCAGGTGGTGGCGGCGCAGATAACCACCACAGTAAACCGGTAAAAGAACAGCAGAGAAAGTAAGAGTTAGTACGGATTGAGGAGCCATGATAAAAATGATAATTATATTTATATATAGAATATCAGGGTTACACTAAAATAAAGTTATAAGAAAGCCATGTTAAAAGAATAGGTTTTTGGCAGTTTTTTAAAGTGCTCCACTGTATTAGCCTGGTGAATTTCTGTCAGTAAATTATTCCAGATTTTAGGTGCATAACAGCAGAAGGCTGCCTCACCACTTCTTATAAGTTTAGCTCTTGGAATTATAAGCAGACACTCATTTGAAGATTTGAAGATCTGTTATGATTTGGTGTGTAAGCTAAATGGCATTCCAAAATATAGGAAGGGGCGAGATTATTTAAGGCTATGTAAACCATACACAGTTCATTATTAAACACTTTCAGCTATATATAATAACAATCTACCCACATTAAAGCCTTGAAATCCAGTCTGTGTCTTGCATGGAATCTTTAATTTTGCTGTTTTGCTTCTCTTTCTGATGTTCATCTACAGAGTCTCTAATTCCTCAATATTTTTACTCAATATGGCCAACAGCTGCTCTTTCTGGGTAAACAGTGAGCTGCAGCTTATGGCCTTCATCTACCCCAAACTCAATCACTTCAACTTCATGTATTCTGTTTTTTCCTTTCTTTTTTCATTATCTTGCTATAACTTGCTCATATGTTTCTATTTTCTAAATGATAATAGATTTGCTATAGTCAGATGTCATTTTTTGCCATTTTAACCCACAGATGTAATTTTAAATTCTGAAATTATTTTCATTGAACTTTTAAAAATAGCTTTGAATTGTTTCCCAATATGGACACCAGTACAGGTGTACAATATTTTCCAAACATTTGTTCATCATCATGATTATATTCCTTACATACTGTATGCTTACACTTAGAATGTGTTGCATTCAAGAAGTTCAAATGCCACACAAATCCATTTATTGCATCTCCTATTTTTTCTAAAGTTATGTTGATGTCTTATTGTTATATAATTTCGTTAATGTGTTGGAACAATTGTGAGTCAGCTATTCCTAAATTTCTCATGTGCTATTCTTCCTTTGAATGATTCAGTCTTTGTTCTAACACTCTGATCCTAACTGCATTTATACATCATTCATTTATCTATTGTTTCTCTGGTCAGACATGCCACTGAAAGCAAAGGTTCTTTGAGCAAGTTTTTCATTTCTTCAGTTTTATTCAACATAGTTGTGAATCAGATGAGAAAGAAAGAAACCTGTACAAAATCACATTTGTGGAGTTATTATTATTGCTAAAATGAAATCTGACATTTGTTTTAAATCACCAGTCAATAAAAAGAACACACAAGCATTACACATATAAAAATTTAAAAAAAGTTACAGTAGATATAAATGAAACTGTTTATATCTTGGAGCTGGAAGCCTGTACTTGTGCTCTTAGATGACCACATACAGTATACAATATATGTGTGTGTATGTGTTTGTGTGTGTGCATTGTATATATATATATAGCACTGCCC
>JANRMT010062792.1:113235187-113332710 GCA_026402145.1 Polypterus bichir lapradei | reverse complement strand
AATTATTTACAAATATAAAGTCCAGTGCACAAACCCCAACTCAATCCTGGCCACTCAATGCCTTTCTTCGGGCCGCCTCCACACTCTCTCTGCCTCGTCCTTCTTCCACCCGACTCTAGCCTCGAATGAAGGGAGACAGCCCCTTTTATCCAGTTCCCGGATGAGCCCCAGGTGTTCCCAGCATTCCTCCCTTGGCCACGACCCAGCGCGGCGGAAGTGCCGGCTGTCCTCCCGACAGCTCTCCGGGTGCCGTCCTAAATCTTCCCCCCAGCACTTCCTGGTGTGGCGGAAGTGCTGGGGTAACAGGTCCCCAAGGCATTGGGGCGCCTCCTGGCGGTGACCACGGGATCCAGGGTGGGCTTTGACCCTCTTCCGGTCCCTCACGGCGTCCCGGCCGGGTCGTTGCCCCTGGCATCCCTGACAATATATATATATATATATATATATAGTGATGTGTTGGTCACAGACTTGTGCAAGAGTGAAGGAGGTGAGTCCAGGTTACTGAGAAAATCACCTTTATTGTTGTGAAGACTGGAACATTCTTAAGTATTTACCCAAAAGGGAGCTGTCACATTAGCAGTGATGCTGACAGTCATCTTGCATTAGCTCCCTTCTTCAGGTTAAAAGAAGAGATAGGCACCTTCATCATGCAAGTTCATTCTGGAGGAAAGACTACAGAAGCTGAGCACACAGCCATGTTCCCTGCATCAACTATCGCGTGACAGATGCGGTACGTGGTGAGCCTGTGAACATACAGTTGAAGTGGCAGCGGACAACCAATTCCTGCCAATTTTAACAGCATTTCAGCACCCAGCGCACTTGGGAAGTTGTCGAGCACCTGTTGGGGGATGCCGGAGTCTGAAAATCCCCTCCCACCAACCAGCTTTCTTCACACCAGTGTGACCTTAGCAACAGTCCAATCCGGGATGAACATCAAAATAAAATGGATATAAACTAATAAGCCACCTATTGTGCTGGGAATCATATCCTCCTGCCTAAAAAGCCACTGGAGTGGAACATGGTCAGTCTCCAAGGTAAACTTCCTACCCCACAAGTAATAGCGGAGCACCTTCATTGCCCACTTAATTGCCAGACATTATTTTTCTTTGGTCAAGTAATGACACTCCCTGGGAAGCAATTTCCTGCCCAGAAACATGATGGGATGTTCTTCTGTTTCAAAACTGAGGGAACAGCCCACAAACCAAATGCAGTCGCATACATCTGCAGAATGAACTCTTTAGAAAAATCTAGATTCCTCAGAGCCACGTATGATGACAAAGTGGTTGTCAAGTCAGAGAAGGACTGTTTACAATCATTGGACAAGTCAATGCTGTGGTTATTTCTGCCCTTCGTCAGCTCAGCTAGAGGGATGGCTCTATGCTCAATATTCAGGATGAACCTCCTTTAAGGAAAGTTAGGAAAGCCCAGTCCTGCTTTTGCATTCCTGGACATCGCCCACCTTGTTCAACTGAAGTCTAATCAGACTGTTAGAATTTCCCAATACCTGAATACCCCAAATAATGCATTTCAGATGTACACAATTTACATTTCTTAGGGTTCGCTGTCAACCTAGCCTGTCACAAGCTGTCAAGCACTGCTTGTAGGCGATTGAGATGTGACCGCCATTCATTACAGAAAATGACCACATCTTTGAGATACGCTCCAGAATACACAGAATGGGGCCATAAAATCTGTACCATCATACTCTGAATAGTTACAGGTACACCATGATGTCCAAATAGGACTCTATTGAATTTGAACAACCCTGGATTCCTCTAGAGGCACCTGTCACTACCCCTTTCTGATATCCAGGGTGGAAATATACAAAGCTTGCCCGAGTTTCTCCAGTAAATCATCAATACACGACACCGGACATGTATCAAATTTGGAAATCTTATTCAAGTATCTAAAATCTATACAAAACCTATATTTCCAATGGACCTTGTGGTTAACTACCAAAAATTAATTCAGATGGACTTAAGCAGGTAGAAGCTTGAGGGGATTCACAAACAGCGATCATGAGAAAGGGCAACAAAGTGTCAGGTCATCATGAGCCACACTTCTAACCATCTGCTTTAAAGTCTTGTTAAATCATTCAGTCAGGCCATTCTTCTGAGGATGGTAAACAGTAGTGCTCAATTTTTTAATCGCAAGGCTCTCACATAGCTGTTTCATTAATCTGGAAGTAAACTGTATACCCTGGTCAGTTAAAATTTTGTGCTGAATGCAATAAATTGTTTCTTAAAACAAGTGTACTTCCATTACTTTGAGTCTATCATCCAGAAACCTCTCCTACAGAGAAAGGTAAGGAAAATAAGGTGGGACACTTACCAGGTATTAAATTAATGAATGTAATTGAGAGAAGCAAAACTAATAAATAACTAACTGATCGATTAATATTACTCAATCTATTCTATTCTGACAGGACAAATGCTGAACTGTCAATTTTTATATCTCATACATTTCTGGAGACCATGATAGTGGACTAAATGACTCACAGCAATGGACTACCACTGCATCATTATATATATATATAGAAAGAGGGAGAATGCATCAAAGATGGGCTATGAAGGCTCACATAAACTAATTTTCACAGATTTCATGACTGATAGACATGAGATAGCAGGGGCGGCAGACCAACTATTTTTTTGTCATAAAGAGTTTCATTTTTTTTCTTCATATTCAGATTTTCAAACCATATTGAGAAAAAATCAAATCACATCAAAACAAAAATAATTAATAAAACATTATTATAATAAAACTTGTTATTCTTTCTTAAAAACAGAATGATCAGTAGCCTACAGCTTTACAACAGTTCCTGAATACTTACTCCACTAATTTACCCATAAAACAAATTTAAATGATAGTCACATCTTCCTGACATTAATCGCCATAGCTCTACTACTGGCATTTGACTGAATATTGTATCTCTTGTGAGCTGGGTGGCTGCTCGCACCCCTACAGGTTAAAAAAGACGCTGAAAGACTACCTTCACATTGCTCCCTTGCTTGCTGGATTTACTTGCAGCTGATCTATCACGCAATCTGTGCAGTACTTCGCAGACTTAAAAGTGCGAGCAGCACCTATCAGTTTTTGGATTGTTTGTTTGCTTTTCTCTCTCTCTCAGACCTTCCCTGCTCCTGATGTGCTCTCCTTTGAAGAGGAAGATATGTTTGCATTCTTTTAAATTGTGAGATGGAACTGTCATCTCTGTCTTGTCAAGGAGTCCGTTTAAGCCTTTGAAAAAAAAGAGGCATATGTTTGTTTGCAGTGTTTGAATAAAGTTCCTGTCTCTACAGCCTCCTGTGTTTCGGTGCAAATCTGTGACCCAAGCGTGACACTCTTCAAACAATAAGCTAATCATTAGCAGTTATTTGCAAATTTAATTGTTTCTGCACTGATGATTATTCTTACAGTAATTTGTAAACCAATCAAAGACCGAGGAAGAAAATACACATCCATAGAAGGTAACCAATGGAAGGAAATAATTTATTAAACACAAACACTGCAAATTCAAACTCGTACTGTAAGGAAATCAGAAATCCAGCTGGTAAGATTCAAATCAAAGTAAGTCAATAGCTTAGTTGGTAGTAAATGCAATAACAAAAGGGCCATGCCCCTTAAAAGTCTGGAGGACGAAACTAAGGAGAAATACTGTAGCATCCATCTTCGTCCTCATACCTGCACTATAAGCCAATGGGTTTAATTTATCCCTGACTTGCCCACAATCACAGTGCACCTTATATTGTGTGTTATCTTACTCAAGCTCATATTTATATAATTCAACAAGTGTGGGAAGATTCAGCAAGTCCATATTACCAACAAAAAGAAATTAGCAAAACAATCTTTTCACACAGCAACAAATCATGCAAAGAAACTCTGACAAAGTAAAAAAAAAACACATTGCTTAGCCCTGCTGCCTTAGACTGTCAGAGTCTTAGTCCAGGCAGTGTCTGTGCAGAGTTTTCCCATTCTCCCATTCCCTCTCTTTCTGTGGGTTATGAGTGCTGGTGCCTTCCTGGCAAAATCACCCACAAGACAGGAAACAAGTTATAATGGAATTCCAGTTTATTGCAGAGCACACTGACTGAAGGAGCCAAACTCACCTATACAAGACCAGGTTGTGAATGAAAACCTCAGAGGAAACCTTTTTAGACAAATTTAGGAAGTGCCAACTGCAAGCAGACAGTTGTGAAGATGAGAATCAAATTTTGGTCCCTGCATCTTTGAGGCAATTAAAGCTAATGCCTATATCACCATTCTATGTAATGGACTACAATGATGTTGTTATTCATATTTGTACATGTTCTGATAGTACAAAATACAAACTGTGAACGCAACAGTCATGTCAAAGTGTGAATGATCTGGCTTTTCTCTTTTCCAAATATTGTTTAAGTTGCATCAATTAGTGACCTGGTAAAAGATTTAACAATTTAGTGAATTTGCTTTAAGGTACTAGACTGAGCAGAGTTTTGGAGATAATAATAAAATATTTTTGAGCTTTTAATAACCCTGGCCAGTTTACTACAAAAGGGCATTTAAAGTGCAATAATCTCAGTTGACATATTTTATTATGACTAAGAGGAATCAAATACTCAGCAGATCATTTGGACGCTTTACATATATGTGAAATGTAAAGTATGTATTCATTTCATTCTAAGGTTTTCTCATTTAACAGAGTATTGTGTTGCTATGTCTATGCATGCTTATGTGAAGTTTAAAAGTTACAATAATATTAACGTCAAACTATAACTGTCTATTAATCAGTTCAAAATAAAGCAGAAACATAATGTCAGGGAAAAATGGTCAAACACAGATATTAAATAACAGAAAGATAGAAAAAGGTTTATATAAAATGCAACATATTAAAAACATAAGCAAAAATTTAAATAATAATCCTTTGAATGTAAGGAAAAACAAAATTGAGAAATAGATATTAAATAAGAAAAAGACAAAAAAAGAAAAAACTATATATACAATCATAGAAAGTTGTGCATTTTTATAATAATATTAAGTATGCACTCCTTTAACTATATTATACAGGCACAAGTTTGTTACAAATTTCTTTTTATATGAATCCTATAGTTGTCAGCCTTTTAATCACCTTTTACATGCCAATGAACTGCACGAGCATATTGTTGTGAGGGTGAGGATAAATCTTTGCCTTACATTGACCTCACTTAAAAGAGATAGGAATAAATCTTCTGTGAGTTCAAACAAAGTTCTTGACTGTCAATTCCTACTCTGTGTTCAACTTCCAAGCCAGCATGATTAAGCCCCAGAAACTTGCTGTGTTCTCATTACAAGCTCATATTCCCTGCAGGGACCTGAATGAGACAGCAACGGATTGACACGTTAATCCCTTTAGCTCGTTTAGCCACAGTATTGTTTGGATTGCTCCTTTTGTTCTTAAACCCATTGCTCTCATTATAAAACTGTATTTAAGTGCACATATTTAAGATTTAGAAATAACAGGGTCATGGTGATGTAAATCCAAATGAAATTGTCTCTGTTTAAAACAATAAAGATACTATGATTGTGAGTAGTTTAGTGTGTGAAAAATACTTTAGTTTGAATTTACCTGCCTGCAAAGTTAAAAGTTTTTCTTTTAAATGGTAAGTGAAAATTAAATATAGAGAAAGTGCTCCAGAAAATACATTAAAACTAATTATGAGTGCTCCTACTCCTATTTTTCGATGACCTCCCCAAAACCCTCCAAAGGATATAGAGGCTTCAGTATACTCAAACATGAACAGCCTTTATCAGCAAAAGCAATCAATAAAATCACAAAATTGTATCTTAGCTGGGTAGGATGGGTAAAAAAAATACAAAAATTTGCACTTTCAAATGTTCTCTGCCAACATAAATGTCTACACTACCTGGTCACCCCAGATTTTGTCTAAAAGATCTTATTTGCTATTCAAATCCAATATCCTAGAACGGTGCAAAAAGTTATGAACCTCTGCATGTATTCACTCTCTGCCATGACAAGGGTGATTTCAACTAGAGGTGCCTCTAGGGAGCATTTCATAGAAACATCAAAAAGTATTACACTTAAAGTTAGTAGTCCTACAATTCAAAGATCAGAGGAAATATATAAGAAGGGGCAGAGCAGGTTCTTTTTTGTTACGAGACTGTGTTCTTTTAATGTGGAAAGTGACATCCTTCACATCTCCTACAACTTTGTGATACCCAGTATGATTTTCTATGCTGTGGTGTGCTGGGCTGGTAATATCACTTCAAGACCCCATGGAGATAGTAGAGAAGAAGAAAATGAAAATGCTACAGGGGCTCCTTTATATCAACAGCAATATGTCTGCATAATGCCTCATTGTGTCTGTGATCTGCCAAGTAAGAAGTTTTCATTCTTTTTAAAAATTCTTTCTTTGTAGCCATTCAGACTACAGTGTTGTGTGTATCTATCTATCTATCTATCTATTGTTTAAAGAGCTTCTGTAAAAAACAAATTTCCCCGAGTACAAATACTGTTCTGTCTAACACACTGTCAGGCCTGCATCTGCGTAACCAATCTACTGTATGTATAGTGTGGGGTCCAAGTACTGCTAGGGTAAAATGTTTCCTAGTGAATTTAAGTAGTAACAGAACAAAGCACAGCCCTCAGTGACAGTTCCTGATGACTATGGGCAGACATGAAAAATACCTGCTGAAAACAATGGAATAAACACTGTTGGACAAAATGAACATTATCCATTTTGTTAGCCTTTCTAGTGGGACACAAAGCCTATTAACACTAGAATCTGTAGTGTAAGAAGTCTGTCTGCATTTTCAGTATCATCCACCATAACGTGGAGTACATGCAAGAGCAAAAAAAAAGACATGTTCAAATGGCAAAGCATTTTCAAATAGTGACATTTTCATATATGAATGTGTGTGTGAGAGAGGCAGAGACACATTCAATCTCATTCAAGTGGTTGCCAAAATATAAAATAAACACTTATGGAAAGGTATAATGAAACAAGTGTGCTTTTATTCAAGAATAAAACTGAATTACACAAAATTCAAGTAACAATAAGATACCAAGAAGACATGATTCACCAGCGTTTCTGTATCTGCTTATATCCATCCATTCAGTGATATCTTTTACAAGTAGCAAAACTTTACACCGGCTGTTACAGACTGAAATCAAAGGCTTCTTCTCTTTGCGCGCATACACCATCAGCATGGCACTGCCAGATCTAAAAACTAGCGTGAAGAGGGACTATAGCTGCAGGTGGAAGTCCCATTTTACTTATGGCACCAAGCAGTGTTGTGTCGCAGTGCAGCAGTCTACTAGCCAGTGAAAGCGCTGTGAAGAAGCTGTCTGTTGTTTTTTTTCTGCCTTTGTCCAGAAACGGCTCCATAAGCTTTATGACCACAGACTCGGAAAGTCTTTGTCCTGGGTTGTAACTCAAAACACAGTTCTCAACAAAACGTTGCCTGATGTCCAAGATTGCAGCAAATCTGTCATTTTTCACACAGTCTGCATGGGGCACTTTGTTATCATAGCGCAAATGCCACATGGAGTCTGATAACGGTCATGGGACATTGTATCTTTGATTACCAGTACAATAAATAGTTCTGAGCAGGCATCAACCACAACACCAACTGTGGTCATCGCTGCTCTTGTGAAAAGAATGGAAATAAATGCCATCAACTCAGAGAGGGAGAAGCAAGTTCGTTGTACCACGTGAATATCACTGACAGAATAAAACTGAATTATAAAAAAAAGCGCTAACTTTTACAAGTATCCAAAATTTACACTGGTTGTTACAAACTCAAATCAAATGTATTTTTATTATATTATAGTAATAATAATAGCAACTCGATTGACATTTGAGCTTGGGTTTTTAAGTCATTGACAGCAACATGTAAATTGAATGATTTATTTTTCTTTGGTTATATTCTTGAATAAAAGCACATGTTTATCTGATATTTGGATTAAAGTCTTTGCACATTACACACTTCACGTTATTATTAGACCATAGGGTAATAATGTGACCTGGATCCAATCACCCCAGGTCACACCTTATTTCAAAAACTAGCTGTACTTTTCCCTTGCATTATCAGAAAGATGAACACTAATTTGGGGAGTTGAAAGCAGAACATCATTTCTCTTTGAGGACCTGAAATTCTGCAAAGCCAAACTCTGTGCCAGTGACTGAGCCCAGTCTGAGAATGAGCTATTACTTCAGAGTAATGCTTTTCCCTATGAAGTTACAGAGAACACAGTAAACTGAGAAAAGTGCAGCACACCACAAACATGTAAACCATGTAAAAAAGAGAAGCAGTACACTCCAATGCAAGAAGAATCCTCCACTTGAACCTGGAGCTAAAACAGCAACAACTCCACACAACATCAGACATCATCCTTAAAGACCTAGTATCATAACATTCTTTATCTGTGTAAAGAGAAATTAGAATTCTAAATAACCAGTAAACAGTTAGCCTTGTCTGTGTTATATGTTTGTCTGTCTCATGTGTCTTGCGTTCTGTTCTCTATGTCAGTATATATGCAATTATTGCATTTCTGTAATCCTTGTGTTTATCAATAAACTGTATGAGTGTGCTTCAGTTACCTTGATATAGAGAACAATAAGGAAATAAAGTGGAGGCTTTACCAAATTATTTATTAATTACCGGCACTGTCAAAGGAAAAACCAATAATTAATAAACAGAGTTAAAAGCAACTCTCCTCCTTCCTACAACACACACCTTTCCTTTTATCTGTGATGTTCATGTGCATATTTCTGGAATAAGACAAAATCACACATACTGACTTATCTAAGATTGATCCTGACCTTATACTTTGGGTCTAAGGAAATTTAATGAGTCATAAAAATATCTTGCAGCACTTAAGTAACTACAAATCTTGTTTTTGGATATCAATAATGAAAAAAATATTATGATTTCTATTTGCTTTTATTTTTAAGTTTGGGATTTAATTTAAATCAGGTTGTCACTTTCCTAAAGTTTATCTTGCGATTTCCTTAGCAATGTGCTTAACTGAGGGGTGGAGGCATAACCAAAAAATTTACTTACCAAAAGGCACACAATCTGATGGCAAAACAATATGATATGTTAAAAAAGGTGAATTATTTAGTGTAAATCAAACATACGTAACAAAGAACTGGAGGCAGGGTGTGCCCTAGCTGTGCGGTGAGGGAATCTTCTTGCTAACCCAAAGCATTACCAGTTGTGATTTCCCTTCATTCTTCCTCTCTCTCTCTCCCTCTGTTTTTTTGGATCATGACATTTCTTTCACACTCACTCATGTTTTTTCCTATATATATGTATATACACTGCATATCTAGTACAGGGTTCAAAAGGAATAAAAATTTTATCATATCTCCAAAATGGAGTTGGGGTCGTTGTTGCTCCATGCTACCAACTACGCTCCTGTGGAAGGTTCAAAAAAAGAAAGTTACAAAGAAAGGGGTTTTACTGTTTATCACTGGTAGAAAAAGCAGTTAAAAGCATCTGAGTGTGCAAACAATCATAGGTTCCTTCAGGTTGTTGACAGCACTCTCAATATCTCATTTGTATATGTGGTTCTGTTTATTTACTACATTTTTCTACATATTTATTATTACTTGTCTTCTAAGTTCTTTGTCATCATACATATTGTGAATATATATTGTCACACATGTGGCCATGGGATTCAACATGGGGGTCTAACTAACCCTGAAGCGCAGGTATAGGGGGTGACTAAGTGTGGTAATGCCTTTTCTCCCATTCTTTCAGGAGCAGTAAGAACTAACTTCCTTCCTCTTCCAGCTTCAGACCACACCCCCTGACAACCTCACATTTGCCTTCCCACCGTGTGAAACCCCCCCTTCCTGTCCCTCCACTATAAAAACCTCTCCACATTAGTGTTTAGATGTGGACGATGTATATGCCCAAAAAAAAGTCTAACTGCATTCTCATACCATTGCTCGCGTACTAAAGTATCAGCAGGCCTTTTTCGTGGCATTACACGTGTAATTTGTGAGCATGCCCTTGTCGATCAAACAGAGGAAGTTCTGCAGTCTACTTCTGACATTACGCTGTAGGAAAATAAGTAAATAAATCAAGATAAATAACATTCAATTTGTCTTTTATATAAGTAACATATAAATATTTCTTATGTAAAGACCACCACAAAACATAATGACAAACAGGAGTTTGCACAATACATTGGCGAGCTCTGTAAGCCATGCTGTTTCTTTCAAGGACAGGTGTGGGGCAGAGTGACTGGCAGGTTGATGCCGGATCTTGTCCTGTATCCAAATGGTGCCATCTTTCCCCTTTACGCCTGGTGCAGCTGCGTTGTTCTTACATGTGAGTGGATGTTTTTTGCAGGGAGGGGGCTTCTCTTCTCTTTCTCCAATCTGAGTTCACCCCTGTTATAGCTCATCTTTATTTGAAAATAGCAGTGTCAGATCGGGGCGAGCATGAACGCGACTGAGAGAATAAAACTGAATTAAAAAAAAATGCTAACCTTTACAAGTACTATACATTTACACCGGCTGTTACAGACTCAAATCAAAAGTATGTTTTTATTGTATAATAGTAACAATAAGAGCAGCTCACTACTCAAAATGTTTATTCTGGGACAGGTGAAGACTCGAACCGGCGACATTTTGAGTAGGAGTCAGTAGCTCTAACTGCTGTACTACCAAAGCAGTCGCTACAAGGACCTTACACTAACATGATTTCTTTTTCTCTGGTTACAGTCTTGAATAAAAGCACACTTGTACTGATATATTTGTACCTTTTGTGAAAGTGCTTATTTGATATTTGGATTTCAGTCTTCACACATTATACACTTCATGTCAAATTTTTGTCGTTACTATTAAAACATGGAAAAAGTTTGTCTTTTAGGTATGTGTTCAACATTTCTATCATCCTACACTTACAGTACATAGACAGTAGATCTTTGTAGACACGAAACACACATGAAATGCATGTGTCCCAAATAACGATATATTTATGTTAGCCTATACAGCCTGATGTGCCTGACACCCTGATAAACAAGGCTTCAGTTGGGAGAGGTTTTTGTCGTTTCTACAGTGGTGGGGAGGATGGTATACTGCTCGGGAATATCGACACATTTACAAGACAAAAGGTGCTGAATGGAGATGTGCGAGTGGATTTAAGGTGGGCCAGATTTATGACTTTTTTCGTAAACCTTTGGTAATTCTAGTGTTAAACATGGGAACATGGTGGCACAGTAATAGTGACGAGATGGCGTCCCGTCTAGGGATTGTTCCTGCTTCCCACAAGATGCTTGCTGTGGCATGCACAACCTTTGATGAAATAATTTATTGGAGCAGTACTGTCTCTTTAAAACATACTAACCCCCAATTCCTGTCCTTCCTTTTTTTTCTCCAAGTAACCAATCGCCACAAATTCAGCTCTGTAATAGATATAAAGCCATGGGTAAGCTTAGAACACCGATTCTTCAAAACTTTTAAGGAAATATCTGCGTAGTACATGTTTAGTTATTCTATCCATCCAGGGTCGTGCCAATCCCTGCAAGAATACATGCACGAGGCAGGAATAATCCTTGAACGGGGCGTCAGCTCGTCACTAGCACTGCGACACCGGGTCCTCAGATATTAAATTATTAACAATATAGATTATTTAAATGATGTTAAAATTATTTAAATTATATTTTGCTGCATTTCATCTTAAAAATGATATCATCATCATTATAAATATGCTCTTTATAATGTGGCTCAGGTTGTGCAATATTATAACTGTATCACAAGTTTATAGTGAAGTAATTGTACTTATAAGTACAAACAGTTCTACAAGGAGCACTTGGTTGCATTTATAGTTCTTGGGATGAAACTGTTTCTGAACTGCGAGGTCCGTACAGGAAAGGCTCTGAAGCGTTTGTCACATGAGAGCAGTTCAAATAGGCAGCATGGCTGAGGCAGCGTGTGCGTGATGCTGTATACCGATAATTCTCTTTCCAATCAGATGCTGTAGAGCTGTGATTCCACACTCAGATACAGTGGGATAAATACTTGAGAGTAGCAACACTAAATCAACTATGGTATTTGGAATAGTTTGGCCATTCCGTGGACCATTATATTGTTACAGGTTAATTACAATCAGATGCCTTAAACTAATAAACAATATGCGGTTAATTTCAGTGTATTTGATAAAGCCATGTCAGGGATGTGGATCTAAAAAAGAAAGGGAAACCACACTGGAACAAAAGCACTGCATTGACGCTGGGTGCCGCAAGTTTGCAAAACCAAGCGGAGAACTTGCATACAGCAGACTGACTGACTGACTGACTGACTGACTGACTGACTGACTGACTGACTGACTGACTCACTCACTCACTCACTCACTCACTCACTCATCACTAATTCTCCAACTTCCTGTGTAGGTAGAAGGCTGAAATTTGGCAGGCTCATTCCTTACAGCTTACTTACAAAAGTTGGGCAGGTTTCATTTCGAAATTCTACACGTGATGGTCATAACTGGAACCTATTTTCGTCCATATACTGTAATAGACTGCAGCTCGATGGCCGTGGGAGGCGGAGTTGCGTCTCGCATCATCACGCCTCCCATGTAATTGAGTGCCTGCCCATATAAGGTAAATATTCGCGGGTCAAGGACTGTGCTTAGCATATTCATAAGTAAAAATATCTGAATCACAAACTAATGTTAATTATATTTTGTCCATGAATACTTATTAAATAATTCCAAATAGTCTGTCCGCTTCCTTTCATAGTTTTTCCGATGGTTGTGCTGCTTCCAGGCATGTATTTTCGTATTAAAGCATTTAACCAATCACATTTCAGCCATCATTTGTTGCCAGGCAGAGAGGCCTTCACAATCCGTTGTGCAGGGTCTCTAACACAGAATAAATGTTGATTAACCTGTTGCTTCAACCAATCAGATTTTGAGTTGGTGTCAGTAGGGCCCTCTAGAAGACATACAGCAACGTCACCGTATTCAGACCCATTGATTGGATAGAAGCCGATATGAGGAACTCTACAAGACCACTGAACGCATCGCAAGCGCTCCGAGCGCAAGATCCTCACGCGCACTACGGGCAACTCCATGGCAGGATTCTGGACAATATTATTTGCCAGACACAGACCACATTTCAAGACCACGAAAACCTGATGTTTGTCATGCTCCTCGAGCCCCAGAGGTTTTGGGAATACAAGAAAAATTTCCCGCATGCAGCCTTCTCCAGTTTAACACAAGAGCCATGGAGCGGTTTTTGATCTGTCTCGGTTAAAAACAGAACTGACTGTAATGTATGCCATGGATGATTTTGCAGGAAAATCTCCTACTGATCTCATTGACTTCCTTCATCAGAAAAATCTGAATGAGAGCATGGGGAAGCTGTTTATATTGGTATATTTGGCGGTGATCATTCCCGTGTACACTGCTTCTGTCGAGCAGACATTTTCAGCCCTAAAGCAAATTAAAACTTATGCCAGAAATACGACAGGGCAGGTTCGACTTTCAGCATTAGCTTCAATGGCGATAGAAAGGGACTTTTTGATGGAACTGAAGCGCACGGATAATCCATACGACAGAGTAATTGAACTGTTTTTGAGGAAAGAGAGGAGGATGGATTTTGTTTACAAATAATCAGAATTTTTGGTGAGTAAAATGTTGCGATTTTCCTAAATAATATTGCAAGTTTATGACTTATTATTGATGTTTTTTATGTGTGTCGCGGCTGTGGCTGCAGTAGAAAGGAACTTGTTCACCCCTAGTTTGTCTATTCAATAAAGGCATTTATTGTGGCTACAGGAGTTATCTATCTGCGATGCAGTGGCTCTTTATACTGTATTTCTGCATATTAAGATGGTTTTTATAACCATAAATTAGTTTTTGAGGGGCGGGTTGATTCAGACGGAGCACTACTGAAGGCCTAGGTGTGAGAGGCACGGTCCGCCAATGGACCACATGATAAGTAAATTTGATGAACATTACAACCCCAAAATAAACAAAACTGTAGAGAGGTTCACATTATACTTCTCCCAGTGCGTCTCTCTAAATCCTCCGTGCAAGAACATTATCATAAGGCTTAACAATCTTATTGTTACACCTTCTGTGTGCACCGAATGTCCTTATTACGAAGTCTTCCTTGCTTTACCGCTGGCTGCTTCTTTCCATTCACCTTCCTAGCTCTTTATTTAAACACTTTTCCTTCTCACTTTTCAGCTCCTTCGCTGTCTTCTCCCTTTTCGTTCAAAATACGCGCCTCCTTGCCTTTTTTCAGTCAGCTCCCCTTACGTCACACCATGGTACGTTTAGCACAAGTTAATACCGGGAATGCCTGTTAAACATCTTACATTCACGAGCAGCGATTTGCGTGGTGAACACTTCGATGAATGAAACCTGTTATCTTTACAACGGTTGACAAACACGGAATGTAACTTCATAACAACACGTCCCCCAAATACGAACCTGATTGAAAGAAATAATGATAATCAAATCCTTGATGACAGCAACACTCATAACAGTCACAAAACAATTACATTGACAATCAGGTTATGTTATTTTTAAAATGTTTCCTTTTCTTTTTCATAACTTCTTTAACACACTACTTCTCCGCTGCGAAGCGTGGGTATTTTGCTATGTACTGTAAATCAAACGCCCGCTCCACAACAGACAACTAAAGCCGTGAGGTCCGAATATCCCTTATAGATTAGCAGGCACCCCTTCTGTAACAATAGGATTGTTAAGCATTATGATAATGTTCCCACATGGAGGGTTTAGAGAGACGCACATTCCTCTGTGCGGGAACATTATCATATGGCTTAACAATCCTATTGTTACACCTTCTACGTGCACCCAAGCGTCATTATTATGGAGTCTTCCTTGCTTTACTGCTGGCTGCTTCTTTCTATTCACCTTCTCAGCTCTTTATTTAAACAGTTTTTCTTCTCACTTTTCCGCTCCTTCGCTGTCTTCTCGCTTTTCGTTCGAAATACGCGCCTCCTTGCCTTTAGCGATTTGGGTAGTGAACACTTCAATGAATGAAACCTGTTATCTTTACAACAGTTGACAAACACGGAATGTAACTTGAACACAATATGTCCTCCAATACGAACCTGATTGAAAGAAATAATGATAATCAAATCCTTGATGACAGCAATACTCATAACAGTCACAAAACAATTACATTGCCAATCAGGTTATGTTATTTTTAAAATGTTTCCTTTTCTTCTTCATAACTTCTTTAACACACTACTTCTCTGCTGCGAAGCGCAGGTATTTTGCTATATATATATTGTGATAATAATACGCCAAAGACATCATAAAGATTTGGGGCAGCCACCCATATATTGTTTTTCCCAGCTGCAAAAGGGTTTGTTGTATCAGAAATATCAAGTGCATTTCACAGAGACCAAACTAGAACTGGCTATAGTAGCCCAAGATGGAGACTTTAAAGGCCTGGAGAGGAACTGATGTCATCAAAATGGCCGGAACCAGAAGTGACGTCAGCAAAGGGGCCGGCTTTGGAAGTGACGTCAGCAAAGGGGCCAGCTTTGGAAGTGATGTCAGCAAAGGGGCCGGCTTTGGAAGTGACGTCTTCTGAGGCGCCGGAACCTTGCAGGATTTCCCGGGAAAGGTCTGTAGGGAACTGAGAAAAACAGTCAGCGCACTCCGCCGCCTCCTGGTCAGATGATTAATTACACTTACTCAGGCCCTTTAGCTGCCTCCTACTCACACGTGTGTGACAAGGCCCCCCCTCAGCCGAGACCCATCGGGTTGGGCGTCCTGCACCGAGAGGTCGTGGGCACGAGAGAGAGCATTAGCGTTGGCATGGAGAGAACCCTTACAATGAATTAGCGAAAACTTGTAAGGTTGAAGGTCAAGAAACTACCTAGTGACCCGTGGATTCGACTCCTTGTGAAGGGCCATCCACTGCAAGGGTGCATGATCCGTCACCAGAGTGAGCTCCCGGCCCAAGAGGTAGTACCTCAACTCCCATTTGATCGCAAGGGCTTCCTTTTCCACCACTACATACCTGGTCTCCTGATCCAACAGTTTCCGGCTTAGGTACGTGACGGGGTGTTCAACACCATCGACGTTTTGGCTCAGCACGGCACCCAGGCCTGTGTCTGAAGCTTCCGTCTGGAGAATAATAGGGAGAGAAAAATTAGGAGCTTTTAATATTGGTGCTGACATAAGAGCCTGTTTTAAGTCACTAAATGCAGTGTCCGCCTTGTCAGTCCATACCACATGATTAGGAGCCCTCTTCTTTGTAAGATCAGTCAAGGGCGCCGCTCTCTCTGAAAACCGAGGTACAAACTGGCGGTAGTACCCGGCCAACCCGAGAAAGGCTTGGACTTGCCTCTTGGTTCGCGGACGGGACCATTTTACAGTGGCATCTATTTTTGAACACTGTGGTTTCACGGTACCCCGACCAACCAGATAGCCCAAATATTTAGCCTCTTTTAATCCAAAGAAACATTTCTTGGGATTAATATGAAGCCTGGCTTCTCCTAGTGTCTGAAATACCGCAGTGACATGCTGTACGTGTTCCTTCCATGTGCTGGAATAGATGACGAAGTCATCCAGTTAGGCAGCACTATACGCATTATGGGGTTGGAGCACTTTATCCACCAGACGCTGGAAAGTCGCAGGAGCCCCGTGTAACCCGAATGGAAGAACACGATACTGTCAGTGTCCGCTAGGAGTGCTAAACGCGGTCTTGACCTTCGCGGAGTCCGTTAAAGGAATCTGCCAGTACCCCTTTGTCATGTCAAACGTGGTCAAAAATTCAGCTTGTCCAAGCCTCTCGAGGAGGTCATCCACGCGAGGCATGGGATAAGCATCGAACAGGGAGACCTGGTTAAGCCGACGGAAGTCATTGCAAAACCTCCAACTGCCGTCAGGCTTACTAACCAAGACAATTGGGCTGGACCAGGGACTATAATTTTCCTCAATCACTCCTAGTTCCAGCATCCGCTTGATTTCCAGCTCCACTTCTGCTTTCTTTGCCTCAGGAAGTCTATAGGGGCGCTCCCGGACTATAACCCTTGGTTCAGTCACTATGTCGTGCGCAATCAGAGAGGTCCTTCTGGGTTTTTCACTCACCACCTCTGAGACGGACAGGATAGCTGATTTCAGCTCCTGTCTTTGTCTATAAGTTAATTCCTCGCTGAAATTAAGGGTGTCTATGTGAGCAAAGAATGAGCAGGGCTGAGCGGAGGAGGGATCTGGTTCCCTCTCCTTCCACGGCTTCAGCAAGTTCACATGATAAACCCACTGACTTGGTCTACGATTGGGTTGTTTCACCAAATAGTCGACCAATCCTTTTCTCTCCTTAACTTCATAAGGGCCTTGCCAATGGGCGAGCAATTTAGAATGGGAGGTGGGAACTAATACCATGACACGATCCCCAGGATGGAATTTTTGGAGTGTCGTGCCACAGTCATAATAACGGGTCTGTGCTGCTTGTGCCTCTTCCATATGTCTTTTTAAAATATGTCGAATTTTCCCGAATCTATCGCATAACTGTGCGATATATTCCAAAATATTTGTAGAGGGAAGAGCCTCTCCTTCCCAACCTTCTTTTAAAATATCCAATATACTTCGGGGTTGTCGTCCGTATAACAATTCAAAAGGAGAGAACCCCGTAGAGGCTTGTGGGACTTCCCGATAGGCAAAGAGAACGAGGGGGAGGAGTTGATCCCAATTCCTCCCATCCCCACTGACCACCTTGCGAAGCATCTGCTTGAGAGTCTGATTCAACCTCTTCACTAGACCGTTGGTTTGAGGATGATACACCACGGTCTTTAAGTGCTTTATTTTCAGTAACTTGGCCGTTTCCCTGAACGTCTCCGAGGTAAAAGGTGTTCCTTGGTCTGTTAGGACTTCTTTAGGAATACCGACATGCGCAAATACTTCTACTTGTTCCTGTGCGATTGCTTTAGATGTAGCTGAGTGCAAGGGAACAGCTTCCGGAAATCAGGTTGCATAATCCACGAGGACTAATATATATTTATGTCCTTGGGCTGAGGGCTCTAAGGGTCCTTGTATTATTTTTGCCTGCTGGACTGGGGATAGCCCACATTTATCTGGGGCCTCAGCCCCAATGGGCTGCTCAGCTCTCTCCTCCGAGAGAGCATAATAAGCCCTTTTTGTTTCATCCCCAGAAACCAGCCTATGTCTGTACATCCTCTTCACACTCTTCCTTTGGTAAGTTATATGCCCGGTGCTGTATTTGAGGAGCAGAGCCTGCACTGAGTCCTTCCTGACCCCCAAACGCACTCCCCCACCAGAAACTTGGCCCCAGTACTTTCCTAACTGGTTGATTTCATGTTTGTGTCCCGGTTTCTTCTGGGACTTCATCCTGCCGGCTACGCCACTGTGATAATAATACACCAAAGACATCATAAAGGTTTGGGGCAGCCACCCATATATTGTTTTTCCCAGCTCAAAAGGGTTTGTTGTATCAGAAATATCAAGTGCATATCACAGAGTCCAAACTAGAACTGGCTATAGTAGCCTAAGATGGAGGCTTTAAAGACCTGGAGAGGAACTGATGTCATCAAAATGGCCGGAACCAGAAGTGACGTCAGCAAAGGGGCCGGCTTTGGAAGTGATGTCAGCAAAGGGGCCGGCTTCGGAAGTGACGTCAGCAAAGGGGCCGGCTTTGGAAGTGATGGAGGCAAAGGGGCCGGCTTCGGAAGTGATGTCTTCTGAGGCGCCGGAACCTTGCAGGATTTCCCGGGAAAGGTCTGTAAGGAACTGAGAAAGACAGTCAGCGCACTCCGCCGCCCCCTGGTCAGATGTTTCATTACACTTACTCAGGCCCTTTAGCTGCCTCCTACTCGCACGTGTGACTATATATATATATATGTATATATGTGTGTGTGTGTGTGTGTGTATATATATATATGTGTATATTGGCGTAGTCGGCAGGATGCTCCGCCTGTTTCAAGGCGGGGACCTGAAAAACAAAATCTTGTTATGGACGGCCCAGCGCAGCAGGGGACACCACCCACGTGCCGCGGGTGCTGCGTGCACACAGCCCCGCGGGGTAAAGGAACCCCACGGACTGCCAGGGGTGCGCGAGAAGGACGTTTTTCCCTGATGCGGGCGGCGTACATGACAAGGGGGCAGCAGTCTCCACCATCTGCGCCGTGGCCGGAGGCGCCCGGGACGGCATGGCGTCAAGAGAGGTCACGCCGAGGACATTTCCTCGGTTGGACGAGTCCAGGGAGGTGAGTTCTCTGCCTATCGGCAGCCAGCCCATGGGGGCTGGGCGTGTTTTTTCTTTTACAGACAGGGACTTCCCGGATCCGCGTCACTGGTGGGCGCATGCCGGTCTGCGAGGGCTGCGGAGGAGGAGACGCTGCAGCTCGAGAGGCGCTGGCAACAGCAAGGCCGCTGCAGAAGGGGGGGCAAGATGGCTGCAGACCAGAAGTCCCTCCCCCTGACAGGCACGCGATTGGATGGTGTGTCTTGTGTGCCCGCCAATGACTGCATAGAGGCGGGACCAAGGAATGTCCATCACATGCAGGGGGGAGACCCGATTGGGCCAGAGGAGGAGGCCCACAGGAGGTTGCCGGCGTCGGAGGCTGACAGACAGGTAGGCTCTGTGTCGGTTAACTTCCTGTCTTTGCCGGCTGTTCTGTCGGAGCTGGAGGCATGCCTTCAGCCCGCGGAGTAGTGTTTATTCCAGGTGCTACGTGCCCTCCAGGCAGAGATGCAGGTACTGGATAGGAAGGCAGTCGCATCCATAGAGGAGCTACGGTTGGCGATCCGACGGCGCGTCGCTGGATTCTCCAGCCGGAGGTGCTCGGGAAGGTAGGTCTTGCCGTCCCCGTACAGCATGAGGGAGGGTCTGCTGAACACGGCTGTGATTCCAAAGATCAGTTTCAAGTAAGCAGCCCTCCGACAGTAGGTGCGGCGCAGCGGGTTGTGTGCGCGGTGAACGGGGAGTCCGTGAGGATGCTGACTGGACACGGGCTGCTAAATGCCCCGGGTCCTAGCACCCTCCGCCCCGAGTCAGGTGCACGCGTCCGGGTGCTGGCCGCCCTTTGCGGGGGCAGAGGGGATCCCTGAGGCCGGCGGAGAGGAAAAGAGTGCAGGCGGTTCCGGCGCTTTCAACATCAAGAGGGACATGAAATCCGCGGAGAGGGTGCCGAACGGGCAAGTGCCGGGGTGCCGATTGGAGGGGGGAACGCTGCCAGTGCGTGGCACAGGAAGGGTGCCCAGGCAGCGGTTCTGCCCCTGTGTTTCTCTCTATTGCAGGGACGGACCCCGGACCCCTTCGTTGGGGACCTGCCCTCAGATGTTGGACCGTCTGTTGAGGGATCTCTCTGCTGGCGTGCGGGTGCATCCACGGCTGGAGAAGGCTGCAAGGGAGCGAGTGGCTCCAAACAAAGGGGCGCGGAGGCCTCGGAGGGGGTGCCGAACGAGGGGGCCCCGGGGTGCCGGTAAAAGGGGGGAGCGCAACCTGTGCGAGGCACAGGAGAGCACCGAGTGGAGGTGCTCAGGACGCATCTCTGCCCCATCCCTGTTTGGAGAACGGGGCCGGACCTTGGTGGTCCTGGAGTAGGACCCGCTTCAGGGATATGCTGCCCTTGCGGGACGTGTCGCTCTTCCCGAGTGGTCTTCACTGGCTGTGGGGCAGTGTCAGGGATGCCAGGGGCAAAGACCCAGCCGGGACGCCGTGAGGGACCGGAAGTGGGTCTGCGCCCTCCCTGGATCACGTGGGGGCCGCCTTCCTGGTTGCTTTGGGGGCCATGAGTTGAGGGCATGGAAGCCCCACCCTGCAGGGGCTCGTGGTCACCGCCAGGAGGCGCCCCAATGCCCTGGGGACCTGTTGCCTCAGCACTTCCGCCACACCAGGAAGTGCTGGGGGGAAGAATTAGAAGGATACCTGGAGAGCTGCCGGGTGGACAGCTGGCACTTCCGCCACGCTGGGGCGTGGCCAAGAGGGGAATGCCGGGAACCACCTGGAGCTCATCCGGGAGAGTATAAAAGGGGCTGTCTCCTTTCATTCAAGGCTGGAGTCGGGTGGAAGCAGGACGAGGCAGAAGAGAGTGTGGAGGCGGCCTGAAGAAAGGCTTTTTGTGGCCAGGAATGTGTGTGTTGGGGTTTGTGCACTATTTGGACTGTGTCTTAGTGACCTAATTATTGTAAATAATTGTAAATAAATACGTGTGGTGGTGATTTACAACATGTCTGCCTGTCTGTGTCCGGGTCGGCTCCACAATATGTAGATATGTATGTGTATGTATATATGTGTATGTGTATATGTACTGTATATGTTTATGTTTGTGTGTGTGTCTGTATTTGTCTCTGGGGGATTTTTTTTTTTTACAGAAGTTTTTTTTAAGTAAATAAATACATAAATTGACAGGTAAACAAATATATACACACACACTATGGTCTGAACACATACCAGAATGTCTAAAACATTAAAAAAATTAAAAAGAAAGAAAAGTTCTGACTTGGATGTCACAGTCAAGCATGATGCAGATGTTGCTGTTGGTGTAATGGAGCACCAGTAGCATTTCTTGACACACTTCTGCTGAATAATTCATTGGCTGGAAGTACTCCATGTTAATGTATCAGAGAGAGAATGTGCAGCATTGTTCATAATGGCACTCAGTTTTGGTTTAATTCTCTCCTTCTCTACTACGTGCATCCCAAAACTGAGCCTACCTTCTTAATCAACTTGGTGTTTCAGTGGGCCTCTCTTAAAGTGATGTCACCAACCCAGCACACTAAAGAATAGAAAATTGCACTGGTCATCAGAGTTGTAGAATACATGAAGTATGTCGCTTTCCACATTAAAAGAATGCAGTTTAATAAGGAAGAAGGACCTGCTCTGCCCTTCTTCATCTAGTTCCTCTTTCAGTTGGTCATTGATGTGGACCCCCGAGTACTTGCAGCAGTGCATCACCTCCATATACACTTCCTGAGTAGTGACTGAACTCAAAAGTTAGATTTCTTTCAAGTAAAATGAGGAATTTGTTATATTTTGATATTAAATGTTGCCCAACTATACACTATTTAGCAAGAAAATGAGCATTAAAATTATGGTTGTTTTACTAGGCCTGTGATGGGCTCTCTTATACTATTAATTGCTGTTATAACAAAAAGTTAGATGGGTTTTTTCTGAGTGTGCTTCTTATTCCCTTGGGTGGGGTTGCATCTTGTTTTGTTTTTACTTTTTGTTTCATTAATTTCCCTTTGTTTTCTCTGTAATGATTTTAAAGTAATTTAATGTCTCTATTATTTATGTTTGTCTGATTGAGTAGTATGGTGCTGTAATGCTCTGCTTTTTGAAAATGGTTGGAGCATGTTGTCTCATTTTTGTTACATGTGACAATCAACCATATTTTTAAAAAGTTGATAAAAATATTTTTATTTACTTGTTGCTTGGATAATGCCACCAGATTCAGTAAGAAAAACTGAAACCAGCGTGTCAGGTGAAGTTCCAGAGAACAAACATAAGAAGTACAACAAAAGAGTTTGGCATAAATTACCATAAAATTCCAAAATTCATTTCTTACCTGTGACCATGACAATGACTGAGCATCAGACTGTCATTTTTTTATATATATTGCCTGTACATTCCAGTCATGTATATTTTTAGGAGGCCATACCTGTACACTTAAACAAAGCTTGCACTGTGATATTGTTTTTTTTGACAATGATATTTATGTGATCAAAATCATTTTGTTGCACTCTATTTAAATTTAATCACTAACAAATGTTCATAGTAAGGAAATATTCCTTAGAAATAGTTTTTCTAAGACTTCATGTTACAAGAAACCAAAACATTTGGGAGTCTGGGAATTTTGGCAAATGCTGGCAAAACTAAAGTTCTGAATTTTTCCAAGATTATATGAGCGTGTCTAACTGATGTACTCTTTTCAGCATCATGTTTCACACCACATTAAATTTGCACAATTTCACTGCTTGCTTAACTGAGTGGCTTTTCATGTCACCATTTCTGCACTCACTAAAGTATTCATTTCACATATATCAAGACTAAGGTGGTGTCTCAAGCTTGAAAAACAGAAGAGAATGTACATGGTTTTTAAATAATAATGTTTAAAAAAATTGCACTGAAAACACAAAGTCAGAGTGGCTTTGACAGTTAATTACTTTTTCTTGAATTATGCTACGAGAATAAACTGGATATTTGTTTCAGCAAAGATATGTTCTGCTTTGCAAAACTTTCAATTAATGTTTAAATGATCCTTTTGTGAGGTGCTGATGCTGACAAATACACATAAGTGTAGTAATTGTGCATCTCCCCTCAGTGTTGCAAAGTCCACTGTTTTCCAACACAATTGGGCTAATTTTGATCTGTGTCTACAAGGAAAAATAGGCTTTTGTGGTTTGAATTTTTTTTACTCATTTTTCAAAACAACACAGGATTTTGGGCTATTTTTAAACTCTCTTCTCCACTCTCTTAGCACGCTTTTCACCCATCAGGGAAAGCTCTTGGGTCCTTTACCTACTTTACTGCTCTCAAATCTCCAAGGGAGACCCCCTCCCTATTCATTTATGGTATATACCTATTTTATCACACTGTGCACCTAATCCATCTCTGTTGTGTTGTGCAAAATCTGTAAAATTTGGTCTACATCTTCATTATATGTTGCTCAAGACAAAACAAGATTAACTTAAATACAGGTAACTTGCATGGGGATTTTAACATCAAAAGCATTCAGTTTTCCTGAATTGTACCAGTGTCAATCACAGTACCATCTGTTTGAAGTTAGCAGGAATTCAGGAGATGCCTCAAGCTGTATTCATGATTTTATCACCTGTGAAGGGAAGGGCACCAGGACTAAACTGGTTTTCAGCTTGAGTCAGGAGATTGTTAAAACATAAAACTGTTGTTTTTATTATTTGGGAAACTGACTATTCTAACAGATTGAAGAGTCTGAGCAGATTCATCTAATCATATTGACTTCCAGCCAATCAGAGTATGTAATAATCACGTGTTGCAAAACCCCCATGGAAATTTTATAATAAATATGCCTTGTCTGAAAAGCAACAACAGAAGAAGAAGAGGAAACGGCAACGACAGAAGAGCGATGTCAGAAGAGGACGCCAGCAATGTGTGGCCATTTTCATCTGATCATCAGCAAAGTATCTCATGAACAACTTCGAGTGCTAGATCACAAGCCACCTGGGACATTCATCTTTGACATCTTTACTTTTTCGTAAGCTTTTCCTAAAGACTATATCCAGACTTTACTATCAATCTTATTTTCTATTAATCCTTATTCTATTTGGTATTATCATTCATGTAATAAATGCCACGCTGCTTTTAACTTTCTATAATTTGTCTTCATATTTAAAGTGATTGAGGTAATAAGGTAATTTTTATTACAGCACCTGGAGCAGTAGAAAGTTTGCTATATGCTCTGTTCTGCAAGGTTTATTAAGGCTGAAGGTGAGAGCTCCACCTAATAGTAGGGAACAGTGGTTAAAGTAAGGCATTCTTGGTTGATAAATGGCCTATAGCCAAGGATGTTGAGCCTTTGTATGTTTAAATATATTCCTAGAGACCAAAGTAATATTTAGGTCTGAGATATATTTTAAACATCATATGTTGTTCGTGACGATAATAAGCAAGTCTCTTGAAACGCTAAGAGATTGACAAGTTGTGTATGTGTTATTCGTAAGGCACTTGTGTGGTTTGAAGTGCTAGAGATTAACCAGCTGTGTGTGCGTCATTCATAGGGTACTGTTGTGGTTAGGGTCTGTGTGTATATCTATGTCTGTGTGTTAATCTTAAAGTGCGACACTAGACCAACCCGGTTACGATCCTGATGAGTATACTTATCCTTGAAGAAAATAGGTAAAATATAAGTAGGATGGAAATATCATGATAACACAATCTCTAATCCACCTCTATGCGGATTTTTGAGCTGTCTTTGTAATGGATAATTTGTCAGGAACAGGCAACCCTATCTTCCCTACTGGGTACATGACCTTAACTTTGAAGAATTTAGCTACTGTGTCCTCAACCACTACATCTGGGAATAAATAATATCATTGCTATCGGGCAAAACGATCTATTTGTAAAATAAAGCAATTTAAGTAAATAGCTTACATCAAATACCATTTAACTTATTTGCCATTTTAATAAAGATTATTGGCCTAATAAAACTACTTTGTGGTTCTTAGTCAATTATGGCAGTGCTACACACTTTAAATGGATGTGACACAATAGTACCCCAGGGTTAAAAAACTTGTACACAGAAAATTCAATCAACCCTTTAAATTAGCAAGATGATTTGCACTCTGTTTTCTATTTTAACATTATTAGCTTTACCTAGATAAAACTGATTTGTTTATTACAGGAGGGAAATAATATTGTTCTATAATATACTTAAAATGTTTCTTGTTATTTTGTATTTGTTATATTTGTGTTATTGTGTAAGTTTTGCAAGTGTGTCTAAACCTTTTACATACACAATGAACTTTAACTTATTGTAGATGATGACGGCTTGTTGTTTTATTCTATAGTTGTTTTAATAAGACATCTAAAAATTGCAGTAACTAGTTTAGTTGCATGGACTTTGTATCAGAATTGTTATGTAAAATAATTTACGATTACTGAGTTAGTATGTAAAGCTGGAAAGTTATTATAAACATTGTATAGCTATTCCTATGATAAAATGTTATTCAAGGCAATAAAATTCATATAAGAACTACAATATATACCAAAATTAGTAAATTAAAATACCTTATGATTATATGTGCTAATAATTCTTTTAACTGTCTTAAACAATGCAATAGATATATATTATTCACATGGAGCAGTTCAGAATAGCTGTTTATGTAATGAGCTGTAAATCTCCTTGGCAATTCAACAATGTTTACTTTCTATTATATTTCCAGAGTGCAATGCCACCTCACCTTCTACACTTTATATGCCAGAAGATGCAAGGACATAGTATAAATCCATTTCTTAGAAATTAAAACATTTGTTTGTCTCAGTTTTCAACATTCCGATTTGTTGTTTAGTTTCCTCATTGCAGATTATATAAGCAGAAGAATAAACTGAAGTGCAGTGTTCCAACATTTCAGAAGGTAGTATTGGGAGACTTATGTCCACTTATGTTGATAAAGATTACAGAAGTAAAGCAATGCACACCAAACATTAAACCGAGCACAGCGCCCCAAAACCCTATTTGAGCTTTTCAGTTTTTTAATTTGGAAACCAAATATGGTTGTCAGTTAAGTTTTAAAAAAAAAAGTGTACTGTATATGCTGAGACATAGCAGAATTCAGTCATTTTTGTCTTGGAATTGGAGTTCATGGTTCTCTGCTGGCAGACTTCCTGCATGACCCATTGAGTCCCGAATGACACAGAGAAGTCTTCAAAGAATAAACTTCTATTTGAACACAACAGTAGGGATATTGTATGATAAAGTCATTATATTTTAATGTTTTTATTTTTCACAAGAAACAACTAAAAACGTCTGGATCTGTCCTGCCATTTTTTATTTTCTTTTTAATCATTTCTTTTAACAAAGTTTAAAAGAAATTAAAAAGATCCCAGATCTCAGCATCACAGTACAAACCGCATACTAGCTTAGCAGACCCTATCTCACATTGCATTCAGCACTTTAGTAATTTTAATCCTGTAACTGAGCAGAACGTCTTAAATTTCGAAAGTGAAACCCACTATTTGTTTCCTAAATCCAGTGCCAACAAAACTAGTAAAAAGTGCAATGGATGTTCTTGCAGTGCCTATTCTAACCATTATCAATAGTTCATTATTGCATGACAAAGTACATGATGCACTAAAAGTGTCAGTCATTAACACTAGAATTACCAGAGGCTATGAAAAAACTTGTAGATCCAGCCCACATTAAATCCATTCGCACCTCTCCATCAGGCTCTTTTGTCCTGTAAATGTGCGGTTAATCCCCCACCACTGCAGAACATGCACAATGTTCTCCCAGCTCATGCCTTGATTGATTATCTGGGAGTGAAATGCTGGAGTTTTAGAGTGGAAATAATAGATCATTATTTGGAACACATGCATTTCATGTGTGTTCCGTTTTTACAATAATCTGTGTACACACATTCTTAAAACAGAAACGTTTTTCATATTTTAGTAGTAAATGACAAAATGTTGGCATAAACTATATAATGTGTGAAGCCTGAAGTCCAAAGATGAAATAAACACTTTCAGAAAAGGTTCAAGGATGATACAGCAGCTTCCGTGGCATAGCGGTAAGATTTGCTGACTTGTAATCAAGAGTCCCCAGTTCGATCCCGACTGCCTCCTATATTTGCCGTTTTCAGTAGTGAGCTGCTCTTATTGTTAATATTATACAGTACATACATACATTTGGTTTACATCTGTAACAGACGCTGTACATTTATAGAACTTGTAAAAGTTACAGTTTTTTTTTCCACTTTTATTCTCTCAGTCATGATCACGATACATACTAACCCAGGGATCAGACACTGTTAGTTTTTATTTGAAGCTGGGAGTAACTGTAGATGTGAGTGATGTTTTGAGGCAATGGAATTGGACATTCTCTGATCTGGAGGGATAAAAGCTGACATACAAACGCTGGTGAATCTGCCTTCTTCGTATCTCACCGTCACTTGATTTTTTTTGTATTCAGTTTTATTGAGTGTTCCTGCTCATGCTGAATTAGTATGCACCTTATGGTCCATGATGTCAAAAAAAAACAGAGACATAGGTATATATGATATTTGGAATTATTCATTTTATGACCTGTATAGTACATTTTGGAAAAAATCAGTTGATTTTTGTATATGACCATTAATTTTGCCTTAATCTGGTGTCACCCATGGAAACCATTTTAAGGGCTCTGGTGATGGTAGTTGCCAAACCAGCAGTTGGCACTGTGTTCTAATACCTTCTCTCCTGGACCTCCCATTTCAACCCGGAATCCATATAAACCAGACATTCAACCATTTTGAATCAGTTCTATTTGAGCTCTTGCCTTAAAAGACGCATCCGCAACTTGTCATGTGTATTTTTGTGCTTACAAATTTTTTAATTATGCCCCAACTCTTTGATGTTGTTTTTTCTCCTCTTTACACCAGTTATTTTATAGTTGTCTGCTAAAGTGAGACAGCAGTTTATACCTGGAAAACAATGTTTGATAATGTTGCGGCAGGAGAGAATTTGTCGAGGTTAAAAGGATATGCAAATGCAGTCAAGTGTAAGCTGGAGGAGAGACTGCAATTCACACCTGGAAATCAATGTTTAGTGGCATTGCTTTTGGCAGTAATAGGAGGTGCTTTGTGTAAAAGAAAAATATTAATAACATTTTCTGAATAGAATTTCAGTGTTTTAACACTGCATTTGAAGTGCAGCAATTCAGAAAAATTCGAGGAAGAACAGGAGTGTGACATGCACACTGATGAAATAATTAATGATTTAAAAACACAATGCCAGTTGGTGTAGGTCGTGATGCTTCTAGTGTTCAGCATAATACAAATGTTAATAAAGCATAAAAATGAAATGTGACATAAACTGAGAAAATAATTTTGAAATATAAAGAGATAAACATCATACAATATTCTACACTATCATTTATGAAGAGAAAACTTTGAGCTGCAGGTTTGACAGGTCAAGTGGCACTACTAATTCCATTGCTAAAACTGTTGGAAATGGTCTTCAAAAGCTGAAGGGACTGTTATGAGTCTATGACTAGAGTATTCTGTAGGAACCATATGGAAAGAATATTGAAGGGACTGCAAACAGCGTGACAGACTATCTGAACTTCTGTATATTGTTCCTCTTAAAACTGTACAATGCTTTGCTAATAATAAGACCTGTATTACCAGTGATGTTAAGGTCCAGGTAGAGCTGAAAAGTGTACAGAAGGATCTCAAGCTTAGACTAAAAGAACTTATGACACTATTAAACGAAATTGTATACTAAATGGTTACAGCCACAGAAGCATTCGGTAGACCAAATAACTTTGACTTTATTGTATTACAGCAACTTCTACAGATGTTTGACTTAAAACTTTGGACCTAGGTTGAGGATATTTGACCAAAGACCTCCAAGGAAGCAGCTGAATTTGCAGAGATCTTTCAGTCTGCCCATCATCCAAGGAACCTGTGGAAAGAGGAAAAAGTTGATATGAAAGGCTACAAGTTTTATCCGAACAAATGGAAAGAGAAAAAAGCTTTTCTTTATCCCTTGCCCCCTTTCTGAGAACAGGGAGAGAGTAGTAAGGATTACTATGACTGGTAAACAGCACAAAGCACTGATAGACATCAGAAGCACCCAGTCTCTGGTGAGCAGGGGTGGACTGGCCATTAGGGCATTTGGGCAATGCCTGGTGGGCCACAGACTCTGGTCTGGTCATGGGCCGGCCGTTTCATGAAATAAATTGTATGTACTGGTTACTGTTTGACATTAAAATTAATTTTCTAAACTACTGGACATTATCTGTCCAGTACTGCAATTTATATAGTCCTATATAATATACTGTATTACGTTATCAAGTTTGTCTTAGTTGTCAGTACACAACGTTGCAGCAAAAAATTTGGTCAAAACTGCCTTTTGCCGATTTCTGTTTCGATACCGCTACATTTCGGTTAGCATATACATTATTGCAATTTATTTTATCTTATATCTAGTATTTAAATTCTTTGGTACTAATAATTAGTTTAGATTATATATTATGCTTTTTATTGTTCTCTGGTCATCAGCGTGAGCGATAATTAGTGGTTTTCAGCTGCAATGAGGGTACATCAGCTTCTGATCCACTGAACAAATGTCAAATTCAAGTGTACTATCAGATAGTGGACACTATTGTGAGCAGTATTGAGCAACAATTTAAACATCAACAACATCTGCGTTCTATGCTGATCTGTTGCTTCTTCACTTGAGGAACTTTGGTGAAGTTCCATTGGGAGCTATGGAAGAGCTGCATAGACATTTGCTCAGATTTGATGATGGAATCACTGTCGAACAACTACGAACAGAACTGCAAAGCTTTGGACAGCAGTGGTCAACGCTTAAACAATCAGTAGCAGAAGCTTATACTGTGGAGGATGACAATGACAGTGACCATGAACAAGATGGGACAACTGTGTCAACTTGTAAGATGCTACTCTGATTGAACCTCTTAACTGATGCTTACAAGAGCATTGGGCTTGCCTACAAGCTACTGCTAATGCTACCTGTGTCGCAAGTGCAGTGTGAAAGATAATTCTCTGCGTTGAAGACAATCAAAGGCCGCCTGAGAAGCACAATGACACAAGAACATCTTAAGGCGTTCATGTTGATGTCGGTGGAGAAAAGTATCCTAGCCAAACTTGACACTAACAGTATTGTTGATGATGTGGCTGCTAAAAGCAGCAAACTGCATAAGCTACTAGCCTACTAGGATACTGGCACTTGGACACGTAATTGACATTTGACATGTACTCTAATAACGTGTAAGCCGTGTAACTAAATTTTTATTTTTCATTAAATTTTATTTCTAAGCATGTCGTCAAATTTTAAGTTATGTCTAAACAACAGTGTACAGATTAAGTCTGGCAACAGTTTAGGTAGAGTTCATATCATAGGCTCATAGCAAGTAGCGAGCCACATACTCATCACAAATTTTAAGAAAATTACAATGAATAATGGGCCGAGTGGGTCGACCTCGTCACCTCATTCGTTGAAGGATGCCCGGGCCGGTTTTGAGACCCAGTCCGCTCCTGCTGGTGAGGAGAGATTGTTTGGCCAACCAAGTGGTAGAGTCAGAACAAAGCATTGCATTGAGGTGTGTCCTCGGTGATAAGGTCAGCTATCCTCTGGTCAAAGTGAACTTAGATACTGTATATACTCGCGTATAAGTCGGGTCTTGAAACACAAAAAATCGATCATAAAATCAGACCCTGACTTATGCGCCCATTCAAAAATACAGCAGTTTATTTTATTTATTTATTTTTTTTACATCTTCTTGCTTCCACCAATCTCGCACCAGTTTCTCAGACACATCAAATTTTGTTACCAATTTCTTTTGCCACTTCAACGACTTTTAATTTAAAACCAGTGTGGTATATGGCTGGCTTGTCATCCCGGCCAGTACCCCCAGGCCGCCAGATGGAGCCCTCCCTGCAGTATGGAGGTGCCCTGAAGACAAGCAGGGAATCATGGACGATGTAGTTTTTATACACAACCCTGCTGGATACCACAGGGGCCACAAGAGGGAGCTGCAGGGAGGACCGAAGAATCATTTGTGCCCTATAACCCGGAAGTGCGTCATAGGAAGAGCGACAACAGAAGTGACGTGCTTCCGGGGTGAAGAAAAGGACTTGTACCTGACCCGGAAGTGATAAAGAATCACATGGACTGGGGATTGGGAACACTTCCGGGTCAGGGTGTATAAAAGGACTGTGGGAGCTCCCAGACGGCGAGCTGAGCTGGGTGGAAGGGTGGCAACGTGTCTGGGAGTGGAGGATTGTTTATTATTGTGTATTTGTGTGATTTATGAGTATAGTGGAGGAGAGGGTGCTTTGTGCACTGTGCTGTATGAATAAAGTCAACGTTTGGACTTTTATCTGATGTCTGGAGTTCAAGGGAGCGATAGCGTCCCCTATCTGTCACACCAGCTTCATATTTTCTTCTGATTGAACGCCTCATCATAGATATGGGATGTTCTTACAATAAAGGTGTATGAGGGTGTGAGATACAAAAAACATGAAACAGTGCAAATGTCGCTTCGGAATAGTTCGGGTATTATCATGTGGTCACATAGGCACAATACATAGAAAAAAGGCAGTGTGCTCTGTTCTTTCTCTCTCAGGTGGGCATTAGCATATCATAATCTCTTGGACCAATAGCGTATGTTTTCCACATTCAACTTATAAGGTAAAATAAAGCCCACTTATCTGTGGGAGAACTTAAACGCGAGTATATATGGTTTTCATAGTTTGGGTTATGAATTGTTAATTGGTGTCATTAAAAACATGCCTTACCCAGTACTGCTAGGGTTGCACGTACCTGGGATCAAAGACCTCTTACAGGGTACCTTGCAGGGGGATACTCTGGTAGTCACGAGATACCCAAGCAGCAAAGCAAAGTGCCCAGAATGTTAAGGACTTGCTGTCATCTGGGGAAGCTGAAACTAAAGGTACAGACCATAAAGCCCAATGCCAACAGAGGCATGAGAAGCTCCAAGATGTTCCCCAGAAGTAGGGCAAACCCATATTGTCACTGAGTCTATCCTCTGACAATTGTGACTTATCCAAGTGATGTGGCCTCCGCTCAGCAGGACGACTCCAGTCTGTGTGTTTGCATTGACAAAGCCACAAAGTGTTTACGAGCTAAGACAGGGGAGCATTTTATCATCAAAGATAATATTCTCTGTCATCAAAAGAAAAATGGGCAGAGATTGGTGTTGCCTTCAAGTTTGCGAAAGAAAGTGCTGCACCTAGACAATGTGATTGTATATAGCAAGACATAGGATGATCACTTGAAGCACTTAACTGACATTTTGTATCACTTAAAATCTGCTGGTTTGGTAAAAAACAGAAAAAACTGTGATTGCAAAGGAAGAAGTGCAATACCTTGGGTATACCATCGGGAGCGGTCTCATCCAACCCCATGTGGAGAAAATGGCCACAATCAAGGAACGTCCTCGTCCTGAGATGAAGAAACAGGTCAGGTCTTTTCTTGGTTTGCTGGGGTTGTACCATAGGTTCACCCCCAGTTTCTCAGATATTTCAGCACCCCTCACTGACCTTCTTAAATACACTGCATCGAGAATCATTAAATGGACAGACAACTGTGAAAGAGCTTTTTTTGAAGGAAATATTCTGTGATAATGTGATGTTATACTATCCTGATTTTAACAAACCTTTTCTCTTACAGGTTGATGCCTCAGGGGTAGGTTTGGGAATGTCTTTGATTGGGAACAGAACCTTGTGGCTAGTTATTTGTCTTCACCTGGTGGCCTGGAATCTTAAGGGGGAGGGTGTGTGATAATGTGCCTGCCAGGGATTACCAAAGGATAGAAAAGTTTTAGGACTAGTGTAAAAAATTACTTAGGTCATAAAACAATGAGTATAGCACAGAATGCTGCAAGGTTGATGCAACTACATTGAAGCAGACACAAAGTGTGCAGCATATGATGGTAAAAGCAAAGTAAAATGGTTTAAAACTAGCTTAAAATGAAAAATTAAAAAATAAAGCCAATTAATTCACTCATATCACCCTGACTAACTGTAGTAATTCCTAAAGCACACAAACCACCACTGTGCAGAAATAAAACAAAAAAAAAAATAAGGCTCATAAAGAAGTATAGGAAGAACATGGCAGCAATCCCAAATCATATGAATACCCCAATTGAATTCTATAACCTCACCCTGTTATGTCAGAATAAATTTGAATCTTCCAGCCAACAAAACAGCAACCAAAACAAATACCGTAGATCCCGGAATATAAGCTGACTCGGTATATAAGCCGACCCCCTTTTCTACCTGCTAAATTACATGTATTTGCCGATGACCGGTATTTAAGCTGACCCCCTTCTCCAAGCAAAATTTTCTAAATTTCCTTAAAAGTGTCTCTTCAGGTATATTTATCTTGTTTATCGGCGAGAATTTGAGACTGCCGGCATTTTTGATGGAAACCAGGAAGTGATTGCGGAGAAGTTTGGTAAAATGAAACCTTTGTGTTGAAACTATATACGCAAATACGGTATATCGGCGGGTGGATTTCCGGAGACTCGTTATAAATTTGATTAACTTAAATACGCAATACAGTGGACCCTTGACTTACGAACTTAATTCGTTCGCAAAGGCTGGTTGTAACTTAAGTTGGTTGTAAGTCAAGACTATTTTTCCCATAAGAAATAATGAAAATACCCATAATGTGTTCTGAACCTCCCACTGCAACACTTACTTAACCTTTTCATAATAAAAAAGTGTTGTATAATGTGCATAATTTACCAAAACACCAATAATTTTTCTAATGTACTAACCAAAAAGTTATAAAAAGTGCCTAGCCTACCAGAAGTAGGCTAGATTAAGCTAGGAGCGTGGCGGCGCGCATGGTCACAGTGGCTCAGGACTCTCCTTTTCAGTGCACTTTTTTGTTGTTTTTGTACTTTTTTTTTTGCTTGTTTGTGTACGATCGGTTCGGCGAACATCCGCTACACCCATCAGAACCTTATAGACATCGGTGTTCAGAGCCAGACATCTGTTTCGAGTGTTTTTCATCACACGCACAACATCCCAGACAACATAGCGAGAGCAGCGGGCTCTCCGTGGATTGTTGTCGGGTCTAGGAGACGACGCAGACGGAGGAGGGAAAGAAAACAGAAGCGGGGCCACAGATCCGGCGTTATGCTAAGGCTAAAGAAACAACTATACAAGCCCTATACAGAACTTTTTTTTTGCAACTTCTTTGCATCTTTTCGCACCATTTGTTTATTTGTTTATTTACTTGTTGTGTTCTGCACATATGTCTGCACTGAAGGAGCTGCTTTTAATCTCATTGTACATGTGCATAGTGACAATAAAAGGCATTCTATTCTATTCATACTGTACTCACCATTTAATTTGACATCTTTGGGCTGCAGGAAGGGAGGAGGAGGAGAATGAAATGGAAGGTGGTTATTGTTTAGAAGGAGCCTCCTTATGCAAATCTTTTCTTTGTAAAATTGTCGAGATGGTGGATTTCGACATGCTGTGCATATTAGCGAAATCGGTCACACGAACAGCACTCTCATATTTCCACACAATTTCCATCTTCGTTTCGATTGTGATCGCTTTCTTTACCTTCGTTACCTTCTCTTCCTTCCTTAGCAATTATGTGTCTTGCTTGCATGGTCTTAGTGAATTATATATATAGGTAAATCACTGCAATGACCGAAATTACATCCACAAACACATGCATCTGGGCTCCGACTGATGCTTACTAATGCTCTCGGTTGTTTGTTTACAATCGCGCAAGCGGATACACGTGACTGCATTCGGGTCATAACGCAAGATGTTAATCGTAAATCAAAACAAAAATTTTTATTCTAAACTTCCCGTTAATTAATAAAATCAACAACTAAAACACTTTTTTGAATAAATTCTTTATTTAATTTAAAGTACCAGCATGCAAAGTTACTTCTTCATCTGAAAGATTGCACTGTGGTTTCATCATACACAACACTGCCGGAAATCTAGACCAGGTATTATGATTTCCTACCTATTATACTTTTTCGACCTTTCAGGGATTTTAAGCACAACAAATTAGTTTCCTTCATTAGTTTTTAAATTAAGTTCATTTTAAGGGTTCTAAAAATAAATGACTTCATGACAGGTTTATTTCGTGTATTCTATCATTTTGTGATTTTGTTGCCATGATGTGGTGACCCGTTGCTGGGCGTCTCTTTGGTCACGTTCTGTGACATCAGTAGCATGACATTATAATCATTAACATTGCAGACCTCTTTGCATACAAGATTCTGGCTAAATCCAAAACTGTCCGATGAGTTATTAGTGATTTTTGTGGTTATTTAGAATCTTTAGCTTGGATTTCTTGACTCATATCTTGGTTAGTGTATTTGTCTTTGTTCTCTTTGGTTTTATTGACTTTAATGACACCTCCACCAGATGACCACCATCTTTAATCCTGCATGTGGGTGTTTTCACTTGAGTGCATATACACTCAACTTGTGAAGAAACTCATGCTAGTTTAATAATGTAATAATTTCTCTGATGTAATCATAAACACTAAGCATATTGGTTCAAGCACACAAATATTCCCAAATGACATAATTTGCTTCCTTCATATTTTGTTTCTGTATATGAGTGTCCATCTTCCCTGTAGTGGTTAAAACAGCATCTGTACATTGCATTAAAAAAATATATCACTAAGCCTTAGCACCCTTCTGGCTCAAAGATTTCCATGCATCTCACGCTGACCTCACTTTATAGTTCTGGGAACTTCACAGTGTATTTTACCAGCTTTTCCTTAGCTTTCCTTGATTAAATGCCTTTTATTATGTGCTTTTACAATAATGCACATACTTTCTAAAAGTTTGTACAGTAGTAAAGACTATAAAGATTCAATTCAAAAATGCTTTTCTTTCTTTCTTTGACTTAGAGTAGCACTAATGCACAAAGAGCAATAATGAAGCGCCCATCAAGTGTTCAACTTATATGGATCTTAAAATTCTATTTCTCATTACTTCAATGTTTATTACAAAAGAATACCATTGTTCAAATGTCTTTAAAGCCTCAATTCAGGCATAACCTTTCGAATCCATGCTTTGTAAGAAATAATTTTTAAAGAGTCTTTTAATTTAAAAATGTAGTAATCTTTTCACTTCAAAATACTTAGTATGAGCTTATTAAAGAACATTACTAATGTTTTGTATTAATCAACCTCCTAAACCAGTTTCTCTATTATAGAATCATAGGGAAATGAAGCAGGTCTGGGCAGCATCAGGCTCAAGGCTAGAAACATATCTAGAGAGCACATTAGTGCTTTGTGGCACAGACAATGGCATACACACTCTCTCTCATACTGGGCCAGTGTAGAAACATTAAGTAATCCAACAGGTAATGCCTCCAAAAACAAATTTCTCTTTTAATTTATTATTATACATATTTTATTATTTTTTTATTGTTTTGTTTTACAGCTACAGGGCATTCTGGATGATGAGCTACTTTCAAGTGCAATGCCCCATAAATAAAAAAGCTTTAATTTTTTGTAAGTAATTGGCTTATATTTTCATCTGAACAGCCAAATAAAAAACAAGACACTTTCTCCTTTTATTGTCCTATCTAAAGATCATTATCAATTATTAGTAATTTTTATTTTTCTCTGTTTTCTTTCTGGATCTTCTGTGACACCACCACCACCTGAAAGAAGTCCTGTGCAGGTGTCTGTGATGTTTGAATGAAAGCAGATCCCCAGCTGCATCAAATTGTCTAAGATGAAGCCTTCAAAAAATGAAAGAATTACTTTAGAACATTAATGTTAGGCAGAATGTCCCGTGGGGGCTGGGCGGTCTTTTGGAACTTCTTCTCCAGCGTAACTCCACCTGACCTAATCCAAAGACTTGCATTTAAAGATTTAAAAAAATCTATATTTATGGACTATATTTCTTTTAATTATATATCTGTCTCATGTCATTATGTATTATTTATTTTTTGTGTACTGTTTATTAATTATTATTCTTATCTAATTTTAATTTGTCTTTGCTTGTAACTGTTTCTTTGACATCTTGTAAAGCACTTTGACTTGCACCCTTTGTATAAAAATGAGCATAAACACTGATTTTTATTAAAACTACACAATATGATATACACCAATTTTGCATTATGAATTAAACTTGTTTACAATGTTTTGCTATGTCTGTACTAAACAGATTTACTGCATACAGAATACTGCAACAACGGCAGATGAGCACTGCAGCTGTAAGTTTCTGATTAATTTGTTTCTCGTGTAGCAGAGATGCTACCAAGTGAAATGAGATTAGAAATAGTGTGACCAGAGGTAAACTCAGTGCACATTCAATACTTGACAAAACACTAAAACCAAAGCCCTAACTCAAATATTGTAAGGATTTGGAACATTTTATTCCTAACATTGCTTTGATCATTGTAGAAGTCCCGTTTTACTTTGAAAAAATTCCTAAGTCTTGGCGAAGACACCGGCAATCTTATATACTAGCAACGCAAAGACTCATTGTCACATGACCAGTGATGGATGTCATTGATTGAGTATGCAATTCAGCCCTCAAAATGGCATCTCTCACCTTTAAGAAGCAACAAAACACAATTGGGGATGTAATGACATCACAAAACAGTAAAATAAATTACGTCTAACAGAAAAAATAATAATGATAAATCTTACTCGAAGCATTGATCACTGCAAAACAGGAATAATCCTAATGAATTTCTTGCACACTTAGCATTCAGTGCAGTATCTTTTTAATTCATATGATAAATTAAAAGCTATGAGACAAATCCCACACATACACACTTTGACTTATGTCATCTTTAGCAACCCAATAAGTCAAAAATTGAAATCATATACTGATCCAGCTTGAGTGAATTTCATCACAACAACGCATAACGTGACTCAGTAGTGTGTATGGCCCCTACATTCTAGTATGTATTCCTGACAATGGACATGCTCTTGATGAGACAGCAGATGGTGCCCTGGGGGATCTCTTCCCAGATGTGGATCAGGACATCAGTGAGGTCCTGGACAGTCTGTAGTGCTACTTGGCGACATTGGATGCACCTATACATAATGTCCCAGAGGTTCTCAATTGAGATTCTGGCCTGGGCCAGTCAATGGCATCAATGTCTTCATTATCCAGGAACTGCATACACACTCTGGCCACATGAGGCCGGGCATTGTCTTGCACCAGGAGTAATCCAGAGCCCACTGCACCAGCATAAGGTCTGTCAATGGCTCTGAGGATTTAATCCCCATACCTAACATCAGTCAGGGTACCATAGCTTTGCATGTATAGGTTCATGTGATCTTCTAAAGACATGTCTTCTCAGACCACCACTGACCCTCACCAAATTGGTCATGCTGGATGATGTTACAGGCTGCATAATGTTCACCACAGCATCTCCAAACTCTTTCACATCTTTCACATGTGCTTAGTGTGAACCTACTGTTATCTGTGAAGAGAACATGACGCCAATGGTGGAGCTGCTTTTTGTAGTCTTCACAGGCGAATTGCAATCGAGCTGCACCGTGATGGACTGTGAGCACATGTCCCACTAGAGGACATCTGGCCCTCACTCCATCCTTGTGTAATCTGTTTCTGACAGTTTGATCAGAAAAATAGTACACCATTCGCCAGCTTGTGGTCATTTTGTAGGGATCTGGTAGTGCTCATCCTGATTCTCCTTACACAAAGGATCAGATACCAGTGTTGCTACTCGGTTAATGCCCTTCTGCAGCCCTGTCCAGCTCTCCTTTTGTAAAGGCATGTCTCCTGGTATCTCCTGCATGCTTTTGAGATTGTACTGGGTGACACTGCAAACCTTCTTGCAATGGTGCGTATGGACACACCATTCTAGAGGAGCTGGACTACAAGTGCAACCTGAATCGGCTACAGGTACTACCTCATGCTACCATAAGTGTCAAGGACACTAGCAAAACACATAATGAGGGAATAATCATTCAGGAAGGATAAGAAGAAAGCGATTATTTGTGGCCACACCTTCCCTTTCAATTAATAACATGTTTCTAAATATTCCACTTGGTTTAAAGGAACAGAACAAAAAGAAAAAGTACATAATCATGTAAACTTATTACAAAATTATTACAATCACTAAGCTACATTAGATCATCTGTCACTATTGTAAATGTTATTCACCTCACATGTATGAAAAGGCCCAGAATTCCTAATATAGAAAGCAATGATGGCAAGATGTTAAAGTTAGTAGAATCATACCTGAAGCATAATTGTCTCTCGGTAACTCATGGGCGAATTTATCATCAGGGTGACCTTGATGATGCACGTCCTGGGGTCTAAGTCACCAAGGGGCCTTGACATATGTGAGAAAAAAGTAATGCCAGCATTTTTCCATTTCTGTTTATACCTTATGCTCTTCCAAGAAAAACACATGCATGGATATTTGTGAATTCGTCTCACCTCAATGTAATGTACAAGTAACCACTCATTTAAATATGTGAGGAAGACTTCTAACTTTCTTGATATAATGTATGAGTAACATTAAGTATGATGGATTAAAAGCCAGAAGTCTATATGACCATCATCATCAAGTCCTTCCATGAGAACCCTTAATACAAAGAGGACTGTTTCATTTATGTTAGGTAGAATGCTCAGACGGGGCTGGGCGGTCTCATGGTCTGCAGATTTTATTTTTTCTCTCCAGCCATCTGGATTTTTTTTTTGTTTTGTTTTTTCTGTCCACCTGACCATCGGACCTTACTCTTATTCTATGTTAATTAATGTTGTCTTATTTTAATTCTTACTTTTTTCTCTTTTCTTCATCATGTATAGTAATTTGAGCTACATTATTTGTATGAAAATGTGCTGCAGTATATAAATAAATGTTGTTGTTGTTGTTTTTGTAACATTGTGTTCAAATCTCCAAGGGGGACCATGGGGGACAAATCTCATTTTATTTTTATATGTGATGTTCATAGAGAGTAAATATATGTATTGACACCCTGGGGCATGTGGGGTCTTGATATGGTCTTTCTCTAATTCAGTTCCCAATTATACAGATTACACATAAGAGTTGATACTTGTCATTCATTATGTGCCCATCTTTTCCTAATAACCAAATTAATCCAACAGTCACCAAAGCACATAAATTACATAGACAGAGGCAGACATTAGTCATAAAGTATATCTAATTGTAGTGCAAACTTCACAGGAGAGCACAAGTACCATATAATAAATATTGTGAAAGATCTCATATCGGATCTAGAGGGCACCCACAAAGATAACACCACAGCACTACAAAGAAAAACAGCATTGAAGAAACTGGCAGCATTTTTCAAACAGTACTTACCGAGCTGACAAGCTAGGCAATTTCTTAATTAGGGATGCCATCTCTCTTAATTGAACATTAATCTTAAATTCATGTTATTCTAGGGTGGCACAGTGGGTTTGCTTCCCGGGTCCTCCCAGCGTGGAGTTTGTATGTTCTCCCCGTGTCTGCGTGGGTTTCCTCTGGGTACTCCGGTTTCCCCCCACAGTCCAAAGACATGCATTGGTGATCCTAAATTGTCTCTAGTTTGTGCTTGGTGTGTGTGTGTGTGTGTGCGTGCCCTGCGGTGGGCTGGCGCCATGCCCAGGGTTTGTTTCCTACCTTGTGCCCTGTGTTGGCGGGGATTGGCTCCAGCAGATCCCCATGACCCTGTGTTAGGATATAGCGGGTTGGAAAATGGATGGATGTTATTCTATATTTTTCTATTTCTTATACTATGCTATATAAATATTTCCATACACTGCTGATCCCTTTCTGTGTCATTGAGTTAAATATATTTGATACAGTATCACTCTATAACTCAGTTCAAATAAAAATATATGGTATCCATAATTTTTATGATGGCATATTTTTGCTTTTTCATTCCCTAAACAGTCTGATGCATATGGAATTATTTTTGTAGCATTATCCACAATATTTAGTCTAAGCAGGAGATGGGTGTAACAGAACAAGATGACAAAAAGACAGAGAACAAAAAGATATGGAAAAAGATGATCTGCTGAGGCAACCCCTAACGGGAGCAGCCAAAAGAAGGAGAAGATCCACAATATTTAGTCTGTTAAACCTACTCACAATGTGGTCCGAGTTAGTATGCAACCTTGTTCTCTTTCTCTGACTCTCTGAAGCACACTGCAACTGCACTTAGTCTTAGTCTTGGTTCACTGCCAGTCCACAGCTCTGGGGCACACTGCAATGGCACTAAACCCAAAAATGAGTCTTGTTACTGTAAATATGTGCTAAAACCAGATAAGCACAGGATCATCCCCAGCTGTTATATCACTGAAATTGTCCCACTCAGTGTGGGTTTGTACCCGGTTAAGGACTAGCATCCTGTCCAAAGCTGATTCCTGGCAGCATTCAGCCCTGTGAATTAAGTGGCATTGATAAAGGGTGGATGGATGAAATGGTTACTTTCATTTTAAATTAAAACGCAATTCTTATTTTCTAGCTTGTGGACTATTTGAAATACATTTACTGGGTGTTTTCCTCTTTGTGAGTTATCAGATCAGTTGGGTTCCATGTAATTATAGCCATATTTCATCACCCAGATTGCTTGCATTCTGTAGTCAGTAAACACCTGCACTGTACACCTCATATCAAACATGCCAGCATTCACTAGCTGATGATGTTTAATGTTTTAGGAGAATTTTAATCTAGGTTGTACATATTGCTGAGCGACCCACAATATACTCATCTTGTTCTTCCTCCTAAAGATGTAATTGCTGGGACATTAAAAGTCCCAGAAAGGGACCAAGAATCTTGAAGCCTCAGAACACATCCTACTTTTTTTTCCCCAGAAGAAGACCATACACACAGAAGGTCATGCCTTCGAGAGATGCAAGAAGCCTGGGACACAAGGAATACCCAGTAATGTCTGTGTGGTCAATGGCCAGACCAGTAACTTCTAGTCATGTGACCTGTACACAGCCTTTAAAAAGGATGGCTGGAAATCCGCAAATCATTTCACATCTAGCCGATGAGAGAGATTAAACTCTCCTAAACTTGCTATGGGTGTCAACACTGATTGCTTGAGTTAGTAATACTTCTTTCTAGTATGACTTCTTTGAAGCTACTAAGCCACTCGGTGAGAAGATTTCATGGAATAAAGAAGTTATTTGGGAAAAAAAAGTTCTTTGTTGTTTAAAGATAACTATACATGGTGTGAGTTCCTTCATTTGTCATTTAAGTATCCAGCTATGGTCATCTGAATAATTCAGTGTAATCCTTCTGAGCAATAATGTTCACTCTGCATCTTCATGCAATTTCATTAAGAAGTACTCATGTCAGTTGCATACCTAGATGGCATCTGATGGTAAAAGTATTTTAACTATATTACAACAATGACAAATGGGGTCTGGGGTAGTTTATCTACTGCCTGGGGCTGCCTTGTCTTATTCAAGTTCATGTTACAATGTCATTTTCTGATATTTTATCATATGTTTATTCACTCATCCATTTATTGACTTTCTAACCTGCTTATCTAGCCTAAGGGTGTTTGGAATCAGTGCCTACCCCAACAGCATGTTGAAAATGGCACCTTCCTCATAAAGTTTTTCTTCTTTTTTTTAATTATTGATTATCTACTGCATGTGAATCTGACAGTGAATTGCAGACTGGCTTCTGCCTGTCTTCTGAAGCTGTGGAGATTCTGACCTTGATAATAGTCAAGAAAAAGACAGCACATAAAATGAATAGACAGATGCATGCAGGATATTCTACAATTTATTGTTTGTCTTTTAGCATTATATATCCAGCTGCCACAATCAGATGCCATTCTGAATTAAACTTTAGCGGAAGAAGTTCTTTAAACCTTGAAAAAAAACCAACAACAAATTGAGCATATACTGTATAATATCTATCAAACTCTGAGATGGTAGAAAGCTTATGCTGCATAATCTATTAATTAAATTCTGGAAGGAAGCCAGTGCAATCTGTTTGTTTATACTTTTTTCCTTTTAAAATATGTCAAAATTTAAGGTACGTTGATGATTTAATATTCAGCATATGGAACTTGCTAGTATAGATGCTATACAACTTGATAAAAAAAGCTGTATTTCACTTAGATAAATTAAATCATTATTGTAGAAAACTGAAACTCACTTTTTTAGGTATGTCAAAATGTGTAAGTTATCTAATTCACCATAAATTAATTTGCATTCACTTATGTGACATAAAGCTATTATGATAAATTGCAAGGTATTAGTAACATCTCTGAATTGTGACAATTTCTATTCAAAAAGCTACATGAACATTCTGCAGAGAGCCTTCTTTTACAATATGTGTCGCTTTGTTCTTGCAAACAGAAAACCACCTGCTTAAAGCATGGAGTCTGGTATAAATAAAAAACTGAGATCTTTCAATATTTGCATTGCAAAAAGTTTAAATCAGATTAAAAATTACCATTTTGGATGATTAGGATGAATATATTTCACTCCAGTGGGCCAAACATAGTACACAATAATAGTAATAATGAAAAGTGCTTTCAGGATTGAAGCGAAGAAGCTACTCAAAAGGCAATGGCAATCAGAATTAAATAACTGAGTCATTAAGTTGAAACTGAAGTATAAAAAGTCATAATTTTTAAAAGCTATATGAGCAAACATAAGATGTTGGGTTACCAGACTTGGATTGGATTCTTGTTTTTTAATGGTTTAATATCCAAAATACTTTTAAGCTGCTAAAAGTAAAATGTTATTTATTATGTATACATATTAAGTCACAAGTTCACAAACCATAAAGAAACACCTCAATAATATGCTATACATATTTTGGCTCAGTTTAAATAACAGAAGATATAGTCAAAAGCTACCAAGTTCTAAATTTGCTTTTTTAAATGGGAATGATGTGCTGGTTATATAAGGATGTATAAACACAATCCATAATTAGAGATTACCAGAAGATGTATACATGGCTCCATTTATGCTACACATATCCACAATCTGTTATCCTCAACTCAGAATTAGAAAAGCTTCAAAAGCCCCATTTTTTTTTCCACTTGGCTTTCCATTGACACCTTATCATAGACAATCAGCAAATGCTTCCAGTGATTATATTTGTCGGCAGCTTTCAAATGAATAGAGTGGTCGAGAAGTGGATGCACACACGTGTATGAATTTGAACCGCTGTGTGTATATCAGAAAGGATAAAGAGTGCTTTCTTTTTTGTGCATAGCAAAATCACCAGTTCTAAAGGAACAATTAAATCATAAATGAATGAAATGATGCAATAAAGCATTTAAGTTTTCAGCCATGTTTAATGTAATTCTACAACTGAGTATCTTTCCATTGCAGAAACAGTGTTCAATCCCTTGAACACATCGCGGTGTGACTTGAAGTTCAAGTGCTGTACCCACTCTCAGGATTTGAGTGAGGTATGTGTGTTCTGTCCTACAGTGCACCTCAGCTCTCATCATTGAAAAATAAAGAGCAAAGTACAACTAATAACTCATAAATCTGATCCAATGCAAGCCGAACTGTTTTATTGAGACAGATATGATGTTAACAGACAGCTATGAAAACATTTTTTCTTATTTTTCCCTGTACATGTCTGCAAAATTCCATTTACAAAATCTTATTTCAACAAAGCTTTTGAACAAAAATGATAGGGAAAGTAATATGAGATTCTGCACGATACTTTAGAACATTATAAGGTAGTACAAATATTGCAGCATCGGCATCAAGCATCCAAATGGAGGGATTCTCTGTTCTTTACATGGCTCTTTGAGAAGGCTTGCTACACTTAAAAGGACTGCTTGCCTTTTGCAGCTCTAGTTGGAAAAAACATGGGCGACTGTGCAGAATTGTTATTTTTTTAGGCGTTTCTGCTATTGATGATGAAATGCCAGCTCATTCTTTTGGTGAATCATCCCTGGCTGCTGTAACTGGTCCAGCACTGTTGTAATATTTCTGGCATTACACATATAATTTGTTTTCATTGTATGATTCTTTTATATAGTTTTCTTTTCAGTATTTTGTATTTTTTTGCTTGCAGTGCATCTGTAATGCATAAAGTCTTTATGACTTGTGTTTTCTAAAAGACATGTAAGGGGGGGAAAAATAAAAGGTAATGCACCCCTTGAAAATACAGTGCTTCACCAAAAACAGGGTCCACTGCAAGTATAAAGTGATGTAATCCAGTAGTCACTGCTCAAATGCATTAAATGCATTAATTAACTATACTTGGTTTTATTACAAAGTTATGCTTTCTGTCTGTAACAGGTTTTGATACACCATCAAAACTTGATACTCATCTGAACCCACCTTCTCAACTTTGTTGGGATGACAGTGTAGGTTTCAAGACATATTTCATGTTGTCTACAGTGTCAGAAATAAATAAATTAATATACAGTATAAAAAATAAACCATTAAAACAAACTTTTCACTGCATTATTTACACTAACATATTGCTTGTTATTATTTATACATTTATTTATTAGGATATTTATTTAATTTTGTCTGAAATATTCCTCTACAAAATTATCATTCTAGCCATATTTTATATATTAAGGCACCTGACTCTTTGCTCAAAGTAGCTCACAAGTGAAAGAACTGAATGCTATTTGTAACGATCTGTGGTATTTTCTCCTGAGTAGTGTAACACTGCTGATAGACTGTTACTCATTTCAGTCTAAGAGGGGGATGTACTGTAAGTGTCACTTTCAGTATGTTCAATAAATAGTAAGCCTTGTCCATGATCTGTTGTGTGTCTCATTATTTTATCATTTTTCAGAATTCAGTTGTGACCATGATCTATACAGTGCTACATTAACATTATTTACCTGAGATACTTTTATTTAGTGTTTATCAAGGAATGATTAAGTTAATAATACCAAACAAAAGTAAAGCATATGAAGCAAAGGCTATAATTAGTTCCATTAGTTGGATAGTGGTAGTCGACAGAGCGTATTGCCATCAACTTTACCTCTGTAAACCAGATGAGTAATTGGTGGTGCTATGGGCAGGACCAGGGATTCAAGGATTGACTTACAAAACTAACATAAACTGTCCTTTTCTCATGTACAGCTGAATCAAAATAATAATATTATGCCTTATTACTTTAGGCAATGCAGATTAAGGTAGCAGTCAGTTATAGAGCACAGTGCTTGTAAAACTGCAAGTTGGCAAAGGAAACTAAAATTTGCATTGCCAAAAAGACTCTTAAAAAGATGATTTTCTAATAATGAAATGAAAATCAGTAATGCAGCATTTACTTCCTATTGTGTTTAATGGGGAAAACAAGGCCATGTTTGCATACTTGGATTTTTAACAGCTGAAGCATAAAACAGCAGTAAATCAGAGATTTCGAGTGCAATGCCATTATCCAAGAGCTGAGCAGCAGGGTTAGAAAATGAATGAACATGTTTAAGAGGCAAAAGGTCTGTTCTACTAACTATGGTTCCCTTTGGAGGGAGCATGCAAAAAAAAAAAAGCATAATGCGTCTATAGTATTATAGATATTCACTTACATTCTATTATCAGTTTTTGTATTCGAGTTAACATTTTTCTTGTAATATATTCAACTTGACAACCCTGCTAGACTTACATAGGTTTAACTGCTGTATGATACCCTTCGAGTGTGAAAGTTGTTGTTTTTTTCTTTCATTCCGGTGATACATAAAAGTTAGGATTCCCTGCTTTGTAACATTGTCATAATAACTCTGTCCTCTCTTTTCCTAAGCACGATCCCGACACATTGAGTGTGATGTCTTTGGTTTACCAGGTTAGCACACAGCAGGTAGCCAGTTGGGAGCCTTTGTCATTGCTTACTTGAGCTTCTAAACTTAACAATTAGTTTTTTCCACCATGTCACATCAGCCTCATGCTACAGAAAGGCAAGTGCTTAATGCAGTATGAAAACATCAGTGTCTCCTTTTGGATGGAAGTGGCTGAATGAAGTCTTCATTAGAGATCAATGAATGTAAGTTATATCTTTTTCTTGCTTTCACATGTAACAGTATCCAAACTGGACTTAAACGTACAGTTTAACAGTACATGTAACTATGCTGCATCATTTGAAAAATGTGCAGTAGACGAAGGCTGCAAAGATTACGTCACACCCATAAGCACGGCGCCTACAAGTTCGGATCCATTTCAGTAATTTGATAACGCTTCAGGTCAGTAGTATAAAGTATGTCATTTCATGATTGGCTCTCAGAGGATATTACTCAGCTTTGAACATTTCAGAACAAAATTTGTTAGCATCGAGAAAATATTAATTAGACAGAGACTAGTGATGTGCAATGAATGAATGAACTAGTTCTTTTGGACTTGTCTCTGAACAAACATACTGGTACAATGACATTAAAGTACAAATCTTTTCGAACCATACACAGTGTGCTATGTTTTATGTTGCATTCTGCAACAGTTCGGGGCTGTCATCTTAACTTCACTTAATATCTGCTGTCTTCGGGAAATATCCATCCATCCATCCATCCATCCTCTTCCGCTTATCCGAGATCGGGTTGCAGGGGCAGCAGCTTGAGCAGAGATACCCAGACTTCCCTCTCCCCGGCAACTTCTTCTAGCTCTTCCGGGGGAATCCTGAGGCATTCCCAGGCCAGCCGAGAGACATAGTCCCTCCAGTGTGTCCTGGGTCTTCCTTGGGGTCTCCTCCAGTTTAGACGTGCCCGGAACACCTTACCAGGGAGGCGTTCAGCAGGCATCTTGATCAGATGCCCGAGCCACATCATCTGGCTCTGCTCGATGCGGAGGAGCAGCGGCTCTACTCTGAGCCCCTCCCGGATGACTGAGCTTCTCACCCTATCTTTAAGGGAAAGCCCAGACACCCTGCAGAGGAAACCCATTTTGGCCGCTTGTATTCGTGATCTCATTCTTTTGGTCACTACCCACAGCTCATGACCATAGGTGAGGGTAGGAACATAGATCGACTGGTAAATTGAGAGCTTTGCCTTATGGCTCAGCTCCTTCTTCACCACGACATACCGATGCAGAGCCCGCATCACTGCAGACACCGCACTGATCCACCTGTCGATCTCACACTTCATTCTTCTCTCACTCGTGAACAAGACCCTGAGATACTTGAACTCCTCCACTTGGGGCAGGATCTCGCTCCCAACCCTGACAGGGCACTCCACCCTTTTCCGGCTGAGGACCATGGTCTCGGATTTGGAGGTGCTGATTCCCATCTCAGCCGCTTCACACTCAGCTACGAACCGATCCAGAGAGAGTTGAAGATCATGGCCTGATGAAGCAAACAGGACAACATCATCTGCAAAAAGCAGTGACCCAATTCTGAGTCCACCAAACCAGACCCCCTCAACGCCTTGGCTGTGCCTAGAAATTCTGTCCATATAAGTTATGAACAGAATCGGTGGCAAAGGGCAGCCCTGGCGGAGTCCAACTCTCACTGGAAACGGGGTTGACTTACTGCCGGCAATGCGGACCAAGCTCTGACACCGATCGTACAGGGACCGAACAGCCCTTATCGGGGGTCCGGTACCCCATACTCTCGGAGTACCCCTCACAGGATTCCCCAAGGGACACGGTTGAACGCTTTTTCCAAGTCCACAAAACTCATGTAGACTGGTTGAGCAAACTCCCATGCACCCTCCAGGACCACACTATTCCTCCTGAATCCGAGGTTCGACTATCTGACGGAACCCCCTCTCCTCTGTTTCTCCTTCATGAAATAGTCTATCAGTAAACTGTTTCAGCAAAACAATCATGACGACAACTAGCCAATGACTGACTTGGTAGATGACACCAAGCACATCTCATTGATTGATTCACTCTGACCAAGAAACTATGACCGTCTCAGTATGTACACTGACTGATTGAATGAACCACTATGCCCCCTAATGAAGTGGAAAACCATTGCAAGTTAGGCATTGATGAGATATATATGGAAGACTGCATCAGAAAGGACGGGATATAAAAGAAGGAAATTGCAGGAGATTAATCCAAAACTGAAATCAATTTTATTTAGTCATATTTCAGTGTTCTCACAGTTTTATCATGATGTGTGCATTATCCTAAGGTTCTATTTTTATGATTGTTAATTTTCTATTTATTGTTGAAATTTTATTTATTGTCAAGTTTCAATAAAGAGTATTATTATTATTATTATTATTATTATTAATTATTTTGTTGCTTGCTTTTTATATTGTTTACATTGTTATGGTGTTTAAAGTTGGTACACTGTTATGATAATATTCTAGATTTTAAATTACAATATAGCTAGTTGTTGTTTTTAAAGTGAATGAATCAGTGAAATCAAAGATTTGAATCATTTTGGTGAACTGAACAAAATTAATTGAACTACTAAAAAGAATCATTCATCCTTCTTGTTTAAGACAATGGTGGCATAGCCGGTAAGTTTATATATGTAAAATTTTACCTTTTTGTACTGCTACTTATAGTTTTAACACTAGAATTACCAGAGCCAACAAAAAAACTCGGAAATCCGGACCACCTTAAATCCCTTCACACCTCTCCCTCAGCGTCTTTTGTCTTGTAAATGTGTCGATAAGCCCTAGCAGCAAGCAGCCTGCTATACCATCCCCCCAATGCCTCAGAACGGGCAAGAAGTTCTCCTAGTTCCTGCCTTGATTGATTATCTTGGAGTGAGCTACCCAGAATTATAAGGGGAAATAATTTGATGTGTGTTTTGCATGTAAACACATCATTAAAACAGAAATGCTTTTCATGTTTTAGTAATAAATAACAAAATGTAGACAAGAACTGCATAACGTGTGAAGGCTGATGGCCAAATATCAAATAAACACTTTCACAAAAGGTGCAAGTACAATACAACAGTTTCCGTTTTGCAGCGGTAAGATCTGCTGATTTATAATCCAGAGGTCGTGAGTTCGAAATCATTTTAATGTTAAGTTATTTGATAAATTTAATTTGGTTTTATGTAAATGTGATCCACAATTGAATGTTAGCCCATCCACAGCTGATATTTAGCTTTACATCCCACACTTCTGTGATGAACTATGGACTAAAAATGATGGTGTCTGCTTCTGTTCAACCAACTTGGGAAGTTCAAAGGAAAAAATGATGCAGCAAAGTAACCTGCAACCTGAAACCTCTTAAGTTTTATTTTCTCCAGCATTTGTGCAGGAGGGAGTTTTTGTTTTCCTCTCCTCATTAGCCATTTGACAATAGCCTGTATTTATTTAGATCAGATTTAATCCAGAAAACAAAATAATTACTTTAAAACATTTTGATAAAACTGTTGAAAAGGAGTAAATGTAACTTTTTTTTGTATCATTTTATAGTATTGTTTAGAAACGTATGCAGTAGATTGCAGGTGTCATTTGTACTAACTGCTTTGTAGTGCAATCTACTTGATACAATTCTCCAGTCTTCCCTCAAAAAACAAATTCAAGTGACCAGATTTTTTAGGAGCATTTTGATATTCTGACAGATGCAAATGTTACTGGCCTCAGGTCTAGGGGAACCTGGGCCAGATACAATTTACTGTTGCTACAGGGTGTAGCCACTGTGATATGGTGAAAAGCATAAAAGAAACAGGCAGCAGTCCTGAGTCTCAGACCATACTTCTCTGTTCTGCTTTATTCTCCTTTACCCAGAAATATATAAATGCTTCAATTTCTGCATAGATCAACATGGCAATCAGTGAAACAATGGTGCAATCCGATTTCCTCTGCATAAAAAATAGTGTAAACACATTTACTTTGAGTACTTGATCAGAAACCAATGTCCCCAGAACTTGTTAATTTTCAAAGAAAGCAGACAGTTCTGTATCCCCACATTGTGTGTAGATGAGATACTAAATCAAAGCAGTCTGACTATTTAGCAAGGCAGGTAAATATTTATGTCCTGTAGATAGCCATCAACAATTACCTGTAGCAGAATTTTCCAGAAATTCTGCCTTTTCTTTTAAACACTGGTTTATAGTCCATTACACTAAGCAACACACAGAAATGTCATTTTCTTTAGAATACTGAATTCTAGCCCATTACACATATTATGTCTTGATTATGTCTCTCTGTGATCGCATTAAAGTTAGTATATGTCACACATGTGGGATTTTATGAACAAGACTTGCTTTTTGTATGAGATTTTGAGAATCTGTGAAAGAATTGAATTCTTCTTACACAGTAAATGTAAAATTTGATACAAATGTCAGCATCTGCCATTTTGCCAGATAAACTTGCAGTCTAATAGCTGACATGCCATCTTTAATGTACTATTTATTTTTTCAATTTTCAGAAACTGTAAATGAATAATTCTGCACTGTTAATGGATATAAAAACAGGCATGTCTCTTACATTCTCACACATATGTGGACAGATAGATAGATACTTGATGCACTGTGCATAAATTATATCTGTAGATAGCAGCCAAAAACACAAAATCAGGTAACAACTGTATCTTTACAAGATGGAAGGACAGTAATAGAAAGTTAAACTAAAGGCTTAAGGCAACTCTCTTGATCTTGGAAGACATGACAACAGTAATCTGGAGGCAGCAGCTAGAAATAGTTTGTCCCCATAGACTGTAAAAAATGAATCTACCCAGGAGGTTTTCTTCTGCTTTCTCATCTACCATTCATCTAAGGCCTTCTTGGTGGGCTGACGAGGCAAACACATTTTTTTCCCTCAATGTAAGGGGAGGGGTGAAGGAGTATTGTTAGCTAATGGCTTTGGGCAAATACTGTATAGCTAATCATTTACACTTAGAAAAAGAGAACATAAATAATATGCACCACCTCAAATAGAAGTAAAAAGTGACAGCTTTGAGTTTTTTCTTCAGAAATAATAAACAAGAATATAAAATATCTTTATTTTCAGTAGTTTTGAAAATGCTTCTATTCTGTATTGATTCCAGCTGAGGCATTAATCTACATAGAAAGCATAATGTGAATGTAGGCTGAATAACACTGTATCCATTTTTAAATACCCTTTTTGTCCACAGGCATCCTAAAAATGAATTAAAGAGTTTATAGAAATGAATGCAGGAAAAAAATGAATGATTATTTCTAATTAACATTACAGTACAAGTATAAGTGGATAAGAATAATTTTGAATATGGAACTGTTCTTAACCACTAAATCATATCTTTTGTTGTAATTAGTGTATAGAGTCTTTGGTCTGTCAAGATTGCCTCTCTTAGACTATTCACTGTAATAATGGACTGTATGAGACTGATAAGGTCAAGGTTTGGAGTTCAGAGAATAATTACTAATGGAACAGATAACCTGCAAAATAATTTCATAGGCTCATCAGTGGATAATATCCCCTTGGTGTGAGCCTGTTTCTTTACTTTCTAAGCGCTGTGCATTATCACACAATGAGGGGCATGCTTATATTGCAGAGAAGAATCAAATGTAATTGTTAAAACTTAATCAGATCAGTGGTGGATTACTCCTCAGATCAGGAAGATAGTTGTAAGCATCGACTCAATGACACATTTCTTTGACAGTGACTATTAATGATATTCAAAGTGGTTTAAAGGACATTTTAATCAATACATTTTAACAAGTATGCATTAGATAGCAAAATTTATAGAACTGATATAAGTTGGCTGGCAACGTTCTAATAAGTTCTAGAGACAAAGCAAATCCATAAAGAAAAAGTAAAATTCAGTAAATGGAAAGATTGTACTTGTAGCATTTTTTTTTATTCAGTTTTATTCTCTTAGTCGCGTTTATGCTCCCCCCAATCTGATATTACTGTTTTCAAATAAAGATGTGCTATAACAGAGGTGATCTTGGATGAGGATGAGGAGAAAAAGAACAGAAGCCCTCCCCACAAGAAACATCCACTCACATATAAGCACAACATAGCTGCACCAGGCGTAAAGACGAAAGATGGCAGCATTTGGATGCAGCAACACATCAGGCGTCATTCTGCCAGTCATTCTGCCAATCACCTGTCCTTTAACAAAACTGCACAGCTTACAGAGCTTGCCAACGTATCATGCAAAGTTCTGTTTGTGATTATGTCTTGTGATGGTCTTTATATGAAAACCATGTTCTTATATAAAAGCCAGATCAAATGTTATTTACCTATTTACCTTGATTTATTTACTTAACTTCCTACAGCGTAAAGTCCCAAATAGACTGCAGAGCTTCCTCTGTTTGATCGACATGGACACGCTGACACAGTACATGTGTACTGAAGTGACTCCATGCAACTGTTGTTACGGTTCTGTCTTTGTCCAAAAACGGTTTCTTAAGCTTTATGACCTTAGTCTCGGAAAGTATTTCTCCCGTGGGGCGACTGGGATCTTTTCCTGAATAGGATCAAACACAGTTTGCGTAGGGTACGACAGGAACTTCCACCTGCAGCTAAAGTCACTTCAGTACACATGTACTTTGTGAGGTTGTGAAATGCATGTGTTCCAAATAATGATATATTATTTACCCTATACAGCTCTAGGTACCTCACTCCCAAATAAACAAAGCTTGAGCAGGGAGAGCTTTATGCCCTTTCTGTGGGAGTGGGGAGATGGGATAGCAGGCTGCCTGCTGCTTGTGCTAATCGACACATGTACAAAACAAAAGATGCTGAATGGAGAGGTACGAAGGGATTTAAGGTGGGCCAGGATTATGAGTTTTTTCGTAGGCTTCAGGAATTTTTGTGTTAAATGTGTTTAATAAATGGATAGATGGATGAATGGATGGATGGATGGATGGATGGATGGATTAAAAAGCTTAGCTACCCTAAAGGCCTAGCTGTCACTTGGTAGACCCCCATGTCTGACAGATCACCCATTTCTTTACTAAACAAATTCCACCAAATTCTCTCTCTCTCACACACACACACACATTTATCTTTTAGATCAGGGGAGCACAACATACAGCTCACGTGCCATGTGCAGCCTGTCTCTCTTACCAAACTGAGGCATGAACTCAAAAGGACAACACAATGAAGAGTACAGCTCGGCATGTGACCTGTTCTGAAGAAAGCTGACCACAAATGATGCCTTAACTAGAGGCATTTTAAGTAACTAATAAGTCTGTGTGCTGCCTGAAACTACACATCACCATTAATCAGGTTGTATGTTTGCCAGTTTTCAAATGTACTTTGCATATTGTTATTATTTATGAATATTACCAATAATACATTGTTTAAAATGTAACTTAACTCCTGCTTGTCTTATACTATACCTAATTGCCTGAGGTTATAGATGTAGAAGGGAAGGTGGGGAGAAGTTATATACTATAATACCTTATAAACAGTGGTAAGTCTGTAAGATTTGAGGCATTCTGACAAAGGCTACATATTAATAATACAATAGGGGAAATTACAGCAATATATTACTCTACCAAGACAAAACAATTGCCTAATAGCATTGAGTAGAAAAGACACCCAGAGGCACTTCTTAGCTCACCATGGTGGAATGAGCCTGTGGCTAAAAGTACTCCTAGAGAGTGCATCCTTGAGGGGGTGGAGAAGATTTTCCATGATGGTATCAAACTTTGCCACCATCCCCTTTTCCACAACAGCTACCAGTGTGTCCAGGGTGTTGCCCTGTGATGGAGCAGGCTATTTTGATAAGTTTTTTCAGGCATTGTGCTTCTTTTGTGCTCAGGTTGCTTCTCCAGGAGACTGCAGCGTACAATACCACACTGACAACTATGGACTGGTAGAATATTTCCAGCAGCTTGCTGCACACATCAAAAGACCTGAGTCTCTTTAGCAAGTACATTCTGCTCTGGCCCTTCTTGTACAGTGCCACTGTGTTGTAAGACCAGTCCAGTTTGTTGTTTATTTGAACCCCCAGGAACTTGTAGCACTGCACCTTTTCCACATCTTCACCATAATGGTGACTGGTCTTTGAGGCTTCTTGTCACTCCGAAAGTCCACCACCAGCTCTTATGTCTTGGTGATGTTGAGTTGCAGGTTGTTGTCCCTGCACCACAAGACAAAGTCCTCCAAAACTTTCCTGTACTCAGACTCCTCTCCATTATTAAGATGACAAGTGCTGGTATTGTACTTATCCAGAAGAGGTCCTTTCTGGTTTTCCTTGGCACCATTCCTTAGTTACCCATAGTAACAGTATTAGGAGAACTCTAATAGCATTTTAATTTGAAGCATACTAGAAGAAATGACTTTATTGAAGATACATATGGTGGATTCTGAATGTCAAAAGTTTCACGAGAAATTGACAACGGCACATTTTTCCTGGGAAATGAATCGAAAACCATTTGCCTCATTTGCTGTTCCTAAAGAATTTAATATTCAAAGGACTAAACAAACAAATCATTGTCAAAAAATATACAGGACAGCTACAGACAGACAAGTTAAATGAGGTAATTGCAGCTCTGATAATGGAGCAGTCTGTTGTCAGTCATAGTCAAGAGACAAATGATGGGGCAATGAAAGTGAGCTATATTATTGCGTTATGCTGAAGGGGTCTTTGTTAAAACATGGATGATGCAGGCAGCTGAACTGGCATGACCTGACATGCAACAGGCTTTTGCTAATCTAGATTTGTCAAGAGAAATTGCAGCAAACACAGTTATGAATGCAACACAAGATTTGGAAAGGCAATTAAAAGAAAACGTAAAAGCTTCTTTTTCTTCATCAAAATAGATGACAGCACTGATGTTACTGCTGTGCTTCAACTTTCAGTTTCCGTCAGAGATGTTGATACGTCTTTGAATGTCACTGAAGAGTTTGTTGAACTGATTCCTATGATGGACACAACTTTTAGTTGTGACAATTTAAATTCTTTGGATTGGATCCTCGGAGTAGGTTGGAATTGTTGCCAGATTTCAAGCAAATAGTTAAATCAAGTGAAGGTAAAGATTTGTGTGCATTTCATCGTAAAGTATATCAAGAGTCATCCATCCATCCAATTTCCAACCCGCTGAATCTGAACACAGGGTCACGGGGGTCTGCTGGAGCCAATCCCAGGGCATGAATCCAATCCTGGGCAGGGTGCCAACCCACCACAGGACACACACAAACTAGGGCCAATTTAGAATCGCCAATCCACCTAACCTGCATGTCTTTGGGAGGAAACCCACGCAGACACGGGGAGAACATGCAAACTCCACGCAGGGAGGACCCGGGAAGCGAACTCAGGTCTCCTTACTGCGAGGCAGCAGCGCTACCACTGCGCCACCGTGCCGCCCATATCAAGAGTCATTATACAGTAAATCCGGACGATGTCATGATTCAAAACAGTGAATTCGATCTGTGCAAAATGATTCAACCACTGTCAGTTTAGTGTTTAGTGCTATGTTGATTGAGCACAATATTAGCCATAGCCTCCCATACCACATAGAAGTAAGGCTGTTAAACTAGGGAGTTATACTCAGAGTTTTCTGTGAAATGCAAACGAATTAAAACAGGAGAATGGTGATAGAATTGAGAGATCCCAAAATGATTTTGGACCCTACATTTATCGTGGATATCACTGAGCACTTGAATGTTCCCAACACAAACCTGCAAGGCTGAAAAGCACTTCTTACCAAATATTATGATAGCATCAGAACTAAATCAGTGGTAGGTACAACTTGAAGAGAACAGTCCTGCATATTGCCCCTCTTTGAGAAAGAGAGAGAAATCAGAAGAAATGGCTGGGATTAAAACATGGATCAATACTAAATTTAAATGACACAACTAAAGGCCGAGTTTCAGCAGCATTTTCAAACCCTGAACCAACCTGAGCCAAAAAGTAGCGTGTTTACCTTGCCATTCACAATCGACCCATCCAATGTGCCGAAGAACCTGCAAATGCAATGGACTAAATTATAGTGCAATTTTGTGTTGTAGGAGAAATTTACCAGTATAGATCTGGACACATTTCATCAGTATCTTGGACAAAAAAATCCAAAACTGAAAGATTTTGCACATACATTTGCAAGCAGCTGTTTTCTGTGATGAGCATACATAAATTAAAACTGTGCTCTTGCCTGACCAGGCACTTGAACGATGTAATGAAAGTTGTTGTTGTTCAGAGGCCTACTCCAGATTTTGAGTCGAGATGTCAGGGAGTTCTAAGAAGTAGCTCATTTATTTGTGTTTTACTGACTTTAATTATTTTTGTTTTCTACTAGCAGTGAATGTGCAGTAACCTGAAAAATTGTTATTGGATTAGTAGTCTATTAATGGAAAGCACATCTGCTCAAGGGGCTTTAGAAATATTTATATTTGCACAATGTCAGTCAGTCATTTTCCAACCCGCTATGTCCTAACTACAGGGTCACAGGGGTCTGCTGGAACCAATCCCAGCCAACACAGGGCAGGAAATAAACCCTGGGCAGGGTTCCAGCCATATCGCAGGACACACACCAAGCACAATTTAGGATCGCCATTGCACCTAACCTGCATGTCTTTGGACTGTGGGAGGAAACCAGACCACCCAGAGGAAACCCATGCAGACACGAGGAGAACATGCAAACTCCACGCAGGGAGGAGCCGGGAAGCAAACCCAGGTCTCCTTACTGCAAGGCAGCAGTGCTACCACTGTGCCACTGTGCCGCCCTTTGCACAATGTTTACAGAAATAAACATACAAAGTGATACTTTATTATATTCAAAGTCAAAGTGAACTTTATTGTCATCTCAACCATATAAAAGTATACAGATAGATGAAATTGCAAAGCTCAGGGTCCACAGTGTAACAACATGATGTGCAAATAATAAATTAAAAATAGAATTAAAATTTTAAAATTTAAAAAATTAGAAATTAAAAATTAAAACACAAACAAGACAAGACATTGTGCAAAGATAGGACAAAGAAGTAGCAGCAATATTGATGTGTAAGATATGTAATACAATAAATAAATAAATAAATAATTAATAATAGATATAGATAATACAGAGATTATCAGTGTATGATAATGGTTGTTTAAGATGTGTGTAAACAATGACAGGTCAGAATGTTTCACAGCAGAAGGATATCAGGAGTGTCAAAATACTTAAAGGTCAGTATGAGATTTTCAGTTCTTTTCTACACGCACACTCATCTTTGCAGGACAGTGGTTTTCATGTATAAAAGTTCTGTTTTTAAAGGTGGTTGAGGCTGTGTGGAATGTCCCAGGGGGCAGCCTGGTGTTAAGGAGTCTAACAGCTTGGGGGTAAAAACTCTCCTGCAGCCTGGTAGATTTGGCTTTGATGCTGCAATATCTTCTCTTGGATGGCAGAAGTGTGAAAAGTCCATGTCAGGGGTGTAAGGGGTCCTGCACAATGCTGCAGGCCTTGCGGACACTGCGTTTGTAAAATATGTCCTGTAGTGAAGGGAGAGGCACCCCAATAATGTTCTCTGCTGTCTTCACCATCCTTTGCAGGCACCTGCGGTCGGATATGTTGCAGTTTCCATACCAGACAGTGATGCAGCTGGTCAGGACACTCTCCATGGTGCCTCTGTAGAACATGGTGAGGATGGAAGGGGGAAGACGTGCTCGCTTCAGCCGCCTCAGGAAGTGTAGTCTCAGCTGGGCTTTCTTGATTAGTGATGAGGTGTTATGTGTCCACGTAAGTTCCTCAGTTATGTGCACACCGAGGAACTTGGTACTCCTAACAATCTCCACATCTAAAGCGTTGATGCTGAGTGGGATGTGGGCAGGACGTGATTTTCTGAAGTCCACGATTATCTCTTTTGACTTGTCGACATCGAGAGAGAGATTGTTGTCTTCACACCATGCGGACAGCTGTTTCACCTCATCTCTGTATGCTCTTTCATCATCCCTGCTTATCAGTCCCAGCACCATTGTATCATCCGCAAACTTGATGATGTGGTTGGTGTTGTGCGTGGCTGTGCAGTCGTGAGTCAGCAGGGTGAACAGCAGTGGACTAAGCACACAGCCCTGCGGTGCTCCAGTGCTCAGTGTGATGATGCTGGAAGTGTTGTGGCCCATCCGAACTGCCTGGGGCCTCTCTGTCAAGAAGTCCAGGATCCAATTGCATATTCATACTGAAGGTCCAACAAAGATAATTTGAATAAATATTATAGCTAAATTAAATATAGGCTGTTATTAAATAATGATAGTTAATTAGATTTTTGCAAGGTATCTGGTCCACTTATGTGAGATTGTTGAACAGTGTGGCCCCCACCCTCAAATTAGTCTGCCACCCATGTTTTAGATTCTCACTCTCATTTTGTTATTTTCTTCTCTCTCTGGTGAGACTTCACCCTAAAGTCTACTGCAGAGTTCAGACTAAGAGGATGCTTTACAACTTTATAACTCTGTTTGGCTTCAGGAACATCAGTCTTGAGCTTTGTTTAGTAGCCCCTAATGTCCCAGTGCCCCAATTACTGCATAAACTCTATTTTAAGTAGCAGTGTAGCAACTTTTTAATCTGGGAACTGTCCACTGCCTAACTTGTTGTCAGACCTTAATGGTACCTTATTTTCTATTAAGAGGGTAATTTGGCCCCAACGTTTGTGACAAGGATGTCAGAATAACTGTGTCTCATTAGGGTTTTCTCTGATATTTCTATTTATCTTCTTTTGTTTACCTTGTCATTTGTTCATTAGTCTCCAGATTAGCAGGAACATGGTGGCATGTGCTCATCCTGTTGTCATTAGAGCAGCAGTTACCTGAAGTGCCTAGAAAAGATGTCTTTCTGCCACATAATGCTTCCTGTGGCATTAGTAAGCTCTCATTCTACTGTACTTCTGGCCTCGCTGGTTTTTGGTATTTTTGTTTATAACTTTTGTATTTTTAAAGTACTTGTCCTTCTTGAGATGTTTAGTTTGTAACTGCAGTGATCATCATCTTTGAGACTTTTTTGGGTAGGCAATTGAAGTGTTGCTTCTTAGAAACATCTAGTTTAATTATCATAATTTTATATTTTGGATTCTTTTGGTTTCTTTCAACTCCATTTGTTATTTTGATGAACAATTCCTGGATTTGTGACTTTTGGTGTCAGTTCTGCTAGTACTTTATTTGCCTTCCTTTTCTCTTTATTTTTGTATTGTTGATTATTTAGTCAATTATTGTTTTCAAGGTTTGGAGAATTATTTGTTGATATTCATTTTGTATCAGAGTTCGTTTAAATGGATTATTTTCTGATTACCACAGTAAAATGCCTATTTAGTACAATGGTAAGTCTGTCTGTTTTTTTCATCATGCCATGCATTTAGGAACCCTTAGCCCTTACATCCTTATTTCTTTGTGTATCATGTTGCCTTTGTTCATCGGACATTTCATCCCTCCTGTAGATGTTCAAAGACATTACTCTTGGGCATGGATGCTGGACGTTGTTTCATTTTATATAGAGAGAAAACTACATTTTTACTGTTTAAATGATACACTATTCAACTAAGCTTCAAAAGAGCTTTTCTTTTGGAAATTGTCATGGTTTTGTTATTTCCCATTAGGAAATCTTTTAGGAAAGCTTGGATGTTCTCTGGAGATAACCATTCCATATATAGAAGCTCCAGCACCTCAAGCTGTTGCTGTGTTTTCTACACTTTGTAGTCCTGCAGGTTGCTTCCTCTGTGTTCCTCTGCTCAAATTCCCTGTCCTGTGATCTGTGTCTTCCTACTACTAGGGTGCCAATCACAAATGCACTGTATATAGCTCAAGAGAGATGTTTATCTTCCTATACTATGTGCTCTTGTGAAGTGTTCTTTCACTGCCAGTGTGTTTTTTTCTTTGTATTGGAGGATTCTGCCATTTGCACTAAATTGCTCTCATGACATGTATACCTAAGAAAAAATCTTAGCTTCATTTGCAAGGACATGATCTTTTTTGTAAGGTACTAGGGAGCTTCGCCCCCTGCTTGCTTTGCTCGCCAACCCCCCCAAGGCCTGCACTACAAGCCACTTTGCATCTCACGATTTCACTTTCACAAAACAACAAATCTTTTAATTCTTGTGGATACACCTCTTCATTGGGAAGAAACTACTTTTCCCTGATGGCAACACAAATTAGATGATCTACAAGTCTCTGACTTAAAGTTTAAATCCGAATAATATATTTGATCTCTTTTCGCTATTCTGTTATTTACCCAAGTAATAACTTCAGTTTGCTTGTGCTAATGCGATCTTTACTATCAGTTTTTTGAGACTTTAGTACTTTCAATATCTCTAACCTGCTCGGCATGTGTATCGTTTTTGAATTCTTTACGACATTTTACTTTGTCATTTACTCTTTGTCTTTTATCTCTGGCCCGGGGCGTGGTTAATTCTCTTCACACAAAGTCTCATCTCGCAGGACTTGAAAGTATCTCTCTGAAAAAGTCACATCTCTTCCCAGGATTTTTTTATATTTTTAGTAGAGAGATGATTTAGGAATAACTAAGTGTAAATTTTGTAAGTATAATTCATGCAGTTCTGAGCATTACCCCACCCCTGCCAAAAGGTATAGAGTATTTAAACATCTGTGAGATCTGATCAGTGCAATGATCAAGATGCCAGAATGCTGCTGCTGATTCAACTCACTTTCCTACCAGACAGCAGAGCAAAAGCAAAAAAAGGAATGAATTGAGAAATCAGTTATATGGTCTGTGTTAAACACTGATTTTATTGTGTTATACTTCAATGTTGATATGTATTTAATCAGCTGGACAGATGCACTTTTGTAAAAAAAGTGAAATGCTACTTTAAAAAGCAAGTATTCCAGCAATTTGTTAGGCATGTATGACTTATGTGGTATGTAAGGATACTTTTGCTGGTATTTGGTCTCAAAACTTGAATTGGTACTGACAAATATGTTCTAAGAGAGTTCAGTAAGGAAGACAGAATTAGCATGCTCCTTAATTATTGCTGTGTCTCACACGTTGATTAGCACATGCAAATAATTATTTCACTGTACTATGCAGACATGACAGCATGACTCTATAAACTCTACAAAGTTGTTAATGCTTAAGGAGCAGCATTCAAAACCAAGCTAAGTTGCCATACCATTCAAGCGATCTATAGCTGCTTTCAAAACTTTCAAAGCAAATGTCCTTGGAGCTAAAAATCAAAACCTGACCTTCAACAAAGACCACTTTTATACAGAACAAAAAATAAAATCTCAGTAAATTATGAATATTATAATGCTGATTCAACACTGATATCAAGAACACTTGCAAGTTGTTTAGAAACAGTACTGCCTTTTCATTTTTTATCAAGGTGAAATAGTACTTTTTTAATTTTTGCCTCCAATTATTGTTTTATATACATTACTTATCCAATCTGTAGATCCAAAAGAAACATAAATTCACATTCTGGAAGATGTAAAGTGTGAAATAATTGAACTGACCTTTCCGGAATGAACGTTCAACATAAAATTAGGTCTGACAAACAGGAAGAAACCAATCAGTCCAAAAGCTTCTTTGGTTAGCTAACAGCCAAGTTATCTCAAAATTTCATCCAAGTAAAAGCTGCCAGGCCTTATGTTGTAGCTACTCAGTAGTTTCCACATTCCCATAACAATTTGCATTAAGTGTTTCCTAGATTCTGTTTTGAATAAATGTTTCCCCAATTTCTGCCTGTGTCCTTGACAGCATGATTCATTACAACTGTTGGATTGATACCATTAAGAGATGACAGTGTATTTAATACTGATGTGTTTTGGATGTCAACGTAAACCAAAATACCTGGAGAAAGCTCCACACATTAGATTAGAGCATGCAAGTGCAACTCACTGTGCTACAATTTTCCCTAATCAAAGAAAATGTGATTAAATAATTAGAATAACTGAAATTATTTTGCAAAGGAAAAAAATGAGGGACTGCTTCTAATAAGAAAAATGTTGACAAAATAGCCCACTGTTTTTTCTTCTGGAATATATTAATAATGTTTTTTTTCTCTTTCTCAATAGTTACAGAAAATAAAAACTGAGAAGTTAAAAAATATTTTGCTAGGTATGTCAGCGGAACCAACCAGCAATGAAATGATATCATTCTTCCCTCTCTTGACATTACAAAAGCAAGGATAACAAAAACAACTAGAGAACAAATATAGAATACTACACATATTAATAAAAGAAACTCTAAAGCATTACATTATGTGTTTGTGTGTATACGTTCTGGGGGAAAATGCAGTAGCTTAAACTTTAATTAAGCAATTAATGTCTTTTGAATATCATTCAAAAAAATTATCATTCAATGAGAAACAGAATGATTCGTTATTTCCCATGTGTTTCTGAATTTGTGAATGCTCCCACCATTCTCTGGTAAGAAAAACAACTTGTAGCAATTACATTCTTATATATATCCATAGGTCTGAATTGCAATCTGATTTTTTGAGTGGTCACCTACTAGGTAACACTTTTGGTTGGTCGGCCAGTCAGCAAACATCCACCATGTCTTCTCAGTTGCGAGAAGCAGATCATAAGCATGTTATAGAGTACTTGTCAAATAATACAAAGAGTACACAACACATCTTTAGCCCTAATTGGGGTTTATCAGGTGTACGCACTTTTGCGTCCCATTGCGGGGATTGAACCTTGGACATCAGTGGCTGAGGAGTAGCCTCAGACATTGTGCCACGGCGGCTGGTTTCCTTACTTAACAGGATGTAGATCAGAGGTTAATATCCATAGGTCTGAATCCCAAACGATGACCGGGACCATGAAGGATTGAGGAAAAAGATTTAAGGGTACCTGGCTAAACTGGGTAAATCCAGAAATTGATGATATATGTATGTTGTCAAGTGGTCTGAAAAATAAAATGAGTAAAGAATTTGCAAAAATTTCTGCACCATAGGCTGCCCCATTTAATAATGTTGTAACAGAAACACTAGTTTGAAAGAGAGCTGCGTAGTTGGGCACATCATGTGTTCTCCAAGGCTTGTCATATATGATGCTGGTAGGGTGGTAATTGTATCCTTATATATTTAAAATTTATAATTATAATTCGGAGGTTCTCTATCTTTAAGAATTACAGAATGTACAATATTACAAATATACATCCCATGAAATGGTCATACCTAACATGATGGTGTTTGTAATATCCATCTTCAGATCAAAATTTGATACCCAGTGCATTCTAAGTTTTCAGATAATAGTGATGCAGCAGAATGTCATGAAAGTAGATCAGCTTTTAGAAGTAAAATGTGAAAAGGACCTATAATTCTCCAGAAAGTTCACAGTCAAGAGAATAACAGGAAACTAGATAATGTCTTTCCACAATGAAATGCAAATCATTGGAGGAAATAGTGATCAGGATTACTCTAACTTTATAACCTTATTCTAAAATACCCCGTGTTTTTCACTACATTATAAAAAAAGATGTTGATGTCCTTCAGAGAGTATAAAATTTCCAATATAATATTCACAGGTTAGAGTAACTGAATCCAGGAAGCATGAAAACAAATCGATGGAATACATAATTTAAAAAAAAAAAAAAAACTGCTCCATTTTTTTTCTCTGAGATGCTGTTAATGAACACTGTTTTAGTAGCACAATAAACTACATTAGTTGTAAGTAGCTGACCTCCTGCTTTACATCACTGTTCCTCTCCTGAAAGCTTAAACTTTTATAATATGTCATAAAGACAGAAAACTGTTGCTCTGAAATTCATTAATGAAATAAGACAGTTGAAATAACAAATCACACTGTACATCAAAAAAACAGACTTTCACTCTACAATATTTACAGTTAAATGTTCAGTTTGTTCAAGAGTTGTTCAGTTAAAGGATTTCTTGCACTCTAATATAAACCATTTAAAAGGAATTTTGCTTTTAAGTTAAAGTTGTACCTGGTTGAAATATAAGCATTTCTGTGGGAATCAAATTCAAAATGTTTGTTTTAGAATAGAGAGATTATTTTCTTGCTTTTTGTGCCAAATGCAAAGTAAATCCATATTTTTAAAAGACTCTGATATTTTAAATCAGCAGTTCACTTTAGCACGCTGAAGGAAATAGAATGAAATCCAATGTCATTGCCAGATTTTTTCATTAGGTTTTAATTAACCCCTCTGCTGACCCAGGGAAAAAGAAAGTGGAATTTGACAAAATGCACATGCACTTTATAAACAGTCAGGCATTTTCCTCATAACATGCTAAGGCAAGTCAAATATATTAATTATTTATATTAAAGCAATCAAAATGTTTTTAACGCATCTGTTAAAAATCTTTAACAATAAAGGGTATGAATTTTAAATACTATGTTTAAAGTTGTGTGTGCAACTGTTTCTTTATTCTTTAAAAATTAAAAAATGAATGCAAGGAATCCCAGGCACTAACTTGGACTTTGGGTTCATCTTATCTTCTGGTAGAAAGCTACAAATATTCTGAACTTTTGCATCACTGTGGTGGCTCAGCATGTCCCCAGTAACTCAGTGACAAGATTTTAAAGTTAAATGAGACACAAAGACCTACAGTAAATAATATGGCCAAACATTCAGGTTCATTATACTACAGTATATATAGATTGCAATTCAAATACATTTAGTAATGTAAGTATGTAGATAGTTTTTAACAATTATACTCGCCTAGTTTATTCATTGATTATTCATTTTGTCATTTTGATGAAAATATTGGAATCACAATACTACAGTTTCTACAGTGGTATTTGGTACATAAAGTGGTAGATTCTGTTCATAACTTTGAAGAAAATGCTTCAACAATAAATAATCTGAAAAAGCTTGCTGCATCTTTGTATGTTGAATTTCATTTTACAAAAGAAGGACTAGTCATAACATGATTTCCAGTGCAAAACATTACCTGTCTTTCTGAGAATTCCTGTGAGAAATGCCTCTAAGAATATCACTTCAAAGATCAGCAGACCTTGGAGACATCTGGATGGATAAGTAGCATGAAGTGAATGACTGTTCAACAAACATTAAATGGCTGTCTAAGAGGGGAATCCTAAACTCAAGTACCTCCCTCTGGCACTCTTTGGCTTGGCCTATAAAGACTAGTTCAAGCATTATTGAGATGAGCGTTAGCATGCTTGGTTAGTTAGTGTATTTTGTAACACTGCCGGCCTGTTCCTTTCTCTAAAACAACCTGAGAACTACATTTTGAGGGTCATTTAAGTCCACTAGTTGATGTTACAAAATGGATCTCTTCAGTGAGACACTGCCAAGACTGAACACTGCCAAAAGATAAATCTCAGGTTTCTTATGCATCTTACATTTATTCACTTAGCAGAAGCTTTTATCCAAAGTGACTTACAAAAGAGGTCAACATAATCGAACATCAGTCTGTGGGATTATTTTGAATCAAGTGTTACAGGACAATGCTATTAAATTGATTATCACTAATGAAGTGTTCTAAACAAAACAGAATAATACAAAAACTAGAAACTCTTTTCATAGCTACCAAGATGCTAGCATCAAAGCTATTATCAATTATACAGATGTTCACAAATCAAGAGAGTCTACAAAAGCTTCTTAAAACACTGTAAGTGAGCTGTCAGTTTAGATAGAGGTGGGCAGCTCATTCCGCCAGGTAGTAGCTGTACACATGAAGAGTCTGGATTAAGATTTGATGCCATGTTGAGGTGGTAACACCGGCACCTTCCATTAGTAGATCTGAGTGAGTGAGTATGAGTACAGGATCTCATGAGTGCCTCCAAATACCAGGTCAGAGGTGTCCAACTCTGGTGCTGGTGGGCTGCAGTCGCTGCAGGCTTTCATTCTAGCCCATTTCCTAATCAGCTAACAGTTTTCGCTGCTAATTAACTCCTTTTCCCTTCATTTTAATAGCTCTGTTTTTAAGGATTCAGTCCTCTGAATTGATTTGTTTCTTCATTAAATGGCAGCCAAACAGAAATGAGATGTGAAACGAGCCAACAGATGACCAGCTAACTTGGAACATCAAACTCCAGCCAATTTCACTCCAACCAGTTTCTTAATGAAAATTGTTGTTGTTTTGGTGACCTGAGCAGACCAACATGACCGAGACCTTCACGTTTTTTTATTTTCAGGATAGATGGTCATGTGGTGGCTTGTGTTGTGTCTCATTATTGTTTGTTTGCTCATAATGAAAAAAGAAACAACTAAGTGGTCTGAGTCACGTCAATTAACACTAAGGCAAAATAGATTAATCAGCAGCAAAAACAGCTCGCTAATTAAGAATACCATTTTCTAACCATTTCATAGTTAGAATGAAATCCTAAAGCTTCTGTGGCCCACCAGGACCGGAGTTGGACCTAGGTGCTGATCTATTGACTATTCTGTAGGCAAACATCAAGAATTTTAACATAATAAATGCTGCAACAGGGAGCCATTGTAGTGACCTGAAATGAGAAGTGACATGCATCCAACTCCGCTTGTTGAATAGAAGATGTACCATGGCATTCTGAATCATCTGAAGTGGCTTAGCCCCACCCCAGCCAGTAAGATTTGCAGCAGTCCAGACATGACAAGACCAGTGCCTGGACCAGAAGAGGTGCTGCTTATTCCATGAGATACGGCTTGATCTTTCTGGTGTCATACAGAGTGATCCTACATGAGCAAGACAGACACATGAGTTACAATGTGTTTGGTGAGAGGTTCAGCTAGTGAGCCTGAGTGTATAAGGAAATGTGTCTGTCATTGAGAATCGACAAATGTAATACAAAAATTTTTGAGCTCAAATTAGGTTTGTGCAATTCTCAAAATAAACCCTAAGCCTTCTCATTCAAAAGGCTATAGCAGTTTTGCTGATTACAGAGTTTCAAAGAATGCCTGACATTTATGGCTTAAATTAAACAGTTACAAAGATAAATTTGCTTGTAGAGCTTCAAGGCAAGTCTTGCAGAAGTTTGTTAACAGGTTAATGGTTACTGATCTACTACTTATTGTAAAAAAATGACTTACTGCCAGGAGCGAGATAATAAAAGTCTACCCACCCTATGAGGAGATAAAATACAAGTATCAGTATAAATGTATCATATCATGATTCAAGAGAACACTTTTTAATGTTACTGAACTAATGCTAAAAACTGAAAATGCTATTGCATTGTCTTTGTCTTTAAAACTTGATTCCTCTTTCTAGCAGAATAAAGAAGATCAAAGTCAATTTAATAACAGAAATGAATACTTTCACTGTGGCTGCTCAGAAGACATCTTATATGGAAAGGGTAATAAACAGCAGCATTAGGGTTATTTTTAATCCTTACCTCTTTCATTTTTATGGTACAAGTGTATACAGGATCTGCTGTCCTCTTTGTTTCATGTAAATGCTTGCTTGTGTGTCTCTGCACTCCCTTACTGTTTACTATTTAGTTATTCAATTAGGTTGCCTTTTCTTTGCTCACTTTCAATCCTTCAAAGTAGAATTGAGTTATAAATTCCATCCAATTTACAATTAGGGACTTTTAGGATATTTCTAAATTATATTTAATTTTTCCAAAGAGAACAGTTATTTTACTGTTATTCTGGTCATTACTGCTGCTATACAATTACAATTTTTTTGTGTGGCCCATGAAAACTAGCTCTCTGAAGGTCATTTGAATAATTAATAAACCTCAGAGACATTGGGACAGTAAAGAAAGTAATGAAAACTTGAATATTTAACATGCCTTAAATGTGTGTCTTAAGCCGGAATAACATTACAAATTTCAAATAAGAGGGGATATCAAAGTTGACAACTGTAGTTGCTGATCTTGTTTCCTAAGTCTGTCAATTTACACATCTAGAAATTGCAGGGGATATCTAATAACAGGATTGTGTGACAACTTTCCAGCACAGTTTTACATTTCTAAAGTATCACAAGCTGACATCTGTTTCTGGCAGTCAATAACATGCTGCCTGATAAAATTGTTTCCCTTGTAAAGGTCTATAAAGCAATTTCAGTGCAATCTTAACCTCTTTTATCGTTTTTTCCATTATATCGTGGTACATAAAACATTAGACATCAGAACGATTAGTCTCTCTTCTGTTTGTATAGTCTAAAATACCTTTATTCCTAATTCCTGATCATATTCATTGGTTGCCACCTAACACGCAAAGAGATCATCCCTACGACTTAAGGTAAAAGCAAAGGTGTAAGTCACAGAATGTAACACTACATACTCGAGATTATGGGAGCATACCGTAGCTGACCCTGACTCACTAAGATTATGTAATCGAAGAACGTGACTGAAAACTGCTGGAAAGTTATGTAATGTGACATGGCCTTAATAATGTAATCTTAAACTCAGATATCACCTTCTGCTACCCCCTGCTTTTGATTATAAAGATTGTTTCAACACTATTTTTAGTAATGTACCCAGAATGCATTTTAGAATTAAACAAGTTTCTTCCTTTCTATGTAATACGAACGTTTCCTCGTACGTTTGGTCAGACAAATAGGAAAATATCATTGAATAAATGTCCTAGAGGGTGACAGATTAACAATCAATACACAATAATCATTTTGATCTTTCATCACATTATAACAGCTAAACCAGAACGGAAACTACAAGCCAAATCTGCCTCAAAGCCACTAATTATTTCCCCTCATTGTTTTTCTTTTGTTGGTAATTTGTGCACTAATGCCTTTTACTAAGGTGCTTTGTTTCGGTTAAAGTTCAGGCACTTTAATATTTGTACCACCTTCTTTTAAAGTACAATCCCACAGATTTGACATACCACATAGGTATATGCCACATTGCCAAGCTACATTCCATGTCCAGGGCTACAAAATGGCAATGCTGTAGTGAAATGAGTAAGGCGTCGGTACAAGTGCAGGTTTTAGAATAAAAAAGGTGTAGCTCAGGCTCTATTTTTGCAGATGTGTGAAGTAATGGAACTGTAAGGCCATGGGATGCTCATTGAAGAGGTGACCTGAATTCTGGGTAGCATTCACAATCAAATTAGCTGTTTACTATCAACAGCCTGTGGGCCGTAATTACAGCACTGCATCCACGGGCGGTGTAAGAGAAATCAAGGAAGCATGTACAGGGAGAAAGAGGGAGCAGAATTGGTTGGGGAGTCCGTTATGAGAGACAAAAGCAAAGTGGTCATGGGAAACACCATGGTGGAGCTGTGTGAGAGGTGTTCAAGGGGTGGACTCCATCGCTCCCGCTGTGTTGTGAAGAGCAAAAGCAATTGGGACTCTTAAAAACCTGGCAGAAGCCAAGGCATAGGAAAGGCAGTGTTGGGTTCAGTGTGTCCCAACAGATGCCAAAGGTGGTGGCCAGGATGGGAGTTGGAGCACTGCTTTTGACAGAGTTTCAGCTCCGCTGAGCATATCCTAAGTATGGGTGAGTGGGGTGAAACGAGAATGAGAGAGAAAGAAAGAGATAAAGAGAGAGATTTAGAGACAGAGAGCCCTGGACAGATAATATAAAAGGTGATTCTGACTGGTTTAATTTGTTCTCGTCAGTCTATGTCTATTGGTGTCCTTTTCAAGAGGAGTATGCCAGCTGCGGAAAACCTGGAAATCTCAAGTGCCCAATGAAAAACACAGAGAATTATAACAATGATAATTGTAAATAAAAATTAATAGCATATGAGAGCAAACTGGAAATGTCAAAAGTGGATATTAATGTGTTCCTGATAATGACTTCATTGTAATAATAATGGAAAATAATAACACATAAAAATAAAAAATAATAACACAATGAAACAATAGACCATTCAACCATGTGTTCCTGGCACTCTGAAAGAATCTAAAGACTACATTTTAAGGATGATTTAACACTGTGCCCAACAAGCTCAAGGCAGTGAGATAATGATAAGATTCCCATCTGTTTACATGGTTACTTTGAGGGTTTGGTGAACTAAACCTTTTTCTCAAATTCATTTGCATCATCCGCAATGCTATGTTATCTATACAAAATTACAGCAGATGATATTGTAACTTTGACCTTGTTGCATATCAGTGGAGTGTGCCTCAGTTCCCAGCTGCAAAATTAAAAAATACATTACTCTGAGATCCCAGCATATTTTTATCAGTGTATTTATAGCACTGTTAAACAAATTGTTTTTTGAGGTACAAAGAGTATCAAGTATGCTGGTAACAGATTATGATAAACAGCCTGATGTCTACCATGGCCATATTTGACTAGCTTATAAGATTTGCATGTCTAATGCCAACATATGGATATTTTATCCTTGCTACAGCCCAGTGTTATAGATGCATGTTTTCAAGATTCACATCAAGTCAATGGTGACTTCAAAGTTTGATGAAGGGTCACACCTGTTTTTCTGGACTGCACACATTCCTCCCCATTTGGAAACTCCAATAAATCATTGATGTCAAAATTATAAATTATATTTTGTTCCATTGGTAGCTGGTTCAGTGATAATTGTTTACTTGTAAAGACTTTCAAAAGTACTCCTTGCAAATAATATCATTTATTTCTGTTTTTGTCCACTTCAAGGCCAACTGCTCTAACTGAAATGAGATTTACTCTAATTAGAGGTTTGTTTTTTCAAGGGAATGTAGACTGATTTGCATATGCAATAAAGCCCGTTTAGTGTGGCAATAATGAGAAGTTATTGTGACATTTTCCATACTCTTAGCATCAGGAAGAAATAATTTTTTATGAAAATTTTATCTGCTTTGTACCACAGGAAGAGCTAGAGCTATAGTAAAATAAAGCAGTGTGTTTGAGCATAGTGATGATTTTTAAATGTGGCAAACACTGCAGCAGCAAACATTCTCTTTTTTTTTGTTTGTTTGTTTTAAACAAAAATCTTTTTCCAGCTGAATCAGTCTACAGAACCCACACACTCTGGTCAATAGAAATGCATGTGCACACTTTAAAGGCTATATGTTTTGTAAAATCAGACTGCCTAGAGAAAAAACCCAAAAAGATGCAGAACTCCATTCTTACAATCACCAGGAAAGGATTTAAAATTGACCTGAAGCTATGAGACAGCAACTCTGAACAATACACCATTGTAGCATAGCATTCTGAAACATGTTTAATCCTATTCATGGTCAAGGTCAGCCAGAGCCGATCTTAGCAGTACTGGGCACAAGACAGAAAGCAGCACAGGACACCATGCCAGTCAATCTCTGGGCTCATTAATGCACACATCATCACACAGACCAGCTGATATAGCATGCACATCTATGGAAATGTGGTAGAAAACAATACAGACTAATGTGCTAACTCCAAACTGACACCATGTGGGCATTGGAATTGTAGGATTAATAAGATCAAAATTAGCTTTCTGCACTTACTAAAACAAGGCCTTCATGGGATTTAAATCCTGGGGAATTGTTAAGTGAAGCAGCAGTTCTATCAACATCACAACTGTGCCTTTCAATACTTCCTTGTGCATCCTTAAAATGGATTAGTTTAAGACACTCTAATTCAGGGTGCTCATAAGAAATGTAAAGAATTACTTCATTAGATGGAAGTACATAATAAACAGAAATAGTTGCATCATATATTTGAAATATTAAAATGTGTGCTTCAAATTAACCCTTTCGGCCCTGGATTTTCTGTTTTTATGAGAAACATTATTTTGTGAGATAGTCTACCTTTGGGGTGTCAAGGAAGCTCAAAAATTCTAAAACAACAAAATGATCGATATTATTATACAATAGCTGCCAAATACTTCCAATATTACTTGTTTCACTTCTGTGTTTCACGGTCTGTATACTGGTCTCTCCAGTCTGCGCTAATAGTAGCACGCCCGGGTCCAATGGTTGCAAACATACAGTACCTGTGCTTTACAAAAATGGATGCATATATATATACTAGTAATAGGATGTCAGGGCCGAAAGGGTTAAATGCTTAAATTAAATTCTGTTTCACTGACCTTGAAATAGTCTAAAACGATACCCCACTTGCTTTTGTTTGAAATTTGTAAATTGTCATTTTCAACCTTTTGGAAGTGATGCTTAGAGGGCTAGAATCACAGGTAAAGAATCAGATATCACACATATTATCATACTTGTGATCAGCAACTTCGAAAGAGCATAAAACAATACTCCATATACCTATTTAACCAATTCCCATTTTTTTTAAGTTTTGTGAAAAGGAGTAATATTGATCCTTCGTATCCCACAAGCGGGATTGATTGATGTGTCATACACAAATTCAGGTCTTTCTGATCATTTTTGCTGAATGCACGCATTGATGTACTCTTTGTCATAAGGGTCTAATTTTCTGCACAAAATATGGTTCAAAATTTGCCTAACATTAGTATTTTTCAGGTCTAAAGGGCCTAAAATAGGGAGGAACTTCAAAAAGCTTGATGTCTTGCTTAACTAGACATCAAGACGAGTTGTGGTGGTTTTCTCCTATCAGGGAGTCAGGAGGCTCCAGAAAAAAAATTGAAGTGAATTCAAAGAATTCGTAAGTAATTCTTATGAGCATACGTCATACAATAAAAAAATTAGATTTCAAAACTCGCTAATTTTAGCATTCTCAATTAAGTAGTAAACTGGACAATCAAATTATAGGATTACATCGATCTATAACACCTTTTGATTAATCTGCGTTTCCTTAAGTTCATACCTCTTTCTTAATTATTATCCACCTTAATAAAAGGATAAGTGTCTGTCGGTGTGTCTCTGTTGTTCCAAATGATGATGTATTACATTCTTCATTTCCAACAGATGGCATATCACAAACATTAACATTGCTTTTATGAATTCCATACCAAATGGCATATAACAAAGATGTATGCATTGCACAATGTATTGAAAAACTATTACGCTGAGGTCTATGCTGATTGCTTAGATCTTAGATTTCAACCTGTTTTAGATGGGCACCACAACTAGCTGTTCCATAAATTTCTTATTTTCATACCTCTGTCCTCCCACATCCCATTTACAAGGTCACTTAAATATCATAAACTAGTCTTTAAGCCTGTCTGTGTATATGTGTTCGTGTGTGTGGGCGTGTGCACATGTGTGTGTGAGTGGACCCCGCAATGGGCTGGCATCCTATTTAGAGCTAGTCCCTGCCTTTTGCATGATACTAGGTGCTAGCTCATTAAAGCAGTTTTGACAATTTTATGTTGCTGAAGGTTATTCAAAGCTATGACACTTTAAATAAAACTGGTATTTAAATTGCCTAATAATGTAGCTTTAAAATGTTGCCTTTTCATTTTATTACTTTATAAGTGATGTACTTACAGCTAATTGGTCACTATTTTATAAGTGTTGACATTTTTTTAAATGATTCTCAGAAAAAATCCAATCCAGTCTAAAAAATATTGTTTGTCCCAGCCACATTTCTATGTATTTTATTATTATAATACATCTAACCTTACATAAATGAGGATGTGGGCTATTTAACTGATTGCCAATTAGCTGGGAAAACCATAACTAGCTTAGAGTTGATTTGGGATTTGTAATCCCTCATCATAAATTCAGCTAATTATTTCAACAAAAAAAATATGAAAAATAAAACTTCTAGCAATTTTTGCTTTACTAAAAGGATTGCACTTGATGCATGATTAACTTAATGTTGATGTAAATTCCTAATGCATCCTATAGTGAGCACAGTTTGAGATTCTGCTAGGCTTTTAAGTAATTCATTCTCAAATTGTTTTGTGATACACATTTTTGCAGTAGTATGCATTAGAGAATAGAGAATGATTGCAAATAGTCACTTTCTATAAGATCACATATTTGTACAGACTGCTGATAGGCTAAACATCAGTGAAACTCATGTGGAAGGCAGTTCTAGAAATTAGCTGATGCTTCAGTATAAGGAATTAGTATAACTTAAATAAGTAATAATGCATTTTGTTATTCGTGAAGCCAAATTTGGAACATTGTAATTCAATCTACAGTGGTACCTTGAGATACGAGTTTAATTTGTTCCGTGACCGAGCTCATAAGTCAAAATGCTCGTATGTCAAATCCATTTTCCCCACTGAAATTAATTGAAATGAGATTAATTTGTGCCAGCCCCCAAAAAACCACCCCAATTTTTTGTTAAATGTTTTCAACATAAGAAAAATGTATTTATAATGAACAAATATTGTATACAAACAAAATAAAACCTAATACATAAAAGAGAATCTAAAGAAATAAACAGATGTTGGCGAAGCCGATTAGCGTATGGTAATGTTTTTTTCTTTCACTTCACTTTTGCTTAACTTAATTTTCTTCTTCACTAATTTTTTTCTTTTTTGCCACACTTTCGTCACTTTCATTCGCAGGGTGTTTCAATAGAAACCTGCCCAAGGAACTTTGTTTAGTCCACCCCTTTAGAATGTTTCTGAAATGAGTTAGGCAAGTGTCATTAAATAGCGCTGCTGCACGACCAGTTGCAACTTTTTCAGGGTTTCTTTTCAATAAAGTCAAGTGTTAGGCAAGTGTCATTAAATAGTGCTGCTGCACGACCTGTTTTCTTTAAAGTTCGAAACTTTTTCCCACATTGCAAACACTTCCTTTATCTCACTTGAAAAGATAACCTCCTCCGCCTCTGGCTCCTCTGCGATACTGATCTCCTGCAGAACCTCCGTATGTTGCTGCGTCTGGAGTTCCGTCAACTCCTCCGTCGTCAGTTCCTCGGAATGTGTGGCGGCAAGCTCTTTGATGGCTCTATTTTGAATTTTGGCTAGTAACTCAAGGCAAAAAATCGACCTAGTGACGGCTCGTATCTCAAAAAACTTGTACGTTGGGGCACTCGTATCTCAAGGTATCACTGTATTCAGGTTTTGATGTATTTTTTAATTGAAAGAGAAATGGGGAATACTTGGTCATAACACTGGTAGTTTTGTTGCAAAATAAACGGCGTATGGTTGGTATTTCATGCAGTATGTGCATATTGTAAGATATCTGTATTCACTATATTAATACTATATTACAAGAATATGATTTACAGTATGCCTCATACCTGATACTAAAGAAGAAAGACAAAGAAGAACTATATATGACCAGGCAGAGTAGACTGCTTTACTTTAATTTATATAGTGACATTCTTTACATATTCTGTAACTGTTTGATGGCCAGTGTGATTTTCTACGCCTTGCTGTGTTGGGCCAGTAACATCACTTCACTGAATAAAAAGTGCAGGCTTAGTTATGGATGTACACTCGAACTGCGGGGGGGAGGAAATTAAAACAAAGGTGATATCCATTATGAACAATGAAACAGCCTCTGTCTGAAACACTAGCACTGAGTACCTTTGGCTGACAAATTTTTCAGCAGAAGTGAGTGAAGAAACACTACTGGGGCTCCTTTTTACCAACATCAATACACCTGTATAATGCAATGTGTGTGTGTAATGGGCTTGAATTCTGTGTTTTAAAGAAAAGACAAAATTCCAGGAACATTCTGCTACAGTTTTTGGAGATGGCTATCTACACAACATAAACATTTACCTGTCTTGCAAAAGAGTAACCTGCTTTGAATAATCAGACTGCTTTGATTAGGATCTCATCCACACACAATGTGGTGATACAGAACTGCCTGCTTCCTTTAAAAATGATTGAGTTCTTGGGACATTGGTTTCTAATCAGGTACTTCTTGATAGCTGACCACAATACTATTGTTGAAACAAAGTAAACGTGTTTACACTATTTCTTCTGCAGAGGAAATTGGCAAGCACCATTGTTTAACTGATCATCATGTTGATCTATTCAGATATTGAGGCATTTATATATTTCTAGGTAAATGAGAATAAGGTAGAACCAAGAAGTATGCTCTTAGACTCAGGACTGCTGCCTGCTTCTTTTATGCTTTCCACCATATCGCTGTGGCTAAACACTGTAGCAACAGTGGCTTGTATCTGGCCCAGGTTCCCCTAGGTCTGAGGCCAGTAACATGTGCAACTGCTCTTTTATCATTAGAAAAAGTTTTTACTTCTGTTTTCTAATTCATGTGTTTGTTTAACAGTTGCTGTTGCTCTTTGTTATAATATTTCTTTTGTAAACAACTAAATTTCCCCTTGGAACAACTAGAATACTGCCTATCTATGCTGTCTTTCGGTCCATGTCTCTCAAATAGTCTGATTTGGATTTGCAGTGTATTGAGCCTGTTTTTGTGTTTGTTTTACATAAGCGCCTTCTCTCCTTTTACGTTTTTTCTACCTCCTTTGTTTCTTGTAGTTATAGTACTTTGTTATTAAAGAGGCATCCAAAAATATACTAAATGGCTTTTTGACGTCAAATATTGAGAAAATGACAAGAAACAATGAAATCAAATAGGTCATTGCTCGTGCAATTTCTGTGGAACTATGAGTAACTGAAATAGCAAAGGTAGTTTGCTGCAAACATGTTATCAGCTTCACATATGAATAAAGCTGAGTTTCTTAGTGAAGAGAACCAAAAATTTATAAAAAAAGAAATCATGATTTACCGAGTCCTGTTTTTTGTTTATGAACCCCTGTAAAAAGATTACAATTTCTACAATGCCACCCTTTCTTAAAATGATCAATTAACGGAAGAACAATGTCATCATGGAGAGATTATATCTCATGCTACAATGATTACCATGGAATGCACAACCAACTGAACTGAAACACGTATTCTTAAGAAGGCATGTCTGTATATGGTGCTTCAAAATGTTAAGGAATTGGATGTAGCTCTAAGATTCACCTTGAGGGCCTTGAGTATGCTATTCTTATTTCCTCTGAGTCAATGAAATGCTTTAAATGTGGCACAGAGGGTCATAAGGCAAGCAATTATAAATGGGCTGATAAAACAGGTGAGGATGAGTTTGAGGCACAATAACGATGAATCTAATAGGAAAAGGCAAGTTACCAATGTTAGCAAGGGATGTGCACATGGTGCAATTGCAATCTGCTCTAAAGTGCATCTAAAAAATGATTATTAAGTCTGACAATCATTTAAAACTCAGCAAACAACTGTGCTTTTCGTGTGATTTTCTCTTAATTCACTATTTAATGTACTCTTTTCTTTAAATGTATTTCTTTCACTTTACTACACATCTGTTGTCACTCTAGGCTTCCTAATTGTCAATAGTCACAGGAATTCTATTAAAAGAGCTGCACTTTTTGAATATTTGTTTCACAAAAAGTTAGATACAGCTTTCTTGCAGGGGACTTACACTGGATTTGCACAATCAGGAGGAATGCCAGAGGAATTAAATTGGAACTGTTTTAACTATACCACAGTTCCAATATTAGTGCAGTGGCTTCAGTTCTTTTTAACACTAGAATTACCAGAGCCTACGAAAAAACTTGTAGATCCATCCCACCTTAAAACGCTTCACACCTCTCCATCACGTCTTTTGTCTTCAAAATTTGTGGCTAAGCAGCAAACAGCAAGCAGCCTACTATCACATCCCCCACCGGCGCACAGTTTTCTCAGCTCTGTTTACCTCCGTGTCATGCTTGGAGTTGTATAGAGTGAGAAGTCAAGCAAAATGACACCTTTTATAAATACTATATCGTTATTTGGAACACTTGCATTTCATGTGTCTACATAGATCTATGTACACACATCGTTAAAAAAGAAAACTTTTTCATGTTTTAGTCATAACTGACAAAATGTAGACATGAAGTTTATAATGTGTGAAGCCTGAAGTCCAAATATCAAAGAAACAGTTTCACAAAAAGTACAAATATAATAGAACAAGTGCACTTTTATTCAAAAATATAACTACAGAAAAGCAACCCACGTTAGAGTGCAATATTGACACACATTTGCTAAGAGCGTTGTGGTGGTGCAACGATATCAGCTCTTGACTGGGAGTCTGAACTTCACGGGTTCAATTCTAGCTGAGTCCGTTTTGAAAAGTGAGCTGCACGTATTCTTGCTATTTTAAAATAAAAACATACATTTGATTCCAGTCTGTAACAGCCAGTGTAATTTATGATACTTGTAAAGGATAGCTTTTTTTTTTATTATTCTCTCAGCCGCGTTCACGATCCCAACTCAAACTGCCACCCAACCCGTATTTGACACTGCTCTTTTCACAGATATGCTATAACAGAGGCAACCTCAAATCATGATGACTGTACTACATTGGATCAAGAATGCACTTTTGCCATCACTGTACTTTGTATATGTACATGGGAAGCTCTGCACTCGTGACTTTACACTGTAGGAAGTAAGATTTTACATATTTGGGAGTGACTTTATATATTCTGATGCCGACTTTATATATTCAGGAATTACTTTATATATTCAAGTTTTGACTTTATATATTCAGGAATGACTATATATATTCTGAAAATCATTGTAATTGCCTGTTTGGCACTCCATAAGTCACTGTATAATAGATATATAAAAAAACAGCTAAGGGGAGATATATATAGACAGATAGGAAGGAAAGGCACTATATGATAGGCAGACATGGAAGCTGCTATATAATAATAAAATTACTGTTATTACTATATAGATAGATAGGGAGTTCAGGCAGGCAGAATGGTGAAGGTTAAAAAAAAAAAAAAAATTCTCCCCAGCAGGGAATCGAATTTAGGTCTCTAAGGTACAGCAAGTCTGCTGCACTCTGAGTGACAAAATCTTACTGGTACACCATGGAAGCTGTTGTAACATTCTTGACCCTTTTGTGAAAGTGTTTATTTGATCTTTGGCCTTCAGGCTTCACACATTTTATAGTTTATGCCTACATTTTGTAACATTTATTACTAAAATATGAAAATGTTTCTGTTTTAACAATGTGTTTACACAGATTACTGTAGAAATGGAACACACATGAAATGAGTGTGTTCCAAATAACGATCTATTATTTCCACTCTAAAACTCCACTTCACTCCCAGATAATCAATCAAGACATGAGCTGGGAGAAGTTCGTGCACGTTCTAAGTCGGTGAGGGGATGGAATAACCGGCTGCTTGCAGCTTCTCTTTATCAGCACAGTTAGATGACAAAAGACGCTGACAGACAGGTGAGAACGGTTTTAAGAAGCAATTTAAGGTGGGCCGGATCTACGGGTTTTTTCGTAGGCTCTGGTAATTCTAATATTAATAAAACCTTTTTTCCATATTCAATGTCATCTACTGAAGTTATGAAAGGGCACCTAGTACAGTTAGTGTGTGGATGGGTGATAAGTCATTTATTTTTATGAATTCATATAGATATATGGAGGAATTAATATCTTAAGATGAGGCAGTACACATGGTTTAAAACATCAAGGGTTCAGTGTCAATAGCTAAGCTAGATAAGGCTTCTGGACTAAAGCACCACAGTAACTTAGTATTAGACTGCTCTGTTTTACCTGTTATTTTTCTCTGACCAGAGTTTGTTTTTTTGTAAGATTCTTTATTTTAATAAAAAAGTAACAAATTGTAAGCTTCTAAAGATACTGTGTTTGTAGAACGTTTAGTTTTTTTTTGGGGGGGGGAAGGAATTATAAATTCCCCTCCTTGAGCATTTTACAAAAAGGACACTTTTCCTTTTCCTTCCAGGTTCTTTAGGGTTTCTATTGTGTCCAAATTAAGAATGTCTTAGTAAGTGAGACCCACAAAAGGAATTAGGTATGATCAAGCAGTAGGTAACCAGATGAGGTGAACACTATGAATCTACTTAAAGTAATACACTGTAAGACACGGAGAGCTATGCAACCAAGACTGTCAGATGTCACACGATGCAGTCAAGATGGCACGTGATATGATAACTGTATTCATTTCAAAATGTAGATAAGTTATTTTTAATTTGATATGCCTAACTGTAATGGTTGTAAGATTTTTTTTTAATTGCTGCTCATCCTAATATTAAATGTAATAGTCAATTTGAATAAGCATTAAAGTAATAACATTTGATGATAACGTTACTGCTCTTATTAGGCTTATAAGAGTACTAAGTGACAAACTGTTTGCAATGACAACAGTTTTTACTATTTCACCCTTTAATTTATGCAATTATTTGCTTTTTTATTTTTACAGTACAGTGTTTTGGAAATAAAAAATTTAAGTATCTCATTTGTTTATTATTCTGAAAATATCAACATTCTCAAGTAATCTGACTTACACTTAATTTCCACCTTTGAATTGAAGAATCCTTCTTTCTTAGTAGAAGTCCTGAGAGTACAATAAGTGATGTATTTCGTATGAATGTTTCTTCACATGCTAAAGAAGACAATGTGAAAGTCTTAGAGAATGTTTGTTTTGTTCTCAATGAGACAGAAAAAGACTTTATGAAAACAACTAGGATATAGAGGCATGCTTAAAATAACATGCAAAGGTCAAAAGCCAAACATCTAACTGATATGTTGTGAATACTATTTGCTAACAGAAAGTTAAATTTTTTTGAAACAAATCCAATTTTTAGAGACCAGAAAAATACCAAAAAAAAAAAAAACAAATGCACGTAATGTTCTCAGAAATCCCAGTCTCTTACAGAATGGGACCTTATGCGATGATATAGATACTATTGCACTGATGATATCAGTAGATATATGTCCCTAGTAAATCATTGGAATGTTACCAAAGCAACCAGCATGCTACAATCACCAAAATGGTGCTGTCCGTAACCAAACAAAATGGCTTTGCAATACAATATAAAAAAAAAATGAAAGTTTTAAATGATAAGTACAAAAAACAAACTGCTCAAAAAAACTAAAGGAACACTTTGAAAATACATCAGATCTCAATGGGATAAAAATCCTGTTTGATATCTATACTAATACGGACTAGGTAATGTGTTAGGAACGAAAGGATGCCACATCGTTTGATGGAAATGAAAATTATTAACCTACAGAGGGCTGAATTTAAAGACGCCCTGAAAATCAAATGATGTGGCAGGCTAGTACTCAGCAGTTTGTATGGAGTACGATGCATGATGTGAGGCACCTGCACTTAAAAGTCTCAAAAATCATTTTTATTTTCCCCTAATTTTCAGATTAAAATTACTTTTATGAAATTCTTTGGAACATGTCATTAAACACTACAGCTTGCAGAACATTTCAAACATTGCTTAAAATTATCACAGAAAAAATAATTGTAACCATATTTTAGTTTTACTCAGGTCGTGTCAAGTCCCACACATCAGGGAGGGCATACATTGTACTTAGTTCTAACACTTGGCCTCTCTGTAAATAATCTGAGGATCTCTGACACTGGCATTTCTGATCTCTTTGCAGTTGTTTTTGAAATTACATTTTTGTGTCCACTCATCAATTTTACTAAACTACAGCACCATTCACACAGTATAAATACTCACACAGAACAGCAGTTCTTTGACATCTTCTCTGATTGTCATTTACCTTGGTGTTAGAAGCCCTCTCTGTGTGTTCAGATATTAATTATGTTATGGTTAAGCTTCTAGATCTCAATTGCAAGGATACTCCGGATCTGGTCGCACCCTTAAAGTTAAGGAGAACTAAGGTAAAAGCCAGTGTTCAACCCTGGCTAAATGACACCACTCGTGCTCTCAGACAGGAGTAGAGGCAGGATGAGCACAGGTGGAAAAAAGACAAACTAAAGGTCTCTTATGAAATTCTCAGAACTTGCTGGAAGTCCCATGAAGAGGCTGTGAGAACAGCAAAATCAAATTTTTTATCTTGTTTAATTACAAATGCTGCCTCAAGACCTAGGGTGCTGTTTTATACCATAAACTCCCTCTTAAACTCACCTGTCACTGGCTTACCTGAGAGTATACCTGAGACCTGTGAGCTTTTTCTCAGTTTTGTTTATAAATAAAATCCAAACTATTTGATCCAGCATTAGTTTTCCAGGTGTTGTTCATTGTAGGATGACTCCAGCCCCTTTAAGGCCAGTACACAATCATTTTACTTCCTTTCAATCTGTTTCCTCTTCTTAGCTAGCTGATATAATCCTGCATATGAAACATGCCAATTATCCGCAAGACATTTTACACTCACACTCATCTAAAGATACTTTCAGAGTTGTTAATCCAAATGTTTTGGCTATTAACAGTGTTTCTAAAATATGGCAGGCTTATTTCTGAGCTCCAGGTTTTGGACAAAATTATGGAAAAAAAGGTTATTTGCAGTTGTAGCGGGTTGGAAAATGGATGGATAGATGGATTTCATATCTGGATGATAACGATTTATGTGATGTGTTTCAATCAGGTTTTAAAAAACTTCATACCATTGAATCGGCTTTATTGAAAGTGACAAATGATATTCCATTAACCTTGGACTCGGGCTCTTCTGCTATCTTGGTTTTATTGGATTAGTGTGGCATTGGACAGGATGGACCATGGGGTTCTGTTAAAACGGCTTGAGGATGAAATGCAGAATTCATGGCTGTTCATTGAAATGGTTTGAGTCCTACCTTAAAGGTAGATCTATGTCTGTTAACTTAGATGGGAACTTCCCTCAGCCAGCATCTCTCATACAAAGCATTCCACAAAGTTTTATTCTATCTCTACTTTTATTATTTCCTTTATCTACTCCCCCTGAGGACCATCTTTCAAAAACATGATGTCGTGTATCATTGTTATGCTGATGATACACAGCTATACCTCAAAGTCCTGATATCATCTTATCTGTAAAAAAAGCTGTTGAAGTTCTTTGAGGAGCCTCTTATAAATAAATAATCTAATCTAATCTAATGGTTAAATTTCATAATTTGTTTTGTTGTTTGAAAATGTAAGTTATTTTACAATGGATGTGTGTCAAAATCAAACTAGAGAAAATAAAAAAGAACTAAAAAAAAAGAAATAGGGAAAAAAACAAAAACTAACAAAAAAGAATTCAACCCCACCTGAAAGAAAGAAAGACAGGAGAACCAACAGCAGAGGAAAAATAAATACAAAATAGAACATTTTCCTTCTTTATGAATGTGTATTCATTTTTTAAATTTAAATTAAATTAAAATTTTAATTAAATTACATTTTTTAATTTCTTGCAAAAAAAGTTTTGGAAAGAACCCCTAAGCAAGAATTTGTTTTTTTCTAATTTGAGTTAATATAGAACATCTATTATCCATCGACTTATAAAAAGTGGGTTAGGCTAGTAGTGTGGTATAGGCAATTACAAACCATTTGTAAATGCCAAAAGGGACTCTGCTCTGTTGGGCCCTTGAGTAAGGCCCTTAACCTGTAATTGCTGAGCGCTTTGAGTAGTGAGAAAAGTGCTATATAAATGCAAAGAATTATTATTATTATTATTTGTCCTTCTCCACTTTAAGTCCATCTGGGAGTACAACAATCACAGCTCTTTATGGGTTAGAAGTGATTGTGATACCAAGGTTGTGTGAAAGGCATTCAAAGATTTTTGTCCAAAATGAGGTTAACTTGGTGTATTCCCAAACCATGTGGCCTAATGATGCTTGAGCTAGGTACAGTCGCATCTTACCTTAGATACATTTTGGACAATTTTAAACTAAATAAGTCTGACCCATAAAATATTTTAATTTGAATTATTGAATGTTTGGCACATATCGACATAGAAAGTATTCTATTATTGGCCGACTTGCACTCTTTTTCAGAAATGTTAATTGATTTTTTTTCCCACTGTAACCTAGGATCATTGAAAGGAGTATACTTTGAGATGTTTTAATATACTGTTGAGGTGCTGCCTGAATCATCAAGACTGATCAGTTTTGCCTGTGGAATAGAAATGGGTGGGAGGTATGAAAAACTGGGTAGGTTTCTTGCAACATAATTTCTAATTTGGAAATAGTAGAAAACCTATGTTACTGGAAAGTTGAATTTGAAGTGTTATTATATATATATTTTTTTAATTTATAGAAAAAGCTTAACTGTAGAACATAATTTCACTTGGCAAGTGCATATATACCATGTTTGTGAAGAAATAACTTTGACTTAAAAATAATTAATTTATCCTTTAATGAAGGAAAGAGATGGGGAGGGTTTTAGTTGCCGAAAACTAAACTGTGCAAACTTGGTATAGTCATACTTACAGTATATACACAGTATTACCTCAGGAACTTAGCTTCATTATTAAATTAAGTCTTTCTACTACTCTGAAGTTTTCTTTTGAGGAATGCAAAGAGTTCAAACAAACAGTTAACTCTTATGTCTAACTGATACCAGAATACAATGTACCAAATGTTGACTCCCACTGTTAAGTTGTATTTAAAGCTCATGTTCTGCATCACACAATTGTATGAATCATTCAGGATTTTCTGACATACAAATATGATGCAATTACCCTTTAAAATATCAAATTATCTGCATAAGGTAGGCATATCTAATAAAGACATGTAGTTTATTTTTTATGTGTTTTATTTTATATTTGTGTAAGTCTTTGAAGCATGTATAATGGGAAATGCACTGTTAAGACAAAAATTTAATTTCAACTTGAAACATGGCTAGGACCTTTGCAAAAACAGAAAGAAAAACATATATATTCAGATAAAGGAAACAGCTTATTAAATTGCCTGTCTCACATTCTTTAACATTCACTTTTGTTAAAGGGGGCACATTCCTAAAAATGTCTTTTACTCAACCAGCTTCACCACAAATCTGAGAGATTTCTTAATTTTTGTAAACAGAAAAGCAAATTACACCAAGGATAGAGGGAGGCGCTAAATGTAAGATTTAAAGAAGAACAAACAAATGTGAGGAAGTTAAGCTTGGAATGATGACACAATACAATTTTCTTTCCTTTGGGAAGTATTAAATAATAGTAGTAATATTAATAATACTAGTAATAATATGATTATCATTATTAACTAATGAATATTAACATTTTTTCATTTGGTGAAACCAGCAACCGTTTTTCAACTACTTGACTTATATTTCAGCCAGATCAAATATGTAAATAGGGTTACTTTTGGTTAATAAATGTTGAAATTGATATTTCAGTATCCTATGATTGATTGGCCTATTGTCCAGGAATGGCGTCTGCCTTGTGACTGTTGCTACAGTTTCTGCGTCCACAGCCCTATAACTGAAAAAGGCTTTATAAAAAGTGAGCTATTCATGACATATAAATATAAGCCTGGCAAATGCAAGTATTGAAGATATTCAAAATCATGAAGTTTGCTAATGGAATTTAAGAAGATATAGCATCTGCTTCAAATGCTTGAGGTGTTTCTTCCAGCTATATACATGAAGAGATTTTCTGTTTTTACTAGATATATATGCAGCATGTGTCTTCCTGTTCCTGTCTCTATTGTTTGACTCATTACTTTGCTTTAGCAGCTGACATAAAAACTTGTGTGTAATGGGACAATTTTCACTTCTAAAAATAGCTTTCTAATTTGGACAGTCTGATTGGAGAAGTTCTAAAAACAGGGGTGGCTTTCCCAAAAGCTTTGTTTCACTTTGAATGATGTTTACTTGTACTTAAATGCAAGCGTTGTGAGAAAGGTGGTATATATAACAAAAGTAGTACGCTAATCCAAAACTGTTGACATTTAAACCCATTCATTTACCTAAGAGATGGTGTAGTATTAGAGAGATGCAGTTTGTCAAGAGTTGAAATGATGGCATTACTGCAACTGGTGGAGGAAGACCTGGCCAGACCCACCCATTGCAACTATGCCCTGACACCTGTTGTTCATCACCTAGCAACACTGAGATGTCCACTTAGGGCATTCCAGAAGATTGTAAGAGTTGCGCAAGGCTATGTCCAAGCAATACATAGAGTCACCAGGCTGCAAACAACTACATAAGTGTTTCCTTCCACCCCGCAGCATGCGTGAAAATCACCTCGGGTTGTACACAATTGTCAACATCCCACATGTTGTTGGAGCAATGGATGTGCTCTTCACAAACATTGTGACATTGTGGCAAAAATGGCCTGGAAATACCCACAATGCACTTATCTGGGACAATTGTGAAATCTGTTGCAAGGCAATGAACAGTGAATTGTGTGGTGGCTACCTATTGGGTGACAGTGCCTATTCTCTTCACCCATATCTGTTGACACCTACGTGGTCCACAGACTGTGGCCAAAGAGCAGTATAATGCTGTATATCAGCAGATAGTCAGTGTAGTTAAATTCATGAAAGGAACATGTAAAATGTGGTTCAGGTGTCTCCACAAATCTTTGGGTGTCATCAAATACTGTCGAGGGCAGTGCTGTGCCATAATAGTTGTGTGTGCCATGCTATACAATACTGCTGTAAACGCAGGGGTCCCACTGGCCATTTTGGATGAGGAAAACGAGCTGCAGTAGTAGGAGGAAGTGGCTTACAGAGGTTGATAACAATGAAATGCCACATCTTACATGACAGGATGCCCACCAGGCGGATTTAAAAATGTGGCAGGCTGTCAGTTCGGATGAATATTTTGCTTGGTTTATCTTTGATTTCATAATAGCTAGATGTGTTATTATTTATATTGTTTATGTAGAAATTAATACACTGAAGGAGTGGGTAAATTTTGTTTACTACTTCTGTTACTGGTAAATAATGCATTATATATTCATTGGAAAAAAAACAGTAAACTGAAAGACAGTGTTTGAAATATATGTTGTCAAGAATTGTCTCGTTCCAGAGTGGGTGGTGGATGTCTGTTTGTAAAGACAGTACAGTAATGAATAGTTAATTCAAAACTTAGAAGGATCTAATCAATAACATTTTAGAATAAGGATTTAAATTGAAGAAGCAGATTCTCTCCCGTCTTTTTAATTCTATTTATTTTTATTCATTAATTTATTTACATATTTTTATGGGTTGATTTGTTCCAAACCTAGTTTTGGTAAACTTGACTTGCTTGTATGGAATGTAGTTTGATTTTAATACAATCAATAATATGAAAAAAAAAAAGTAATGAATAGTTATATTGAGTCACAGCATAATACAGCAAAGGCATCTGCTTACATTATGTGCTTATATACAGGGTGTTGTTTAATTAGTACTTTAATGTGATAATGTTTTTAATTTGCCTTTCAGTTGGCACTGCTATTTTATCTTATTATGGGACTAATGGTGGCACTTTGTATTGAAAATGTACATCCATCAATTGTAAGGCTTGTTGCAGGGCAGGGTTACCAACGTTGATTCCTGTTGTGTTTTACTGCTTTGGATCATCCAAATGTTCAAGAATGGCTTTTACAAGAATCTTGAGTTATTAAACTGTCAAAAAAGGTGGAGTTTTGCTTATATGGAAAAATGTTTAAACAAATAAAATACACAAAAATCTTACTTAAGACCTAACAGTGAAAGAAAGAGCCTTGTTTTGATACATTTTCAATAATTTTAAGTTTTTAAATATATCTTATTACAGTTATATTTCATTTGAAAAAACGTGCTTCATTAAACATATTTTAGCAGGACCAATTTGCCCCTTTATTAAAAATCTCACAAATTGTGTACTGCCATTCCAAATCATTTAAAAAAAAAACTGCAACAATATTTTGGTGTGTTCAATTTATACTAAGCAATACATTTTAAAACTGACTGACAAAAACAGTTTGGAAATGTGTGAGTAATCAGAGCTTTAACACTAGAATTACCAGAGTCTACGAAAAAACTCCGGCACACCTTAAAACCATTTGCACCTCTCCGCCAGCGTCTTTTGTCATCTAAATGTGCTGATAAACACAAGCTGCAAGCAGCCGGCTATTCCATCCCCCCACCGACTTAGAACGTGCGCAAACTTCTCCCAGCTCATGCCTTGATTGATTATCTGGGAGTGAAGTGGAGTTTTAGAGTGGAAATAATAGATCGTTATTTGGAACAGACGCATTTCATGTGTGTTCCGTTTCTATAATAATCTGTGTAAACACATTCTTAAAACAGAAACTTTTTCATATTTTAGTAATAAATGTTACAAAATGTTGGCATAAACTATAAAATGTGTGAAGCCTGAAGTCCAAAGATCAAATAAACACTTTCACAAAAGGTTCAAGGACAATACAACAGCTTCCATGGTGTACTGGTAAGATTTGCTGACTCAGAGCGGAGCAGACTTGCTGTGCTTCAGAGACCTGAATTTGATTCCCAGTGGGGAAGAAAATGTTTTTTTTGTTATCTTTTTAACTTTTGCCACTCTGCCTGCCTGCCAGAACTCCCTGTCTATCTATATAGTAATAACAGTAATTTTATTATTAATGTATATAGCAGCTTCCCTGTCTGCCTATCATATAGTGCCTTTCCTTCCTATCCATCCCCTTAGCTGTTTTTTTATACAGTAATCCCTCCTTTATCGCGGGGGTTGCGTTCCAGACCCCCCCACGATAGGTGCAAATCCGCGAAGTAGAAACCATATGTTTGTATGGTTATTTTTATATATTTTAAGCCCTTATAAACTCTCCCACACTGTTTATAAATATTCCCCGCAGAGTTATACAGCATAATCCCTTTGTATTCTCTTAGATATTAGGTAAGATTCATTGAAATTATGTATATAAACACACTGTTTATATACAGTAAAACCTAAATATTATTTTAAAGATATTGAGTGTCTCCAATATCACATATGTTACAGCCATTACGATAGACAGGCCACCAGCAATAAATACGTACAATGCAAGAAAAATAGTATACAATAAATGTGTGTACAGTGACACTAAACGTACGTACATGTACTAAGCACTGTAAGAAGAAAATTAATTATGGTTACTCACCAACAATGACACGATGACTTGTCCGATAACAATGAGTTTAATTTTACTGCACAACAAAGGAGAGCGTTACAGCCCTTGTAAAGGATCCACTTCAGGCGATTGTGTAGCACTGCCGTTGTTCTTCTTCTGGCAGTCTTCAATCCAAATCCCTAAAGCAGATTCCATCCAGACTACTGCCTTATTACATCCACTTACAACTCGTTTTGCACCCTGGTTAAAAGGACACTGCGGCCGTAGATCTTATATTTTTTCCTACTTTTTAAATAAAAAGAATCGTAGCCTTCAACAAATCCAAAACGTTTACCTTTTCGGCAATCGTTAACATCTTCTTCTTGTGCTTGGGCACGGCCCCTGAAGCAGTAGCAGATTGTTTTGGAGCCATAATGAAGGGCTTGACTATGCACAAAGATAAACACAAAAGAGCACAACTCTTTACACAGCGAAACACGTTGATGCTGAATGAGCGAGACGAGACTTCCTGGTTAACACTGCATTCAGCATGCAGGAACTCAACTGTGTGCTCTGATTGGTTAGCTTCTCAGTCAGGAGAACTTAACTGCGTGCTCTGATTGGTTAGCTTCTCAGCCATCCGCCAATAGTGTCCCTTGTATGAAATCAACTGGGCAAACCAACTGAGGAAGCATGTACAGGAAGTAAAAAGACACATTGTCCGCAGAACCCGCGAAGCAGCGAAAAATCTGCGTTATATATTTAGTTATGCTTTCATATAAAATCCGCGATAGAGTGAAGCCGCGAAAGTCGAAGCGCGATATAGCGAGGGATTACTGTATATCTATTATACAGTGCCTTCCCTGTTTATGTATATATTTAGTGACTTCTCTGCCTGTCTGTCTGTCTGATTACATATACCGCTGAACTTACTGCTCTGTACTATTCTGTCCTCTGCATGTCCTGGAGTACGAAAGAAACACCACCATACTGCAACATGTGGGGACTGGCAAGATCGGGAAAAAAAACACGCGGTCACTAATTACAAACCGCAAGATAAAAGAAAGAGACAATATATGTGAAAACATCATCGCACTAATGCAATATTATTTGAAAACGAACAGCGTCAGATCGTTTTCAAATAATATTGCATGTACTGTGCGATGAAACTGCTGCACTGAATAAGCTCATGCCTTCTGTAACAGCGCCAGAGTGTATTCAAACCTGATCTGACGCTGTTCGTTTTCAAATAATATTGCTTGTACTGTACTATTTTAGAATAAAAACATACATTTGATTTCAGTCAGTCTGTAACAGCCAGTGTAAATGTATGATAATTGTAAAGGTTAGCTTTTTTTTTTAATTCAGTTTCATTCTGTCAGTCGCGTTCACTATTCCCCCCACCATCTGACACTGCTGTTTTCACATAAAGATGCTCTATAGCTCGAATGTTATTTATTTGGACCACATAAAGACGTGCTTTAGCTCAAATGTTATTTATTTGGAGACGCACTATAGCTCAAATGTTATTTATTTGGAGACGTACAGTAGCTTGAATGTTATTTATTTGGATCACATAAAGACACGCTATAGCTTGAATGTTATTTATTTGGAGATGCGCTATAGCTCAAATGTTATTTATGTAGGGAAGAAAGTACAGTGTCAGGTGCTCATTCAGTGTAATAGGAACCATAGCACAGAGAGGTGTGTACACTGCAACAAGTACACATATCATAAATGTAGGAAGGGTGGTCCTTGGGTGTGTGGGAACTGTTAATATTTGAATGTGATGATTTTACATAGCATGGATTGGAAATTAGCAGTTCTTAGCATTGCACCACGCAAGCTGTCGTATCAACCGCCTACTATAACTTGCTTTCTTTTTTTTTCGGTTATAGTCTAGAATAAAAGTGCACTTTTTTTGTTATACTTTTACACTAACATATGTTCATGTGTTTGAGCGACACGAGCATGCTCATAAAATACACGTGTAATGCCACGAAAAGTGCACACAGACACTTCAGTTCGCAAGCATTGGTACGAGAATGCAATCACAAGTACACTGCAGAGCTATAACGCGTCTTTATGTGAAAACAGTGTCAGATGGGGGGTGGTAGGGTAGGATCCTGAATATGACTGAGAGAATGAAAAGTGAATTAAAAAAAAAAAAAACAAAGCTGTTACAGACTGAAATCAAATGTATTTACCTTGAGTTATTTACTTACATGACGAGGGTTCTACATCGGATCAAGAATGTGCTTTTGCCATCACTGTACTTTGTATATGTACATGGGAAGCTTTACACCCATAATTTTATGCGGTAAATAGGTAAATAACATTAGATCTGGCTTTTATGTAAGTAACATATAAATGTTAATGTTTTGGGCACATGCACCGTCCTTTGTATGTAAGAGCCAGATCTACAGCATAAAGTCACGAGTGCAGAGCTTCCCATGTACATATACAAAGTACAGCGTTGGCAAAAGTACATTCTTGATCCGATGTAGAATTGTCGTCATGAGTACGTCTATGTGAAAACAGCAGTGTCAAATGTTTTATATGGGGAGTTGGGATCGTGAACGCAGCTGAGAAAATAACAGAATAAAAAAAAAACAACGCTAACCTTTACAAGTATCACAAATTGGAATGGCTGTTACAGATTGGAATCAAATGTAAGTTTTTATAAGAATACGAGCAGCTCAGTTCTCAAAACAGACTCACCGAGGATTGAACCTGTGAGACTTTGATTACTAGTCAATGGCTGATACCATTGCACCTGTAATAATGAATGCATGTCAATGTCGCAGGTAAACACAGGTTGTTTTTCTGCATTTATATTTTTGAATACAAGTTCATTTGTTCTGTTATATTTGTACCTTTTGTGAAAGTATTTCTTTGATATTTGGAATCCAGGTTTCATACATTATATAGTTTATGCCTACATTTTGTCATTTACTACTAGAATATGAAAAACGTTTCTGTTTTAAAAATGTGTTTACACAGATTACTGTAGAAACAGAACACACATGAAATGTGTGTTTTCCAAATAATGATCTATTATTTCCACTCTAAAACTCAACTTCACTCCCAGATAATCAATCATGGCATGAGCTAGGAGAAGTTCGTGGACATTCTAAGTCGGTGGGGGGGATGGAATAGCCGGCTGCTTGCAGCTTGTCTTTATCGGCACATTTAGAAAACAAAAGACGCTGGCGGAGAGGTACGAACGGATTTAAGAAGCGATTTAAGGTGGGACGGATCTGCGAGTTTTTTCGTAGGGTCTGGTAATTCTAGTGTTAAAGGTCATTATATTAAATTTCTGACTGTGTTATGTGTTTACTTCCTATACGTTTCTGAAGCATGCAATGCTTGTACATGGAATTTGGAAATGATCCTCTTAAAAGCATTGTTATTATGAAACTTCATATTAAACCAGTCTACCAGGGCCATCATAAGCTTCATATCCAATAACTGCCCAGAGATGAGATAGAAAATCTAGTATTTAGGATGAAGTACTGCATGTACTATATATGCAAGCAGGACCAAGTGCATTGATTTAGGTGTTTGGGATTATCGTTCAGAAGCTCAAATATGCTCTTTGGGTATTGTGTTGCTAAAGGAGTGTGTGGGTGTTGGGAGGGATGGTTGGCACAGACCAAAGCCCAACATTTCATGGAAGAGCTCCGCTTTCAATGGGGTTTAAAGAATGCCCTTATTGCTCATCAAGATGAGAACAGCATCAAAGTAATCAGAAGGCCGCCGGTTTGCAAGTGGGATTGAAAGCCTAGCTGAGAGCACAGTGGAGTGACTCTTTGACTAAAACAAAGGTTTTATAGGATTGATCTTTTTAAAAAGTCAAACAGCATGCTATCAATTTTCATTTCATAACCAATTACTTCACGTGAGCAGAGTGGACTCAGAATGTCTCTTAAGACATGTCATTATTGATTGGAATATTTTCATAACAGAATGTGACTTGTGTGCTTTATTTGTCAAAATAAAATAAGTAATAATGTTGTTTGCCTCCTGCAAAGATTGTTTGTAAAAGTGTTGCAATAGTGTTATTTACATATGTTTTATGTTTTGCTGCTCTTACTGTAGATGAATAGAGGAAAAAATTTCTAAACCGTCAAATAATATGCTGAAGTGCTGAAAGGGCTGCGTAAACTTAGTTGATTTTGAAACTTCATTCCATTGTAACTAGAGCATGTACTACAGTTAAGTCTGCATGCCCAGTGCTCCTGATGGGTTCATTCAAATTTTTAAAATTCTCAGCAATATTTGTTTATAGTTTAAACAGTATTTCAACACTTAATCTGAAGAAAAAAAGAATTTTGAAAAGTAAAACCAACCATACAAATATATACTACAACTTTCCTTGTCTCCATAGTTTTTTTTTGTTTGTTTTTTTATTGCAATCCTGAATTCAACACCTAAATAAAGCATCCACTTTTTCAGTATAGAGTTTTTTTAATTAACACATATTTCCACTTACATAGCTCTAACTCTTTCTGCATCTCAAGTAACAGCTGGGACAATTTGCATATTACGCAAAACCAACACTCTATGGTCTGCTTGATCCAAAACTGCTTTTTCATATGGTGTAGAGTGTAAATGGAAACATAAAGTTGAAGTTCAAATAGTTCAAAGATGGAATCCACTATTCTCTTAGTCTTTAAAAAGTGTTAGAAATCAAGAGATAGTAGAAAGGGTTAGCATGAGGTATTGTTCCATTGGGGTTACAGGCATTTCAGGATGAACCATCAACCTGAAGATGACCTCTACACTTTGTTGTTTGCCGTGGTTTATAGACCTCCTGTAATTAATGATACTTTCATTTATGAATTCTCTGATCTCCTGGCTGATATCACCTTCTCCCATGCCAAAATATTTATTGTTAGTGATTTCAACATTCATGTTTGTTGTCAATCGAAACCTTTGGTCAAAGACTTTTTATCACTATTAGACTCATTTGATTTTATACAGCATATTAATACGCCAACTCACTCTCTCAGTCACACCCTTGATATTGTTCTTACTCGTGATATTTTAGTGAATAGTATTGATTTATGTGATGTTTCTTTCACTGATCACTTTTCTGTAATGATGGATCTGCATATTACTGTTGATCTCCCGACTAATAGCCGTCCACCACGCTGCTCGCGCTTTTTAAATTCTTCCATTATATCTGATTTTAAAACCATTTTCTCTAGTCTTTATATGCATGACCAAAATAATGATATTGATGCTTCTGTCGTAAAATTTAATTCCTCCTGTAAAATGGTTTTAGATGCAATTGCTCCACCCAAGATATGCAGTAATAAGGTAAGACCTGCTCCCTGGCTAAATGAAACTACGCAATCACTGCACTGCGCCAGTCGAACCGCTGAACGCCGTTGGAAAAAAGATGGACTGACTATCTCTAAACAGATTTTCAGGACTTCTCTCTTCAATTTCCAGGCTGAAGTTAAGAAATCGAAACATGACTTCTTTGCCGATTTAGTATCCCATCATTCAAACAATCCTAGGGTTTAATTTAACACTAGAATTACCATAGCCTACGAAAAAACTCGTAGATCCGTCCCACCTTAAATCGCTTCTTAAAACCGTTCTCACCTCTCCACCAGCGTCTTTTGTTAATCTAAATGTGCTGATAAAGAAAAGCTCCAAGTAGCCGACTATTCCATCCCCCACCAACTTAGAACATGCACAAACTTTTCCCAGCTCATGCCTTGATTGATTATCTGGGAGTGAAGTGGAGTTTAAGAGTGGAAATAATAGATTATTATTTGAAATACACGCATTTCACGTGTGTTCCGTTTCTACAGTAATCCGTGTAAACACATTTTTAAAAAGAAACGTTTTTCATATTCTAGTAGTAAATGACAAAATGTACGCATAAACTATATAATGTATGAAGCCTGAAGTCCAAATATCAAAGAAACACTTTCACAAAAGGTACAAATATAACAGAACAAGTATGATTTTATTCAAAAATATAACTGCAGAAAAAAAGCCGCCTTAGCATGCCACATTGACACACACATACTACAATTGCCATGGTAGTGTAATGGTATTGGCTGCTGACTAATAATCAAAAGGTTGTGAGTTCAATCCCGCATGATTCAGTTTCGAGAAGGAAACTGCTCTTATTCTTACTATTTTAGAATAAAAACATACATTTGATTTCAGTGTGTAACAGCCAGTGTAATTTATGATACTAGTAAAGGTTAGTTTTTTTTTTTATTCACTTTTCATTCTCTCAGTCGTGTTCAGGATCCTTCCCTACCCCAAAATCCCCCACCCAAGTGACACTTCTGTTTTCACATAAAGATGCGCTACAGCTCTGCAGCGTACTTGGACTGCATTCTCGTACCAATGCTTGCGAGCTGAAGTGCCTGCGTGCACTTTTCGTGGCATTACACATCTATTTTTTGAGCATGCCCGTGTCGCTCAAACACAGGAACATATGTTGGTGTACAAGTATAACAAAACAAGTGCACTTTTATTCTAGACTATAAATTAAGAAAAAATAAAGCAAGTTACAGTAGGCGGTTGATACGACAGCTTGCGTGGTGCAATGCTAAGAACTGCTGATTTCTGATCCATGCTATATAAAATCATCACATTCAAATATTAACAATTCCCACAAACCCTTCCTACATTTACGACATGTGTACTTGTTGCAGTGTACACATCTCTCTGTGCTATGGTTCCTATTACACTGAATGAGCACCTGACACTGTACTTTCTTCCCTATATAAGTAAAATTCGAGCTATAGTGCGTCTCCAAATAAATCACATTTGAGCTATAGCGCGTCTTTATGTGAAAACAGCAGTGTCAGATGGGGAGGGGAGGATCGTGAACGCGACTGAAAGAATAGAACTGAATTAAAAAAAAAAATCTCACCTTTACAATTATCATGCATTTACACTGGCTGTTACAGACTGACTGAAATCAAATGTGTGTTTTTATTCTAAAATATTACAGTACATGCAATATTATTTGAAAACAAACAGATCGGGTTTGAATACACGCTGACGCTGTTACAAAAGGAGTCTGCTTATTCAGTGCAGCAGTTTCAACGCACAGTACATGCAATATTATTTGAAAACGAACAGCATCAGATCGGGCGCATATTCAAACCCGATCTGACGCTGTTCATTTTCAAATAATATTGCATTATTGCGATGATGTTTTTACATATATTGTCTCTTTCATTCATCCTGCGGTTTGTAATCAGTGACCACGTGTTTTTTTCCATGATGTTGCCAGTTCGCACATGTTGCTGTATGGTGGTGTTTCTTTTGTACTCCAGGACATGCAGAGGACAGAATAGTACAGAGCAGTAAGTTCAGCGCTATATGCAATCAGACAAACAGGCAGAGAAGGCACTAGATAAATAAATAAACAGGGAAGGCACTGTATAATAGATATATAAAAAACAGCTAAGGGGATAGATATATAGATAGATAGGAAGGAAAGGCACTATATGATAGGCAGACAGGGAAGCTCCTATATAATAATAAAATTACTGTTATTACTATATAGATAGACAGGGAATTCAGGCAGGCAGAAAGGCGAAGGTTAAAAATAAATAAATTAATTTTCTCCCCAGAGGGGGAATCGAACGCAGACCTCTTGAGATACAGCAAGTTGCTGTGCTCTAAGTGATGAGATCTTACAAGTACACCACAGAAGCTGTTGTAAAACTTTTGAACCTTTTATGAAAATGATTATTTGATCTTTGGCCTTCAGGCCATCAGTTTATGCCGATGTCAGAGGGGGACATTTTTTGTACACTAAGTCATTCCATTTCTCTCTTAGGAAAAGAAACATGTCAATATTACATTTAAAACCCAGCAGATGAACAGGCAATAGGCACTCATTGTTGGCACTGGGGGTGAGAAGTTAAAAGGCTGTTTGCAGATTGTAGGCATTTGCTGTATTGCAAAGGAGTCACCACTTTGAAGGTTTTGGCTGGTTCAGATTACAAACAATACAAAGTTGTGATAGCAGAACTGCTCCTTCCTTGGAGGATTTCTGTATTTACCTGACTTGGCAATTAACATGTTTGACAATATTGGTTTCTAAACAGAAGATCTGTACTCATTAATGGTTGGTAACAATACATTTTGTTAACTTGTGTTTTCACTATTTGTTAAACCCAGGAAATTTAGATGTGCCATTGTTTAATCTGGTTGTGCAGAACTGATAAGTGCAGGGACTGAAGGAGATTTAAGCTCTGGCCAGGAGAAGGCAAAAGGAGGGGGACAGTCCACTGAGAGCGCTGCCAAGACACTC
>JANRMT010062792.1:113189993-113235177 GCA_026402145.1 Polypterus bichir lapradei | reverse complement strand
GGTGGGGGAATGGAATAGCCGGCTACTTGCAGCTTTTCTTTTATCAGCACATTTAGATTAACAAAAGACGCTGGCGGAAAGGTGAGAACGGTTTTAAGCGATTTAAGGTGGGACGGATTTACGAGTTTTTTCGTAGGCTCTGGTAATTCTAGTGTTAAACTTTCTACTTATTTTTGGAAAATAAATAGCAACATTTCACAAATAAATCAGCTGTCATGGCAAGATCTGTATTTCTTCATAACTCAATATATGGCCTTTCTCAAATATTAACAAAAAGGTATTTCTTTGGGAATATTGGAGGAATTCATTGCTTTGTTGAAGGCAGAGCTGCAAGACATGTTTAATAGCTCATCTGCAATGCAACAGTTTCTGTTCAGTAAGTGTAAGGTAAGGATGAATAAAACAGAGATTTTTCAACCAAAGAAATCTGAAGTAAAAGGGTAAAGTGCTAATGTGGCCATTATGAGACAGAAAAATAGTAATATTGTTTTGGCAAATTGTCAATCTGATTTGCAAGAATTATTTTCAAAATTTTATTTTGATAACCTTCACTGCAGAGGACGCTCCTATTAAATCCTCATAATCCATGCTTTCTACTTGATCCTTTCAATGGGAGAGCATTGCCGATCTACTGTATTAATTCTCTTCTGAGACATACTCGTTTTTTAAATTACACTAAATAGTCACTACAATAGTCACTTTTTCTCAAACAGTCCAATATGACTTTACTATTTAGACTGTCTGCCAGACATTGTAGTTCTTCTCATCCGCTGCAACAGGCATGAGGGTGTGCCACATTTGCTAATGAGTTTGACAAGTTTTCTCTCATTCAGCCAGTAAAATAAAATTAAAATGTGGAATTTTGTTTTTTGAGTTATTGATCATTTTTAATGATACTAAAAATTATATATTTTTCAAAATATTAAATCTTCAGGGTACAGTTATATAGCTGCAAATAGGTAGCTAACTTCATCCTCACCAGAAATCAGTCTAACAAAACATACAGCAAGTTAACAGCAAATGAGAACAGCAAAACCACTAGCTGACAGCCTCTGTCCTAAAAACATCATTTGGATTTCTGGCCAACTAACCAAATTTATCTAGATTTTTATTGATCACATGGTGCCTGTCCCAGCAGCACAGACACAATGCAGGGATGCCTGCTTTAAACAAATTCAGCTGGACACCAAGATCTCAAACGGTGCTCTCACTGCGCAATTATAGGGTCCAGATGCATGTAGACATGGCCCCATTAACTGGCAAACATATCTGATGAAGTACTGGTGGTAGATGCTTTGAAATATTCTTTTACCCAAGAATGTGGGAAGAAAAAAGCTAGTGTATCCCTTGGGATATCATTAAAGATGGGAATTCTGAAACTTTAATGCCATTTAGAAAAAGTGTCAAGGTGCAGCACCCCCATTAGGCCCTCCTCAAGCTTAGTACCTGGGGTGTCTGCTCTGGCCTTAGCCACAAACCCTGGGTAATAATGCTCACGCTGCCTTTCTTGAGTTTACTTTATCATAAATATGAATCAATGATAATATCTGTAACCCGGCTGTAATGTGCACTTCTTTACTTATATCCTAGAATTTTGCTGACATATGATATCCACATTAACAAAATATCATTAATGAGTTTCTGATGATTATTACACAAAATCAACAGCACAGATCTTATAAGTAAGGTTTTGTCCTTTAAAATTTTCCAGCATCTTTAACAGTCAAATAATTCGATCAGAACACATTTTCTTCAAGAAAATGTATTTTAAATTTACCAAAATATGAACACAGAAAATTAATAAAATGTACATTTAAATAAACATTACATTGCAACTCTGTCAGGTATAGGATTTATGTAGACATTTAAGCGAGGATCCTCTGCCTGCATATGTATTTGAAAGCTAATACTTATATTTTAAAGATAATCTTTCTATTTATTATGTGTTAAATATTGTTTGTGCATAATTTTGTATGGCATTACAGCTTCACTTAAAACATAGATTTCTGACAATGTTTAATATATTCAAAAGACATATCATTAAAAAAATTTAAATGACCTTGTTCTAACACTTGAGGTCATGCAAATTCTGTTCATATAAATTATTGATTAAAAATCCTTTCATCACATGTCTGAATCTTATAGCATTTTGTGCTATATAATATTAAAATATATTTTATCTTGGCAGTTTAATCTTATAGTGTTATTAATTATTCTCTTTACTTTTCCAAAATTTCACATAACGTCAGTCCCTGTAGTATATCATTTGCTTTTCATTTTCACTCAAAGTCAATTTAGTTTTTGAATTGATTTTGTGCTTTGCCTTGATATTACGCATATTACTATGAGAGCAGTTATCTACAGATGTTGGCTTCTGACTAAAAGCTGCTCTGAAATACATGTGTGAGTCCAACAATGGCCATACTATAGTTTCACCTTTAACACAGCATAAGCCAGCAAAATGCATTGTGGCCTACCTATACTCTATGTTCACAAATGGCTACAACAGAATTTCAAATGTAATCATTTCAGCTATTTCATACCTTTATTTTGATTGGATTTGATATTTTTTAAAATAAAACATAAGTGCTGCTTTAAAGCTTTGAATTATTAAGGTCATATTTATTGCAAATAAGAAGTGGTACCCTGGGAATGGTACTAAACAGATGTTCCTTATAATGATGCCAACTTTGCATCAAAGCAACAAAAAATACAAAGCAGAAACCTCAATAAACACCATAAATTACTTAGAAGACAGCATGCTCTATCATTATCCATAATAACCTGAAATCCAATGGGAATAATTGACAAAATTAGTACATTTTGTTAAACCTGATGATAAATGTCTAAGCACACAATGCACGCAAAACTCCTAATGACTGCAAAAAATATTTACCAAAAATCTGCCATAATGTATAAACTAGACAATTATCATTTTTCTTCTAGCTGTCTTCAGGACTTGTATAACAAAAGCTTTCTTAGTATTATTCCAAGTGTTCACCATGATCAGTTTTTTTTTTCTAATAACTAACCCATTAATAATTAATAAACCCAGATTTTGGGTTATAGTATAAGCTATGACTCTGCACCAAATTTTTGGCCAAGCTAGTATCAATGTAAATATCAGTTTAGGAACAAAGAAATCTACTCAGTGCTTAAATATTAGATAACAAAGAAAGTCATATACCCATTCAGTATACGATGCAGTTTTTTCCATATACTTCCAAACTTATTGGAGTGCATCTTAAATTTGATTTATTTCAATTCCTAAAATCATGCTTTTTGGGGGAAGACTGAGCAAGTGAAAATCCAAATACAAAAAATATAAGAAATCATAAATGCTCTTGTTACTCAATATTTTACCTCCTGCAGCTATGTGTGTGTATATATGTATTTATGTATCTATTTGTGTACAGTATTTATTTAAAGGGATTCTGTAAAAAGCCGAATTTCCCCCTAGGGACAAAGAGGGGTCTATGTATGATTTTTATAAAATAAAAAAATAAAGAAATTTGATGGATTTGTGAAGACAAAATAACTGGTTTTGAAAGAACATTCTTCAAAAGGCTTCAGAACCACCAGCATGTTAAACAGAAGTCCATTGTAAAGAAGGGAAACAATGACAGTACTTTAGTCTTCCTTATTGTTCACACAATATTTGTATCCTATTTTGACCATGAAAATGTTTTATATATGAGGCTGACTTTAAAATAATATTTACTTTGGGTGCTCAAAAAATTGAAAATTGTGCAGCTGATCCAAGTATAAAGTGAGTGAGGCTAAAGAATGTCATTAGTATTAAAAGTAAGTATTAAAACAATGCTGACTTCTTCCTAATCTTCAACTCTTCCCTCCCATTCAATTTACAGTTTCCCAATCCTCTACCTTGAGACCAGTTGCATCTCTTGATACAAATCTGTGCAAGGGTTCATATCCACCTATACTATTATTCTCTGTTTGGTAGTGAGACCTTCCCTCATCGTAGCCACCTTCTTTACTACCTTTAGTAGTATTTCTTTTGTTTAAGAACTAAAACATTCAATTTCAGTGTATTCACTGCACTTATTTTACTCCCTTAAAGCATTTCGCTAATAGTCTGTCCTCTTATTTTTGTTTTCTTTTATGCCAGGTGAGCATCCTGGGTACTTTTTTCATATGTTTTGTGGGTGGTAAACCCCACCCCCCTCTCGACTAACTGGTCATCAATCACAGAATTTTTTTAGAATGTCTGTTCACTATTTGCTCGTTTCACGTTGAACATCAAATTTGTGTCATATTGTTACCTCGTGTCTCCTTCTCTCATCTACTCAGTAGAGGCTGTTTTGTTTAGGCACAATAACTGTAAAGGCATCCTTAGTGTCTCACTGGAAATCTAATATTTCTATCTCTTTTGCATCTAGACAAGCTGCATTTTTCAATGTTACTTTCCTTTTAACTCTCAGCGGTGGTGATAAATGAGTCATTTGCTTCAGATATTACAGAATGGTAGAATTTCTGTGGAGCCTTATAGCCTATGGCTACTGCATTTCTCTTCTTTGTTCTTCTTAAATCTTATGTAAGTGGGGTCTTTCGTTGGGGCTATGTTTCCTTTCTAGGTTTAGCTCAGGCTGATTATCTTTTACCTTTTTTAAAAGACCAAATTATGTGGATATGTTGCATTGGGGTAGCATTTATACTGTTATTACTGTTGTTAACACTGTCTTGTTTTGACTGTTTATTTTTTGAAAAAATGTTTTGATTATTAGTTCTACTGGTTACTGATGCCATTTAAAATAATTTACTTAAGCAAAATGCAGACTTCTTGCAAGAATACTAGAAAGTTGTCTTCTGAACCAAAAAAGGGGAGACATCCCAAAACTGATGCAGTCGTTTTAGTGTATTTGTGGATGTGTTGGGGAGGAGTAATATTTATAGTGTTATTACTGTTGTTGATATTGACTTGTTTTGACTATTTATTTTATGACAAACATGCTGATTATTATTTTCTACTGCTCACTGATGTGATTTAAACTTCAATAAATATTTGATCAAAAAAAAAATGCTGCCTTCTTGTAAGAATACTAGACAGTCTTTTTCTGAACCAAGAAAGAGGAGACATTCCAAAACTGATACAGTTGTTTTAAGGTATTATGACTTAATGAATTATGACATAAATAATGAGTGAAGCTTTAAAGGGTTTAGAATTTGTAAGAAATAATGATATTGGTTTTAAGGTCAGTTTTAACTTATGTGAGAAGTATATGATGTGTTTAGCAATGTACAACAATTAGCTAAAACGTGCAGGCAGGTTTTAAAATAAAACTTAAAAGGAATCAAAATTTGTCATGCCAAATTGGTAATGCGGAAAATGTTACATTTTTTTGACATGCTGCACAATTACAGTGTAAATACGAAAGGCGAGGAAGAAGTAATAATGAAAAACACTTGGTTACTGTCATGCTTAGCGTAATAACAGAAGGAAATACAGTATATTCCCACTGTACATAATGTTAAACAGAAAGACAATACCAAAAGAAACATTTTATAGCGATATAATAATTCAAGCTCTCAAAAAACTGAATCACTTTAGAATTAATGGAAGATTGGCTGGGATATTTACAGGAGTGTCGTCAGGTGCATATTCAATCAGAACATTGTGCTTGCAAAGGATGCTTTAATTTCCATATCTCCCTGACAAGATTAAGGCTCGCTTAAGAAACCAAAACTGCGATCTGGTAATAACACCCAGTGCTCTAACAAATCAGATACAAATTCTTGATGTGTCTCTGAAAAAAAAATATTGTAAGATCGTATTCGCAAATAATTTTGTGGCTATATAAAGATGATCATGCTCTGATATTGAGTAGCAAAACAAAAAGGGCATCAGCATCAATAATTGCAATGGATTTAAAAAGCTTAGAAACAACTACCTGAAAATATAATTACTTATTTTGAAAAAGTTTATCAAATACAGAAGATGGATTTCAAGACAATATTCTCTGGGATAATGGTAAAATGAATGATGAAGCTGCATCATCTTCAGAGTATGTGAGTATATCAATAGTACCATATTAGAAGGTTTTGGAATAAACCTTCAAAATTGTACAATATGTATCTCCTGTTTATTTTATATCAATGCTTCTTTTTAATTACTGGTATACATTTTTTTAAATACAACACTAGCCTTTTAATTTTTTTTATAAATATTTACTTCTAATTCTTGTAAGTACTTGCCATTTTTTCATGAAAATGTATTTTTAAAAGTGGGTGTTTTAAATTGGAAGCAATGTGGTCATTTATTTTAAAGTGTAGCACACTGTCATATGTAGGAGGCTGACATACTGTAAGTGTGGTTGCAGTGAGGTCGAGAGAGAGAATATGTAATATTATAATATAACTAGTGGGAGCATGCGGATCTCTGTTTCTCAAATGGCAGACAACTGAAAGGAGTGTAGTCCACCATTATGATGATAAATTTGAATATGAATTTTGAAGATATATAGTAGGTACTATGTCTTGGGGGAGTATCAATAGAGGCTGTAATGGATGGCAAATAAAAGCGGTTGTTGATATCGTGTGTGTGCTTGTGTGGTCTTCAAATTAAATGGATTGTAAAAAGCACTCAGAGGCATTGTAATGTGGGAGGACAAAATGAAAAAGTGTTTTATTGAAAAAAAGAAAAGAGCATGTAAAAGACAAAGCATTACAAGAACGCGATGAAATATTAAAGCAAAAGTTTGAGGTACTGTGTGTTGTAACATCATTGGTGTTGTGTAAAGGGGTAGTACAGAATATTAGCTATGTAGTATTCACTAATATTGTAAAGGTGATTTAAAGTTTCATTGAAAGTGAAAAACAAGCCAAAAAGTTGTCATGAAAGCCAAAAAATTGAGCTGATACAGTGGGCTTGAATAAATGTCCAGTATCCAAAAAAAGAAAAGTTACTTATTACTTTAACTCACTAAAAAGTGCCATCTTCTATCGGTCTGCTCCTATCATGTTCTACAAAAGAACATGTACATGAGCAATAGAAGAAATCGAACTTCACTTTATCCTACTTTGTAATTCCTGTGGAAGTAATAATGTGTGGTGCTAAACATTGAGAAAACAATGGGTTTCCATTTTGGGAACATGATCTTTTGTTTTTTCCCATAGAAAAATAGCACCCTTACAGTAAGGACATAACTGGTCAAAGCCTCCCAAATAGTGTTCACCTAACAGACATTAATGTGGTGCTGTAGAAGCACTTGAAGATTTGTTTGTATCCAGGGAGACATATGAGTATGTTTTTCTGGGTCTTAATCTACATCCAGGGTTCAGTCTGGCCTGTCAACTGGCCACATTCAGGCTTACATCTTGCTTTTGCATGTGCAACATCATCTTTGTGTCATATGATCTGTTTTGAGTGTCATTTCCTGTGTTAACAGCTGTTGGTTTTCTTTGTGTCATTGCATTTTCTGTTACGATGAGGTGTGGCAAGTACACTTGTCAATCAGTTTTACTTTTAGTTTTTGATATTTTTTCTCTAAGTAGTGAGTTTCATAAGGAGCATGGATGATTGAATCTCTGATGACACACATGAAACAAGGTTGCACTGTGGAGTGCCATCACCTTTATTGACAGCAAAGTGCAGTAAGTACTTGGATCAGGTAAACAAATGTGTTACTGATGTGAGTGACGAAGAAGTGTAGCCTGCCTGCATAATGCAGGTCACCAGCAGTACCTGTCATCACATTTCATTTCTTGTCCAAGATGTGTCCTGAAGGCATGTAGGAGCTGGTGTTGCATGCACCTCTCTTGAAAGAAAGAAGTCTGTTATTTTCCTAAGATTATATTGAGAGTCTTTAGTTGGCAAAGCTGGCTTCATGTCTGACCTGCAGTGTCCTCACTGGGCCATACTTGATGTACCAGCAATGTAAAACATGGCATGCTGTTGGCCTTGCCTATTAGTGCCTACCAGTGAAATGATCTGTCAACCATACTTATTGTGAGTAACAGAGCAGAGTGGTAGCCGTGGATATCCTTTCACATGAGGCATGCCACTGCATCTGTGCCAGCTTTGAGAAGTACTTCAAGCCAAATTTTAGTGCCACCATTCCACAATTACAAAAACCATGGGCCAAGCTGTCGACTGGGACCAAACTCAAGCTTCTAAGGCCGTGGTGCATGAATTTTTGCATGACAGACAGAAAAGACTGACAATTTTATATTCTAGATACTGTTCCACTTTCAGTTTAGAAGTCCACTCATTCACTTACAGGGAGGAAAGTTCCCTTTAGCTGGACTGGATGAGCTGCAGCTCACAAATTATTGCCTACAGAGTGAACATTAATCAAAGGCCACATATTCAGTATGTACTTCATATGCAGAATATTGGTGATGAATTCAGATCTTAAATTTAAGTAGCCAGTTTGCACAGTAATTCTGGGAAACTTTTTCTTTCACCTATATCTGCCATAGACATGCACAGTTAGAACTTTGAGCACATGCTTCACAGATGGTTCACCAGTCAAAAAACAGTACACACTTCAGCCCACCCTTTCAATGTGTATTTCATGTTTGATGTACTGTTACTGAAATAAATAAGTGAAGAAAAAATACTGTATATAAATAAAAAAAACAACCAAAATTACCCACATATCATTTTGTTACTATTTATTGTCACATTATAGACTTTATTTATTTATTTGCATATTTAGTTATACCTATTTAATTTTGGCTGAATTGTTATCCTTTGTGTATGGAAATGGGAGCATTGAAAAGGAAAAACATTAAGAAAGTTGATTTTGTTTGTGGTATCCAACAAGAACATGGAGTGTACAAGTAGGCACATTACAATATATGTGTGATTTTGGGTTGCTTTTTTTTAACATTTAAGAATTGATTAATTGTATCCATTTTTTTACTATAAAAAACCATACTTTATTTGTTGACTGTAAAAGTTTGTAGTCATACTTGTCAAAAACTGCTACTAAATGCCATCATTTGAACCACAAGCGCTGGTATTCACCTAGAATTTTTGGGACTTCAACACTTGATTACTGTCAAAAGCCAAATTTCAGTGATTGTGAGTAAATAGTGAAATCGTTTGACACCAACCCCCGGAAAGTATGTAACAATTACAAAGCTACGATTAAAGATAAATGATAAGCAATGATTCGATAAAGGAGAAAATGCTTCTACATTAAACAAGGCAAAGTCAAGGTAACAAAACAAAGAAGTCTGAAAAAACAATAAAACATAAACTCAGGAAACACCTGGGGCCTCATGTATAAACAGTGCGTATGCACAAAAATGTTGTACACCCATCACACACGTCCCAGCAAGCATCTTGTGGGAGCCAGGAACAATCCCTGGACGAGGTGCCAGCTCATCGCTACCACTGTGCCACTGTGTGCCCATGTTTAATACATGCTTTAATGCATTTCATCTTGAAAATGATATCAAGTATACATATTAGTATTCTAAAATGTTCAGAGAGCTATAATATCATGAATGTAATGTATTATACAGTGAGTGGAGATCAGTGCTCTAAGAGAAAGCTTGTTTAAGAAGCGCATAGTGATTTACACAGAGAACACACAGAATACAAAGCGTTCAATGTGCTTCTTTAGTTACAGTGGGATCTGAGAAATTCTAGTAAATTAAACATTGATTTTAAAATGAAGTTTACAACATTCTACTTTAATGACAAAATAAACTATGAGATTAGAGTGGAAATTTTGAAATTAAAGTCGACATTTCAACCTTTTTTTCTTCACTGTGTCCATCATTTTTTTCTTTTCTCTGTACCCTAATACGCTTCCATGTGATACTAAGATGACTACAAGTTGCCTGTTTCACAGTGACTTTGATATCTTACCACTTCTTTTTTTAATTTTGAGCACAGTGCAACTTTCTGAACTTGAACTTTCAAGTGTCTCCGCCACTGTGTATCACTCGATCAATTTCCTTTTTTGTTTATACCACTGCTTAAGCCAACAAACAGTGTTTTTCCTTGCCTCCACTTCACTGAAAGTCTGTTTTTTCACATGTTTTTGCCATGTTCTTTTAACCAAACACTGAACGGGGAAGGTGATATTTATATTGATTTGCATATTAAAATATGCAGAATTCTGTGAGGAGTTGGGGTGGGACTGCAGGCGTGTGCACGTGTGTTACTTTTCACGTTGACCAAGGTTTATGGAGTGTGCATGGAAGTTGACTTATGCCCTGTTTTGTGCATGTGAATTTTTTTGTGCATATGCACATTTCCACTTTTGTCCGTACACCTTCTTTTATTGTGAGTTCTATGCACGCTGTTCTGCATGAGGCCCCTTGTGTTGAAGAGTCTGAAAAGAATTCAACAACTGAGGAGTTTTTGAACATGGAGTACACTTGTAAATAGTGCCACAATATTACAAAAATGTGTGTACATAATGGATTGCTAGGAAGCTGAGTACGAAATATAAACAGAAGTGAACAAAGTAGCAGAAAACATGAGATTGATGTCATATATTTTGGCATATTCAGCTGCTTACAACAAATAAATAGCAAAAAAGTAAATGAAATTAACTTTGAGAAGAAAACAAAGAGCTTGGTAGGACAAGTTTACTTTTTTCTTGATGTGCGTTCATATAAAGTCAAGTTACAAATTCAGTGTTCTGCTCACATACAGAGTGCTTACTAACAATGCTTTTTAGCCATGTCTCTTCACCCCTGTAAACAGACATAGTACTATGGAGCCTCAGAAACTTTGATCATAGCATTAAGTGAACCTGTAAGGTTACCCTTCATCTGAGCCCATCACTATGTGTAATGTAATAGCTTTACATCTAATAGCTATACTTAAGTACCTTATATTACTTATATGTTAATTATATATATTATATATTAAGTAATGAATTAACCCTTGCATTGCAAGCAGTCTTTGCTTCCATTTGTAAGACGTGCATCATCCCAACTGTCTGGAAAACAGGACTAGTCTTCCCTATCTGGAAAGGGAAAGGTGATCACCTGGATTGCGGCAACTACAGGGGGATAACATGCTCTTGGTACCGGGTAAGGTCCTTGCTAGGATCATCCTCAATAGGACCCGTGATCACTTGCTCACCTACCAGCGACCACAGCTGTCTGGTTTTACACCTAAGAAGTCTATCATTGACCGCATTGTGGCACTGAGGGTTTTCATGAAGTGCAAACATGAATATTGGCAGAGTTTTTTTGCAGCCTTTGTCAATTTTCGTAAATTGATACTTCATAGGATCCACCCAAAGTTGCTGGATATCATGGCCGGTCTGTACAACCGTACTGTGAGCAAGGGCAGAGTGGAGGCAGAACCTCTGCGTTCTTCCCAGTTTTTCATCAGGGGAGCGCTCTTGATACAACTCTGTACTCCATGCTTACATGGACTGGATTTTGGGGAGGGCTGTGGTGTCCAGTGGCTATGAGGCATCTGTTGGTGAAGAAAGATTCACTGATCTTGACTTTGCCGATGATGCTATAATCTTTGTGGAGTCATTGGAGGCACTGATCAGGGCTCTCGAGAGAGAATGAGTGTGGAGTCTGAGTGTCTGGGCTTGCGAGTGTCCTGGATACAAAACCAAGATCCAGGCCTTTAATGCTCTCCTGGGCCCACCATCATAAGTGTGTCTGTCTACGGAGACAGTGTTGACCTTATTGCGAGGTTTACTCTCCTCGGCAATGTCATTTATGTCTCTGGTGACTTTTCCTATGAAGTCAAATGAGGTCACTGGAAAGGGTTGTCTGGCGCTCCCAATATCTTTGCAAAGTCTTTAGAGCCCTGGTGCTTCCTGTTTTGCTATATGGTTGTGAGACATGGACGCTACCCAGTGACCTGAAAACAAAGATTGGTCACCATTGGTACAGTGTCTCTTTGGAGAATCCTTGTGTAGCGCTGATTTGACTTTGTGAGCTGCCGCTCATTTGATACAGAGTCCCAAGTGAGGCACATTACCTGCATTGTGATGGAGGGTCAGTTACAGCACTACAGCCATGTGGTGCAATTCCCAGAGGGTGATCTGGCTCACAGAATCCTCATTGTTGAGGACCCGAGCAGCTGGACCTGGCCAAGGGGGCGCACACGTAACACCTGGCTACAGCAGATGGATGGTCATTTCCAGGGGGTGGGACTGTACCATGTGTCTGCCTGTGGGGGTTGAAAACCAGGAAATCAAGCCGTTTTGTCATGTGGTAGGAACAGCATCATACTGTACCAGTGGAACCTGACCTGACCTGATATTAGAAGCATACACATTGTCTAGTGAAAAACAATAACAAGTCTAATATATTATCAGTACACTTGCATTGAATATGCTTGGTATCTCAAAAGTGATTTTAGAAGTAATGTTTAGAAGATTCCAAAAAGTAGAGACACTATGCCCTGTCTTACATTAATATACTTAACTGATTTTAAGATGGAATGGTTAAACATTTTACTAGAAAAAAGATGGCAATAGAGAATTGATGGTATTTTCCATCATCATCTTCTTTTTTTTGTGAAAGGAAATCTAAAGAGGTGTGATTAAAACTCTGGGCTTATTTGGTTCACTTATTCAACTAAACTAATCAATTTCACTAATTTGCTAAACTGCATTTCCAACACTTTTAGCTTGTGCCTTATTTTAAGATGTCAAATCAAATATGCAGCCAAATTAGCCTTTTAGCAGAGTTCACACCAACAAAATCACTTGGGTTGACCTGCTGGCTTTAAATAAATTCCAAAATAACATACAATTAAGATATACAGAATAAAGAAATGTATAGCTTATGCTAAAAAAAGATCAGTCCTAAAAGTAGTGCAATGTTATGTTTGGTTTATGTAAGTTAATTAATTCAATATAGCATAAAAATATTATAGGGCGGCACGGTGGTGCAGTGGGTAGCGCTGCTGCCTCGCAATTAGGAGACCCGGGTTTGCTTTCCGGGTCCTCCCTGCGTGGAGTTTGCATGTTCTCTTCATGTCTGTGTGGGTTTCCTCTTGGTGCTCCAATTTCCTCCCACAGTCCAAAGACATGCAGGTTAGGTGCATTGGCGATTCTAACTTGTCTCTAGTGTGTGCTTGGTGTGTGTGTGTGTGTGTGCCCTGCAGTGGGCTGGCGTCCTGCCCATGGTTTGTTTCCTGCCTTGCACCCTGTGTTGGCTGGGATTGGCTCCAGCAGACCCCCGTGACCCTGTAGTTAGGATATAGCAGGTTGGATAATGGATGGATGGATAAAAATATTATAACTTGAAAGTACTATAGTAACCTCCGGTAACACAGGTTTGCAAAATTAAACTCATAAAGAATTGTTTTAATTGTGAATAGTTATATTAATTTGCATTCATGAACGCAATAAAAAACGTAATTAGAATGTTTCCATGATGTCACATTTAAGTACAAATTTGAAAGGAATTTAGTTAAAATATAAAAAACTAGCAAAATACCCACGCTTTACAGCGGTGAAGTACTGCCTTAAAATTTTTATTAAGAAGAAAATTAAACCTTTTTAAACTGAGGGAAAATATACCAATAATTATTTGTTAAGGATCTCTTTGTATGCCACGTTGTCAGTTCGGCCCTCCAGTTGCAATATGACCAAGCTGTAGCTGTGCGCTGAGCTTACTCTTGAGCATGCAATGTACAGTTGGCCATGTGAACAGTAATCTTGTTTCAAATCTCACAGCTTGGATTGCTGCTGTCATAATCGGTTTGAGTTTCATGGTATGTTTCAGTTACAACAGTATTTGTAGGACTTGTGTTGAAGAGACATTCGGCATCTGTCAAGCGTTGTAAGTATACAACCAGTTTCATTGATAACTTCACATCCAGCTTTTGAGAGTTTAAACATTTCTAAACATCAAAGTGTCCACTACTGAAATCGTCACCTGTGAAGCTAAGATGTTTAAGAGGCATTGGCGGTTGTCCAAAGGTGTAAAATATTTGGCCATTTCGGTACACTTAAGCATTTCACTCTTCTAGTGCTCCTGTGTAGTATAATTATCTCCTGTACCGTCATCAGTCCACACCTTGAACCTGTCCCAGTCATTCAATACATAAGACACAATGTTCCTCCGGATATCAATAGTGAGCCTGATATGGCTGTGCAATATGTAACAAAGAGAATGGAAAAGGCAGGTGCCATCTCCCGGCATGGAAACCACTTGGTAAGTGACAGTTCTTTGATCGATGGTGATTACCTCGATAGACATGTTAATGGGGGTACGGTTGGAATGATAAAGGAAATGGGTACCTGAACAATGTAAAGTAAGTCTAAAATACCTATACAATAACTATAATCGTAATAAATGAACAATAAAACAGCGGAGAAGCCGTGGATTAAATAAAAAGGCTGTAGTTATCAGCAGGGAGATGTGAATACCATGGCGAACCAAGGAAGGGAATGTAGAGACTGGAGCGACAGACGGCCTTATATAGGCAGGCAGCCAACAACGTGGGAGGCGTTGGGATGGGGGACCCAACGCCGCCTCACACGGTGACCGAGCTGCAGGCTATGGACGTATATATGTACGTAAGTAGGATTCAGTTAGCGTTGGGAACCCGCGTACCAAATTTCTTGAAGATGGGCCCATAAGTAACAAAGACCGTTGAAAAGTTCAATATGGCAGCCGACAGTGGCATCATATCACCAAAATAAGTACCAAATTTCAGCCTTCTACCTATGAATAAGAAAGTTCAACATGGTGGACGTTGTTGACCGTTATGACCATTACGCGTAGAATTTTGAAATGAAACCTGCTTAACTTTTGTAAGTAAGCTGTAAGGAATGAGCCTGTGAAATTTCAGCCTTCTACCTACACGGGAAGTTGGAGAATTAGTGACGTTGGAAACTTCAATATGGCGGCCGACAGTGGCATCATACCACTGAAATAAGTACGTACATCGGTTTTGGTTAGCGCAGGGAAGCCACCTACCAAATTTCATGAAGATGGGGCCATAAATAAGAAAGTTAAACATGCCGAACATTGTCAACCGCTATGACCGTTACGCGTAGAATTTCGAAATGAAACCTGCTTAACTTTTGTAAGTAAGCTGTAAGGAATGAGCCTGCCAAACTTCAGCCTTCTACCTACACGGGAAGTTGGAGAATTAGTGATGTTTGGAAAATTCAATATGGCGGCCGACAGTGGCGTCATACCACCAAAATAAGTACATATATCGGTTTTGGTTAGCGTAGGGAAGCCACCTACCAAATTTCGTGAAGATGGGGTCAGCCATCTATCTACATGGGAAGTTGGAAAATTAGTGACGTTGGAAAGTTCAATATGGCGGCCGACAGTGGCATCATACCATCGAAATAAGTACATACATCAGTTTTGGTTAGCGCAGGGAATCCGCCTACCAAATTTCGTGAAGATGGGGCCATAAATAAGAAAGTTCAACATGGCGGACATTGTGAAAATTAGTGACATTGGAAAGTTAAATATGGCGGCCGACAGTGGCGTCATACCATCGAAATAAGTACATACATCGGTTTCGGTTAGCGCAGGGAATCCGCCTACCAAATTTCGTGAAGATGGGGCCATAAATAAGAAAATTCAACATGGCGGACGTTGTCGACCGTTATCGACCGTTATGACCGTTACGTGTAGAATTTCGAAATGAAACCTGCTTAACTTTTGTAAGTAAGCTGTAAGGAATAAGCCTGCCAAATTTCAGCCTTCTACCTACACGGGAAGTTGGAGAATTAGTGATGAGTCAGTCAGTCAGTGAGTGAGTGAGTGAGTGAGTGAGTGAGGGCTTTGCCTTTTATTAGTATAGATTACACAATGTATTTGTATATTCAGTGGTGAATATTTGTATGTTCAATTTGTATAATCAATGTAACAATAAAATATATAGTCACTCTAATATTTGTAAACATATCTGTGCTGCTACAGCAGCCCGTGTTAATATTGTTATTAAACTGTTTGGTACGTTCCTACCTCCACCCCCATTTAATTAGTACATTTGGTATGTCCCTAGCTCCCTTTGCTATTGGCGCTGCTTTTGTTTTTACTTTAGTTCCCACCATATTGTATTTAGGTTAAGGAAATTATCATCCTTTTACCTTCAAGTTATCAATGGTTTTACGTCCTAATACTTGTATTACTTATGGCAAGAAATCTACATTAAAGTATACAGACTCTCAGCCTTGACTTCTTGGTGAGTAAACTATCTGTCCACGTTCACTACAACCAGTTGGGCGACGCACACTCCGTACAGATTTGGTCTTGGGAGAGAAGCCTCACTAATACGGCGTTCGGGGACAGAATAATATCTATACTAATAAAAGGCAAAGCCCTCACTGACTGACTCACTCACTCACTCACTCACTGACTCATCACTAATTCTCCAACTTCCTGTGTAGGCAGAAGGCTGAAATTTGGCAGGCTCATTCCTTACAGCTTACTTACAAAAGTTAGGCAGGTTTCATTTCGAAATTCTACGTGTAATGGTCATAACTGGAACCTACTTTCGACCATATATACGGCCATAGCCTGCAGCTCAGTCGCCGTGTGATGGAGTTGCGTCCTGCATCATCACGCCTCCCACGTAATTGAGTGCCTGCCCATATAAGGTAAATATTCGCGGGTGAAGGACTGTGCTTATGCAAACAAAGATGAGATGGTCTAGTGTTTGGTACAAACTCAGCGAAAGTGCGAGAGAAACTTTTAAGTGCCGGGTCTTAGCTAACATTAAATAAAGTCGTGGACATCGCAAGATCACACAAGAGAGCGGCTCACGTGAACTGACTGTGAACGCAGTACGTAGAGAACAAGGAAGAGCTCCAAAGAGCGCTAAACAAAAAACGCATTACACAATTGAGAAGGCAGCAAAAGAATATGAAGCGAGTGACGCATACAAGCATATTCATAAGTGCAGCTACTGCGGAAACAAAGCACGGTGTAAACCATAAGTTTAAATTAAGTTTACAGACACGCTGCCGCTGGCATTTCTCATGCCTACGACGAATACGATATTCGCGAGATACAAATTTACTGAGAAGACCCAAGGTATAAACGAGACTTTGGATCACTTTGTAACTAAGTTAAAATTGCTGGTGAAGGACTGTGCTTATGCAAATGAAAATGAGATGGTCAGGGAATAGTGTTTGGCACAAACACAGCAAAAGCGCGACAGAAACTTTTAAGTGAGCTAACATTAAATAATTGCTGGTGAAGGACTGTGCTTATGCAAACGAATAGAAAGCAAATGTTACGTTATTTTTAAAATGTTTCCTTTTCTTTTTCATAACTTCTTTAACACACTTCTTCTCTGCTGCGAAGCGTGGGTATTTTGCTAGTATGTAAATAAAACCACAATACATATTTCTTAAATTATATATAACTTATTCTGCTGTGTCCCTATGAATTATCCAGCAATAGTCCGCCATCATACTAACATCCTGGTAACTTCTTTCCATGTCCTTGATATTCTGATGGAGTCATTCATCCTGCTCCTCACTTGCTGTTCTAAGATTTTCAGAGAAGAATCCAAATGCGAATCCAAAAAGTGAACTTGGAGACTCATGTTGTAAACCAATTTCTTAAACTTAACCAATACATTTTTCACAATTTCTTTATAATTTGGATTTATACCATTACCTAAAAACTTTGCATTACCTAAAAATGTAGAAATTACTTCTTTGAATAATACCCAGCTCTTTTATTCTAGGTCATTCATTGCACCTGCAAATTCTGCATTAGAAATTAGTTTTCTAATACAGTGGTACCTCGGTATATGTCCTTAATCCGTTCCAGACCCTTTGACTTATACCAAACAGGACGTATACCAAATGAATTTTTTCCTTAAGAAATAAAGGGAAAATGATTAATCTGTTCCCATGAAAAAAAAATCCTATTGTTTTTGGCATATTATACTTTGATGGGGTTGTATAAAAGAATTTAAACACTGCTTAATACTAAAATACATAAATACAAAAGCAATTAGATGAAATAAATGAAAATTTAACCTCAGTTTACTTTTTAATAACGTCTTTGTTTTTCACAATCATAGATACCGTCGTTCTCGGCATACGGTATGCAGCAGCCACGTCCCGGATATGCTTGCCACCTTCATACTTTTCAACAATCAATTCAAATATACCCAAAAAAATACACAAAATCACGTGAAAATTCACAGAGAGTTATAGCGCGGGTTGTTCACTGAATGCTAGCAAATGGCGTACTGATGCTCGTAGGCAGTCGTGTCTTAGTCTCAAGAGAGGTAAACAAGGGTAGTGTAGTGTTCTCTAGACAGAAGTAGCGACACACTCAAAATAACGTTTCGAATGCTGTTTATTTTGACCCATGTTTAACCAACTCTCCATACAGTGTGCCTTCTAAACCACACCCCTCCCTCCGTCAGTCATACGTCTCAAAAGACGCAGACCATAGCAATCAACACCCGAACATAAAGCAATGGATAAAAGCATCATTGAACAATCATATACAACAGGTAGCAGGCGAGTTGTTCACTGAATGCTAGCAACTGCCGTACTGACTCTCGTGGGCAGTCATGGCTTTGTCTCGAGAGAGAGGTAAACAAGGGTAGCACACGAGTCGTATTCCAAACAAAGGTCGTATACCAAGCAAAATTTTTCATGTCCAAACAGGACGTATACCAAGTTGGACTTATTCCAAAGCGGACATATACCAAGGTATCACTGTATAAGGTTTGGCAAAAATGCCCTCTTTCAATTTAGCCTCAGACAAACCTGGAAATCTTCAGCACAAATGCATAAAACAGGTTCCATCTTTTGAAAGGTCTTTGACAAACTGCTTTATTAACTTAGCATGAAGTGGTAGTAGCCCCACTTTATCAGGAAACACAGCTTAGGTATAATGGTTTCTGGCATCAAGCTGTATATTTTTTAGCTTGCCATTCCTTCTGAACACAATGTAAATTCTTTTCTCTGCTGTTCGCAAACATGGTAATTTTGTATGCCCCGAGTGCTGACCCAGTAAGATACTCAGAACATCCAGGTCACTATATATGAACCAATGGTGCTCATTGTAGTTTTTTTTTTTTTTTTTGAGAGGAGTTTCTAAGAACTCTTAGGTTTCTTCCAAATGCAAAGAATGACCAACAGGTATTAATGTGAGTTATTACTGTTATGAAGATGTACTCCTTTTAGGCTTTCTTTAGACGAATCTGCATACAATCTTTTCTTCAGAATTGCAATTGCTTCTACGTTTCCGTTTTAGGCCATTTACTGTATGTCAATGCAGTAAATAAAGGATCAATCTTTCTGGAAATATGCTACAAACTCTTCTTGTCTGTTTTGGTACCAAGAGAAAGTTGTGTCTAGATGTAATACATTTTTATCTTTTTTAACAGGAATCCCAAGAGTTCTGCAGCATCTTTTGGAAGACCTAGATCTCTTACTAAATCATTAAGTTCATCTTGCGTGAACGGCTTTGGTTCATTGCTTGAACATGTTCTGACAAATTCTTTTTCATCACCTAAAGTACTTTCTCCCTCTGAGGGAGCTTCTATAGAATAAAAATTGGCAGGTGGAGTAGGGATTGGTACATCAGGTTCATGTGGTAGATATCGTATGGCTGATGGAAGATTTGGAAAAACAATTTCCAATTTTGCTGGGACAGAAATGACAGTTATCACCTGGAATATCAAAAGCAACAAACTTCTTCCTAACTTATGTCCACTGTCTTAGTTCCTCAACACAAATAGAGCAGATGCTGTGAGGGGCTTGCTGTTTGCCTTGGTAACTAAGTGGTATTCCAAAGTAGGAGCAAGCTTTTCCCACAAAATCTGTTATGTTCTTTTTCTGGGTTTTTTTTTTTTTTGCTACAAACTTCCCAGAAATGTAGCCAAACAAATCTATACTGCTCACACAACCTCTAGAGGCCATAATATGAATTAACAGTACAAAAAAATATTTACAAGCACTAAACAACTGACTGACATATGTTTGTTACATTCCAGTGGAGTGTATACCAGTGTATTAGTTATATTTATTTTACACTTTATATCAAATTACTATAGTTACCACTGCTAAGGAAAATTAAGACATTAATTAATTGCAAAAACAATTTCCTTTGACCACACTTAAGATAATAGACATCATGCACTTAATATGTATGAATAGTACGCCTTCCAAGTAGGCCAGGAGTCCAGTGACCAAACCCTCATACTCGTATTACAAATAGAAAATAGTTATTGCTTAATACATGGAGACACATCAGAAAATGAAAATATATGAACTGTTCTAATCCATTTCAGAGTCAATGGGATGAAAATACACAGTGTATAATGCAGCGTAAACTGCAACCTCCTTTGAGATGCACTTAATTTACTACAATATGTGTATATAGTTCACATTGTATAACATAGGTGTTATAACTGTGTTTTATGTTTTAATCTGCCTTCTTATCTGCCTTCAAATTCCAAAAATTTCCAGTGCCCATCAGTTATATTTTTCTCAATTCTTGAAATCCCTCTATTTTGAATTTTTTATTTTATCACACAAAGTTTTGAAAGGAGAATGAACATTTATGATCAATATTGGTTACTCTTACTTTATTGTATTGATTTGCCCACCTTCTTTTTGACACCCATTGCACGCCCAACATACCTGGAAAGGGGTCTCTTTTTGAACTGCCTTTCCCAAGGTTTTGTTCCATATTTTTTTCCTACAAGGGTTTTTTGGGAGTTTTTCCTTGTTTTCTTAGAGATTCAAGGCTGGGGGGCTGTCAAGAGGTAGGGCCTGTTAACAACAACAACAACAACATTTATTTATATAGCACATATTCATACAAACAGTAGCTCAAAGTGCTTTACATAATAAAGAATAGAAAAATAAAAAACACAATACAAAAACAAAATAAATCAGCATTAATTAACATCGAATAAGAGTAAGGTCCAATGGCCAGGGGGGACAGAAAAAACAAAAAAAAAAAAACTCCAGACGGCTGGAGAAAAAAAAAATAAAATCTGTAGGGATTCCAGACCATGAGACCGCCCAGTCCCCTCTGGGCATTCTACCTAACATAAATGAAACAGTCCTCTTTGGATTTAGGGTTCTCACGGAAAGGCTTGATGATGATGGTCACGTAGAATTCTGCCTTTTAGTCCATCCATCATTGTTGGAGCATCATGAAGTTTTGAGTAGGTAAAGCCCATTGCTGCATACCTTGTGTGATTTTGGGCTATGCAAAATAAATTGTATTGTAAATTAATTACAAATAATTATATTAATTTTACAAAAGTAATGCAGCAGAACTAGAAGCTGTACACTAATTGACATTTAGTGAATATGGGACATTTTGTCTACTAGGTGAGTGGGAGAGTCATAGTATTAATTTCAGCACTTCATTTCACCATGTAGCTTTTGCCATCAATAATGTTCACATTTAAAATATAAAACATGTAGAATTAAAAGGTACAGCTAAAAAAAAGTTGTTATATTTATTTATGCTGTTATATGAGCACATGTATGTGCAGAGAGAAAATACTGAAGTAATATTTAAAAGACAACTAAGCCTGATAGCAAGCTACCAGTCTTGCCTTGTAAAGGTGTCTGTCTCGTGTTTACCCATTTTAATTTGACCACTGAGGCCAAATAATTAAGGTTTTGAAAAGTCCAGAGTAGAACGTTATAAATATTACAGTTTTTTAGAACACAGGTTTGTGCAGTAAATTAACGAGAAAAATAATAACAATTGGAAATGTTACAGTTGTGCTAATGTTTCTTTCTGTACAGCTTATTAACTACATTTCCCGCAAAACCATAATTCATACATTTTGTTTTCATCAACACCGGTGATTTCTGGTTGGGTGAATGCTGGCATGTTTGTCTGCTTCTGCCCATTTTAGAATCTTTTTAACGTGTGATCTCTTTTTTCTCATGTTCGTGTTTGGGACTTTTGAGTTTTATTGAACTTCTTGCAGACCTGCAAATGTTGGAGATCTGTCTGTGGTTGTTCCATTGTCTTTGTTAAGATTTCGCTGCCTGTCACTGGGTTTGCACGAGCACTCTCTTGTTCACGACATTTCGGTCTGACCCAGCATCCTGTGAGTAATTTACTACTTTCTTTCGTTTTCTGTTTGGTTGTCTGTACGTACTGCCTTTGGAGCCAGCTGGCTAATGTGTTTGAACCTTTTGTGCCCAGGAGGCATTTTGGGAAGAGTGAATCGTGACTAATTTATCTGGAAATGGCATCTTATTCCTCACTTTTATTTTATGAGCTAAACCTTGGCATTTTCATGGTTCTCGTTTATTCATTTATTGAACTGCTTAATTTGAACTCGAGACCTTGTCTGGGAGCTGGATTATATAATCACTGTTTCACTCTAGGAATAATATGATGCCTCCGCTATATACACTGCAGATCTCATTAGAGGCTACGTTGGAGTACACCCTCTAGTTCTCTCTGTCAGTTTTATTCCTACTATCTGTTCTACTCCAGGACATCCCCTTGTTGGATCAAGTGTGAGGAATGGAGGAGTTAACTTTGATAACCTTTATTCACTGAAATACTCACTTCTGATAAAGACCAATCAAACAGACCATGAAACACCATCAAAAGGCTTTGTAAAGATGGCCTTAATGGAATTTGGTCTGTAGACAATAAATCTTTCATTTTATTGTGTCCCACAACCTGGACTTTTTATTTATGTCAGGTTAAGTGCTGGTGATTCAGTTTCCACAATCTTTCTGCCCCTGATTGTACCTTTTTTACTCACATAGAACTGCTGGTTTGGGTGCTGGGATTGCTATTGTTTTTCATAATCATTTTAAATGTAGTCTTATGGCTATAGACAATTTTTCCAGTTTTGAGGCCCATTTGTTTAAGATTAAGTCTACTAATTGCATACTATGTGCATTTGTTTATAAACCTCCTCGATATAACAAGAATTTTATCCAGGAATTCTCTGGATTCTTATCTTGTATAGTATCACGTACTGATACACTGCTGATTCTAGGAGATTTGAACATATATGTTTGATGTCGAACAAAATCCCTGGTTAGAGAATTTCTAGGTCTTGGGGTCTCTTTTAATTTAATTCAAGTGGTTGCAAGTCCCACACATAAGTGAAGTCATGTGTTGGACTTAGTTCTAACATTGGCCTCTCTGTAAATAACCTGGGGCCTCATGCATAACGGCGTGTGTAGAATTCACACTACAACATGGCGTACGGACAAGTCAAAATGTGCGTACACACAAAAAAATTCAGATGCACAAAACCGTGCATAAGCCAACTTCTACGAACTTCTGCTACATAAATCTCGGTCTGCGTGAAATGTAATGCTTGTGCATGCATCTGCCGCCCCTCCCAGATTCCTCCCAGAATTACACTGCTTTGAATATGCAAATCAATATAAATATTCCCTTAAGTTCAGCATTCTGTGAAGAGACAATGGCAAAAGCACCGGGAAAAATGAAAAATATCAGTGGAGGCTAAGTGGAGGCAAGGAAAAACTTAGTATTTGTTGGTTTAAGCAATCCTATAAACAACAAAAAGAAGTTGATTGAAAGTTTAACTTCTGAAAGTCACACAGTGCCCGAAATAAAAAAGATGTAGTCCAATATCAAAGTCCCGTGAAAAGGAGAGTTGTAGCCCACCATTTGAGTGTCATATGGAAGCTTATTAGGGTACAGAGAAAAGAAAAAAAAAATAGGGACACTGGAAAAAAAGCATGAAATGTCAACTTTAATCTCAAAATTTCCACTTTAATCATATAGTTTATTTTGTCATTAAAGTAGAGCATCATAAATTTAATCTTAAATTCTTTTACTAGTTTCTCAAATCCCATCGTAGCTAAAGTAGCACGTTAAATGCGTCGTATTCTATGTGTTCTTCTATGTACTCTATGTGTGTGAATCACTGCTTGCTTCTTAGACGGGCTTTCTCTTCTGCCGACAGGACACAGAATACATTACAATCATGATATTACAGCTCTCTGAACTTTAAATACTAAGATGTATTCTTGATATCATCTCATAATGAAATGAATTAAACCATGTATTAAACATGTGGCCACAGTGGCACAATTGTATCAATGAGCTGGCCCCCCTTTCAGAGATTGTTCCTGCCTCTTGCAAGATGCTGGCTGCGCTGTGCGCAAACCTCAATGAAATAATTTATTGCAGCAGTACTGCCTCTTTCAAACATACTAACCCTCAATTCCTGTCCCACCTTTTCTTTCTCCAATCGCCACATGATCAGCTCTTTAATAAATGTCAAGCCATCTGTAAGCTTAGAACGCTGATTCTTCAAAACTTTTAAGGAACATTGAAATATATTCATAGTACATGTTTAATTATTCTATCCATCTATCCATCCAGTGTCATGCCAGTCACAGGAAGTATACAGCGCGAGGCCAGAACAATCCCTGACCGGGGTGCCAGTTCATCGCTAGCGCTGTCCACTGTGTCCAGACGTTTAATGACTGTATACATTATTTAAATGAAGTTAAAATCTATCTATTGTGAAGAAAACACAGAAAAACAGTTTAAGGGTTTGGGAATCCACCCCCCTATACTGTAAGTTTGAGGAAGAACTTTCTTATTCAGTAAAACGGTCATACAATAAAATACTATTTATTTTTTTGTATAGCCCAAAATCATACAAGAAGTGCCGCAATGGGCCTCTTGACAGCCCCCCAACCTTGACTCTCTAAGAAAACAAGAAAAAACTCCCAAAAAACCCTTGCAGGGAAAAAATGGAAGAAACCTTGGGAAAGGCAGTTCAAAGAGAGACCCCTTTCCAGGTAGGTTGGGCGTGCAGTGGGTGTCAAAAAGAAGGGGGTCAATACAATACAGTACAATACACAGAACAAATCCTCAATACAGTATAAAAATGAAAATTTTAGTACAGAGTAGAATTTAACAGTAGATGATATCACATAATATGATTTGGATTTGTTTAGAGTCCTGGAGACCTCCTTCATCAAGCTGCCTCCCCCATTTGGCCATTCCACAGCTGAAATAGTGCTAATCCGATGAAAGGACCCCTCTTTCCCACGATTCCTGCAATCCTTCATCAGGGATGACTTTACCTTAGGCAGGCAAAACAACTTGGCAGGTGGGCTGTGGCACCAAGTGCCACATTTAAGTACAGAGAAGAGAAACAGAATAGGTGAGGGTTAGTAGCAAATTATAACTATCATGTTACTTATGTTTTGCATGTTTGCAATAAACAGTTGACAAAGAATGGAGGATACGCATAGCAATTTATGTGATTTGGAGCGGAAGTAAGACTGGAGAAGGGGTGACATGGATTATCTTTTGGCAGAGGTGACATCATCTGTGAGCGACCAGAGGTGAAGTCATCAGGGTGAAACGGGAACAATGCAGAAGCTCCTCGGATGACGGGATGATGTTTTCGGAATGAATTCAAGGTGCCGTAGTTTTTTGTTCCACGTCTTTCCTGGCAAAATAAAGAGAGAAGCATTAATACGCTGCCTTAGTTCCCAGTCTTGTGGTTTCCCACGGCTCTTCAGGTACTTTAGCTGCCCCTAATCACTTGTATGTGACACTGTATAATGTAATATATATAATTTACTGCATTTTATCTGAAAAATCATATCAAGAGCTCCAAGAAGATAGCACCTGGAAGTCAAAATTGGCTTAGAAGCCAGTCATCATCATCTGTAAATACGTGCTCTCTTCTATTGAATTGAATTGAATTCCTTTATTGTTATTGTATGGTACAATGAGATTCAATATGCAAATCCTCCATAAACTTATTTTCCTATAAAATGGTAAAATAACAAGAATAATAATAATACAACAAAAAAATGAAAAATATATATGAAAGCATAAGTGGCTCAGGTTGTGCAATATTACAGCTGTGATGCAAGTTTACAGTGAGGTAATTGTACTTATAAGTACAAACAGTTCTACCGGGAGCACTTGATGGACTGATTTAGTGCGTTTATATCTCTTGGGATGAAACTGTTTCTGAACCGTGAGGTTCGTGCAGGAAAGGCTCTGAAGCATTTGCCAAATGGAAGAAGTTCAAATAGATTGTTCGTATGGCTGAGGCAACATGTGCTAGATGTTAATTCTGATAATTCTCTCCGCTCTTGACACAATTTACTGTAGAGCTTTCCGATCAGCTGCTGTAGAGCTGTGATTCCACACTCAGATACAGTGGGTTAAAATACTCAGTGGTGCACTGAGAGTAACAACGCTAAGCAGCTATAGTATTTGTAATAGTTTGACCATTCTGTGCACCATTATATGGTTACAGGTTGATTACAATCAGATGCCTTAAACTAATAAATGATATGCAGTTAATATCAGTGTATTTAATAAAGCCGCATCAGGAATGTGAATCTAAAAAATAATGGGAAGCTACCCAGGAACAGTAGCACTGCTTTGATGCTGGGTGCCGCTAGTTTGCAAAACCAAACCGAAAACTTGTGTATGCTATGGTTTGAGCTGGCCTGAAAATGTGCGTGGCTTTACGTCAAGTTTAGTTTTTATACATCACGATGTGAGCGTCTAAACAGGCGTACGGAACATTTTTGTGCGTATACACCTTTTATACATGAGGCCCCTGGAGATTTCTGATGCCAGCATTTTTGATCACTTTGCAGTGGTTTTCGAAATTAAGTTTTTGTATCCACCCATCACCTTCACTAAACCACAGCTCTACTCATGCAGTATACATGCTGATAGCCCTTTCTGTTTGTTCAGATACTCATGATCTGGTGAAGCTTTTAGATCTCAGTTGCAAGGATACACCCTTAAAGTTAAGGACAGCCAAGGTAAAAGCCAGTGTTCGACCCTGGCTTAATGACACCAAAAGCAGAATAAACATCAGGTTTTGTATGAAATCTCTAAGAACTTGCTGGAAGTCCTACAATGAGGCTGTGAGAGCAATTTTTATCTTGTTTAATTGTAAATGCTGCCTTGGGACTTAGGGTGCTGTCTAGCACTATAAACATTCTCTTGAATCCACCTGTCAGTGGCTTGCCTGAGAGAACGCCTGAGTCTGCTGAGCTTTTTCTCCATTTTCTCAATTTTTTTATAAATAAAATCCAAGCCATTCAATCCAGCATTATTATTATTCACTTTTAGGCCATTGCACAGCTGTTTTACTTCCTTTCATGTTCCCTGTTCTCAGCTAACTGATATAGTCCGGCACATGAAACCTTCAAATTATCCACTAGATATTTTACCCACACGCCTGTCTTGAGATACCTTTAGTTATTAGTCATTTTTTTGTCATTATTAACAATTGTCTAAAATCTGGTATAATGCCAGACAACTTTTAACATGCAATTGTACAGTTTCTGCTGAAGAAGACCACTCTTGATCCTACAGTTCTTTCAAACTATAGGCCTATTTCTAAGGTCCCATTTCTGGTCATGGCATTTTGTTAAAATGGCTTGAGAATAAAGACGGCATTCAAGGGTGTGCATTGAAATGGTTTGAGTCCTACCTTAAAGGTAGATCTATGTCTGTTAACATAGATGGAAACTTCTCTCAGCCACCATCTCTCATACAAGGCATTCCACAAGGTCCTATTTTGGCTCCTATTTTATTTTCCGTTTATCTGCCCCACTGAGGACTACCTTTCATTTACCATTGTTATGCTGATGATATGCAGTTATCCCTCAAAATTATTCCTGACATCATTCCATCTGTAAAAAAAGCTGATGGAGTGCTTTGAGGACATTAAATATTGGATGGTGCAAAATTTCTTACAATTAAATTAAAAGAAAACAGAGGCCATTATTTTGTTTCTACCACAGTGCAGTTGAAATTGGCACTCAATTAGGCTCCTTGCCAGAAATGATTCATAATGATGTCAAAAACCTAGGTATCTTCTTTGAGTTGTCACCAAGCTTTGATAAATAAATTTCTTCAGTAGTAAAGGACAGTTTTCACCATCTGAGGCAAATTTCAAAACTAAAATCTTTTCTTTCACAGAAGGACTTGCAAGCATTCATTCATGCCTTTATCTCATCTTGGCTAGACTATTGTAACTCCTTATATGTGGGACTGCCCAAATCTGCTTTGTTGTATCAAAACGCAGCAACTAGATTTTTAATTTCATATCTCCCCTGTATTAGCCTCTCTCCACTGGCTACCAGTGTGGTGTCTCATTGATTTTAAAATTTTGTTGTTTGTTTTTAAATCCTTCCATGGTCTTGCTCCAAAATACATCTGTGACCTCCTTGACCCCTATGTGGCACCAATAGCATTGAGGAGAATTGGACAACTACTCCTTGTAGTTCCAAGATCTTGGATGAAGTCTGGAAGAGACAAAGCTTTTTCAGTTGTTGCTCCTAAGCTTTGGAATGACTTGCCTTTCCACATCAGGCCTTCATCCTCTATCAAGGTTTTTGAAAGTCAGCTTAAGACCTACTTGCTTTCTTCAACCTTTCACTGAGTATAATGGGTTGTGGGGGATGGTGGGGTATGGTTTTAAATTGGTTGTTTATATTGTGTTGTTTTAAATGTGCTTTTATAAATTAATATGACTGGCTGACTGATCAATTTAGAAACCATCTTTATTATCAATTTTCATTCTGTGTCAAATCTTCACAACCATAAATTACAAAATTTGATGACAGTGTGAATAACACAGCAGTCTCATACTTCATACCCCCCACTTCTTTGAGTGCATTCATCTATTGTCTGATAGGATGAACAGACCACTTCCTTGCAATGTGGAGATATTACACTATTGAGTAAAATCCTGGCTTATAACTAATGTTGTCAGGATAAATTATGTCTTCTTTCAACTCTGCATTGGAGTATGCAAGTATGCTGATGGACATTACAAAATATCAGTGTTATTAAAATGATTTTCTATTGATGGATTGCTATTTTTTAACATATTTTAAGGAACTTAGGTAAAAAAAAATCTCTAACATTAAGAAGTTAACTGTGAACTGATTACAGAAATACTGCTAACATTATAATTACCCATTTAATTAACAAGAAAACAGTCATCTACATCTATAATAGATTGCTTTCATGTGTTAGCCCTTAAGTGTTAGTGGGCTGCTTGGAGTCAAAGATGTTCACTATGAAGTATAATTTTCAATCAGCATAGATTATTGTGTGATTAAATGCTGCCATCTCAATAGACACCATCACTGTAGCAATGCTTTTACATTATTTAAAGTCTGTTTTTAACCATTTCATTTATCTTTTGCAATATTAAAATGATCAACACCAAACCAAATAGTCAAAAAATAGTAGAATGTAAGTAAGTGAATGTAATAACTGTCCAGGCAAATTTCTATTACTAAGGTGATGAGTGCAATGTAGAAATCAATCTGGCATTGGCACAATTCCATATGAAAAGTGCTCCAATTTCTTGCCATATCTTATGCCATGACTTACAGATGTTGCTTGGCTTAGGAGAATGAGAACAAATGAAAGGACTTTGAGGTAGCAATGAGCATTATATTTGCATTGAGAAAACGGAAAACAATAATGCAAAAAACAGAAATTAACAATGATTGGCAACTACGAAAGCTTTTGTGGACTCAACTAATGAAAATACTTGACTATGCTGTGGTTCATCAATTTTATCCCCCTGTAGTTACTACAGTCCTGCACATCCTCCTTAATCTTAAATATCGGCACCAGTACACTTCTTCTCCACTCCTCGGGCATCCTCTCACTTTCAAAGATTCCATTAAACAATTTGATTAAAAACTCCACTGCCATCTCTCCTAAACACTTCCACAGGTATGTCATCTGGACCAACGGCCTTTTCATTCTTCATCCTCTTCATAGCTGTCCTTACTTCCTCCTTGCTAATCCATTGCACTTCCTGATTCACTATCTCCACATCATCCAATCTCTTCTTTCTCTCGTTCTCTTCATTCATCAGCCTCTCAAAGTACTCTTTCCATCTCCTCAACACATTATCCTCACTTGTGAGTACATTTCCATCTTTATCCTTTATCACCCTAACCTGCTGCACATCTTTCCCAGCTCGGTCTCTCTGTCTAGCCAATCAGTACAGGTCCTTTTCTCCCTCCTTAGTGTCCAACCTCTCATACAACTCATCAAACGCCTTTTCTTTAGCTTTCGCCACCTCTCTCTTCACCTTGTGCCTTATCTCCTTGTACTCTTGTCTACTTTTCGCATCTCTCTAACTATCCTACTTCTTCTTTGCCATCCTGTTCCTCTGTATACTCTCCTGTACTTCCCCATTCCACCTCCAGGTTTCCTTTTCCTCCTTCCTCTGTCCAGGTGTCACACCAAGCACCCTTCTTGCTGTCGACCACCATCCTATGCTGCCTAACTACACTTTCCCCTGCCACCACTTTGCAGTCTTCAATCTCCTTCAGATTGACTCTTTTGCATAGGATGTAATCTACCTGTGTGCATCTTCCTCCACTGTTGTACATAACCCTATGTTTCTCCCTCTTCTTAAAATATGTATTCACCACAGCCATGTCCATCCTTTTGGCAAAATCCACTATCCTCTGACCCGTTTCATTCCTGTCCTTGACACCATACCTACCCATCACCTCTATGTCCAATTCCAACCAATTCTTAATTTTCTTAAAAAAAGCCTTATGTTTTCATGAAGTATCTGCCATTCACATCATTAAGTTACATTTTTGCATTTATTACATGTACTATACTATCTAGAAATTGTCAGCCTCACTTAAAGAAAATAACAATTCTGACAACCTGTATAAAACAGAAAATCTGCCTTTATAATGACAACATAAAGGAGAAAACCACCATTTTGTATTCATAGGACTTGACAGGATCAAAACCAGAATTCAAATCATATACTTGCCTGAACAGAGCCTGAAGGGTTTTCAGACAGTAACTGTTATCCACAAGAAGCACAGAAGCTATTTTCTAACTGGTTAACCAGTTGTGCAGATAAGCAGCATGAGACAGTTTAAAATACATGAGAGTTAAAAGATCTTTCAGTAAGAGTCAAGAGTGGCTGGCTGATCAGACTGAAAGACAATAAACTGTGCAGACAAGAAAAGGCAGGAACAATTGTTGGTTATTATGACCAAATTGGACAGAAGAATGGAGGTCCAAACAGACAAGAATGAATCGGCCAAGAAAGGAAAAATGAAAGAAGCAACCAAAAGAACTGACATTTTAACTAGTATGGTTCAGAGCCAGAAGTTAAAAAAAAATGCCAGTAACTGAAATGAAAATGTTATGTAAAACTCAAAGTCAGCAAAACAAATTTAAGCAATCAAAAACAGCAACTAACAGTATTTCCCTAACAAATTCTTTATAAACAATTTCACAATACTTGGTTTCAAATTTCTAAAAGTTTGGCTGCTGACTGCTGCATGTCAACATCTTTTATAATGGCAGCATGATGACGTCACTGTCCATGCCAGATGATGTTATTTGTCAAACCCTCATGACCAGCATTAGTCATCATATCTATAAGCAATATGGCTGCTGCCATGTAATACAAACATAAAAACTATAATTTACTGTTAATATAATGACCTATTGGATAAAACAAGGTAGCCTGCTTAAACATAAATAATACTCAGCTTTCAGTGTTCCTATACACTAGAGAACATTAATCTTGTTCAAAAAAGACAGATGCCATTACAAAGATCACACAAGGAAGGGTAAAAGTTTGTTAGAACACAACAGAATTTAGTAATTAAGAAAATAATCTGTCACAGATAACTCTGTCATCACTTTGGTCTGATGTAATTTCTTTATATCATCTGCAGACTGGAGATCTGCTATATATGGCTTGCTAATATAGTATATGTTCATTAACTTTGAGGGAAACACTTCACTTGGTTTCACGATGGCTTCAGTAAGTCTGCAACAGAAACGTCCTCACCTGGTTAGTTTACTTTTGGAACTGAGTAATTACCCTATAACCTCACATAGTGAGATGCATAAGGCTGTTTTGCCTTCTTTGTCCTTCAAGCTGTGTAGTACAGCTAAAGAGTAATGTCACTTCATTATGTTTATAAATAGTGATCTTAAACGTTTGTATGTACAGTATGCAACTTTGACATTCCAAAAACCATCGGACACCACATTGATGTATAGTTCATTACTTCCCTGACTTTCACTCACTGTGTGTGTGTGTCTGAGTTTAGCTCAAATAGCATACACTTAAATTTCCAATATAATTTTTGGTCCCAGCGGAAAACACACTCTGTCACACATTTCAAGCACTTTTTGTTGGTAATACTCCTATTCTATATACTTCTTCAGTTTATTTTTCTGGCTTGCCGCATTTTTTTTCAGTTGCTTAACTCTCTGAAGTGCAATTATATTTGCTTGCTTATATTGCACAAAGAATAGCTGTAAGAAAACTGTAAACACCTATGGAGAGGTAATGTGCTCATGTGGAATGCAGAATTATACTGATGAAAGTGGGGTAAAATGCTTCTGTATTATTTCTGAAGCTCCATGTGATATCTGCATGAGAATTTTACACAATTGGCTTAATAATACATACCTTTTAGCTCAATATTATTGTGTAATATTTAGGTTTAATGGGATTACTATATATATATATAATGTGTGTGTGTGTGTAACATTTACAAGTCTGGGCCAAATTCTCTCCTTAAAACAGTAGAATTTTAAAAATGAGAAAGTTACTCATATCAGGCCAAACCAGAATATTTTGGTTGCTTGGCAAATTGTGCTTGGGTATTTAGTAATATTTATTATTGTCTCATGTTCTCCTTTTTCATTTGTAAGGGTTTCTTCTAGGAAATCCACATTCCTCCCACAGTCCAAAGCCTGTTGTGAGGATGATTAACATTTCTAAATTGTCCATATCTGAAACAGTGTGTCTACATTGTTGTGTACCTTGTAAATGCAATGATGTCCCATATAAAATGTGTACTTATCAAGGGCTTCCCATACAAATGCATGGGATTAATTGATGCAAAATGGAATAAATGATAAATAGCAAGATATAAGTTCTGTGAAATACAAAATTGAGATAAAAGTTCACTGCAGATTGAGTCTGACAAATACAACATGCAGGTGTGAAATACGTAGTTGTTAACCAAGCTTCTGATAGTTGCCCTAATGAAGACAGAGTGCTTTAAAACATTTGCCACACAGCAAAACAAAATATTCTCAAGTGTGTTTCATGCACTTCATTTTATTTTCACAATGTCACACTTATAGATCCAGTGTCTGCACCCTTTGACACCTTATTAAAGATAAAATGCAACTGCAATTGACTTTGCTAACATTTATCATAAAGATGACCAAAACAATTGTTAAGCTTAAGATCAAAATTGTGTGTCTGCACATTTTATAACATAGACCAGAAAAAGACAGATAATAACTGGATAAAACGACACAGGGAAGAGTTTAGCAATAAAAAAGTTAATACTGTTTCTGGAATAGTTAGAATGCATTTAATCATCCTCATTTCTATTTGTAGATGAATAACTGTAAAACAGTAAAGTCTTTTAAGTGTAATAATGCATCAAGAATAGAAATAGAAGAAAATATTTCAAGCAGGTGCTGCTCAAATACTGTAGAACAGTCCATTCATTCATACTTTTTCAAAACTTGCCCTTTTTTACCCACCATTTCTCATTTCGAGTTCAAGATTGCTGTCATGTGTACAGCAAACACTATATATATATTTATCTGTATATATATATATATAAATATGTATATTGTCGCATGTGGCTGGGGGTGGAGCCCAGCCGGGACGCCCAGGAGGGCCGGAGGAGGGCTTGTGCCTCCTCCAGACCACGAGGGGGCGACTGCCCTGGTTTTGTTGGTGGCCTCGGGTAGGGGGCTTGGAAGCCCAACCCTGTAGGGGCCCGTGGCCACCGCCAGGCGGCGCCCTGGTGCCTGAAGAACCCTGCAACCCAGCACTTCCGCCACACCCGGAAGTGCTGGGAGGAAGAAGAATGGGGACACCCGGAGGGCTTCCGGGTGCGCAGCCGGCACTTCCCCCACACGGGAGTGTGTCCACAGAGGAATGCCGGGAAGCAGCTGGAGCTCATCCGGGGTGCTATAAAAGGGGCCGCCTCCCAAAAGTCGAGGGCGAGAGTCGGGTGGAAGTGGACGGAGCTCGGAGGAGAGGACAGGAGAGGAGTGGAGGCTGAATGAGGACAGAGCACGGCATTGTTGTCCGGCCAGGACTGAAAGGGGTGATTGGTGCTGAGGCACTGGGTTTGTGCACTTTACGACTGTAAATAGCTGTAAATAAACGTGTGTGTGGAGAAAGAACATGTCTACCTGTCTGTGTCCGGGCTGTACCCCACAATATATATATATAAAAATGAGGTTTCTGAACTCTTTTAGGGCCCCTCCCCCCCAACGGGATGACATGCTGAAGCACACCTGCCACATCTGTGGAGGACTGCTTCAACATTGCCAAGGCAACCACAGGTTCGCAGCGCAGCAGTAGAGCGACGTGGAAACAACTACAAGCTGATCAAGATCGCAATAAACACGCCTGTGGCCAATGGATGATGCAAGGAAAATTATAAATGCAGGGAACAGTATAACTTGGCCACTGAACTGGCCACGACTATTCCTGTTTGATGTGTCTCTGTACTTGTTTCATCAAAGGGGGCTCCCTATCATGCTCATTTAATCAAGGGGGCAGTTTGCAATTGCCAATAGTAGGTTATATCAATGAGTTTAAAAAGGTAAAACTGATGTGCAGGATCATGAAGGGTGAGAAAGAGTAGTGTAAGAAAGGTGTTGCAGGACAAATACATCAGAATTAGCCACACAGACTAGCGTTGATCAAAACAAAACTTTAAGAGCCCTCCCAGAGTCAGAAAAAATATGACACCCTGTGAAATAGTAATAATAATAACAAAACATTTATTATTTCAGATGGTTTTGACAATTTTTAGAACATTATTATTGTTGTTTTCCCAGGGCTCTTGGCCATAAGTGCAAAGTGTCTCAAGTCCTTCGAATGTAAACCGATGCATGGCTGTGTTTACTAATAATTGTTAGCGAACATACTGCAAAAGGCTTTCTGTTTAGTATTTTTTAACAAATTCTCCAGCTTATTGCTCAAATTAATTCAGTTCATATATTGAAATATACATTTCACACAGGAAAGTATTATAATTCATGTAACTTGCCATACACATTTTGGGTAGTGAGACTTGAGTAAGGTTTATTGATGATTGAATATGTTTGGCACTCTTCTTTAATATGGGTTGAATCAAATGTTGTTGAAGCCTTTCCTAGCCAATGAAGGATCTGAAGTGATTAGGATAGTATTCAGAAATCCTCAGCTAAGCAGGTGTCATACCAGTGCAATTTGCAGTACATGGGCACATTATAAGTTACATAGATGGAGATATACTAAGAAATTATAGGCACTAGTGAGTCATTTTTACACTATGTTGATGGTGACTACAAGAAATTTAAAGCTGCAGATCAATGCTCTCCACACCATCCTAGCAAATATAGATAAACTGTAGTTTGTCTTCTGTTTCTAGAACTCCATTGCCAGCTACTTGGGTTTGTTGTGTTAAATGAGAGACTGTTGTCATGGCCCAAATGTGTGAAAAGACAAACCTTTTTTCTGTAAGCTTTTTATAACTATCACTTAATACTATTGGCAGTATCATTCTAGATTTCCTTAGAGATGGTGTAAGAAGTACAGACATTCAGGAAGAGCTCAAAGTAGAGCTGCTGCTCCTCTGCATCAAAATGAGCCAGTTGAGGTGATTCAGGCATTTGATTAGAAGGCCTGCTGCATGCCTTGTTGTGGAAGTATTTCAACCATTCCTACTGGGAGCAGAACATGCTGGAGAGATTATACAGTATCTCTCAGCTGGCATGGGAATGCCATGGCTCTGGAGGAAGTGAAGGAGGTGCCAGGGAAAAGGGATGTCTGGGCATTTTTGCTTAGACTGGTGCAACCCAGACCTGACTAAGCAGTAAAAATGGATGTATGAATAGATGATTAGATGGTCAGTTCAAAGGCACTATTTCTTATTAAATCAATTTGTTTTTTCTGCTCTATAGGATGCAATCTCGGCAGTTCAATTGGACAGTTGGACAATTTAATAGCCTGAACTCCAAATGGCTACTGATTGAAACAGTTCCTGCGAGCAGGCTGGAAATCCCACCCTCGAAGGGCAATGCTGTCAACTACCATCTTCCCACTTTCAGTCATGGAATGAAGAAAGCTCCCACAGGCAGGAACAAATAACACACATAAGACAATATATTTGCACATATACAGTATATACTTTGTATACTTACACAATACTACACTTCTGCTACTATTAAAAGACCTGGATTAGTTTGTCGTTGCTTCATTAACAGCGTGTGAAATGTGGTCAGATTATCTGGATTTAATTAGTGCATTTAGATGCTGCATTAAAAAGTTTAATTGCAGAAATTTTTTAACACATTAATCACACGCCTTAACAGTGTTTAATCAGCAGCCACAATACATACTGATATAAAAAAAGTGTTTTAAAGTCTAAATTCCAATTGTCCTATGTCAGCAGTATTCAGAAAAGAATTGCACTGTAGGCAAACAATGACAATTTCCTAAAAACAAGTTCTTCTGAGTCAACTACAAAGCTGGTCAACTATCGCCACAAATACCAAGAAGAGTAAAGAAATGGAAAAGTATCAGTAACTGCAAAACAAAACAATTATTACGATTGTCACACACGTGCGAATAGGGGGACGTTGTTTGGACCAAGTAAAGGTAATTCCACCCCAGGCCAGGGGAGGGCGGGGTGCATTAAACCTTCTCCTGCTATCTCTACAGACCAGCCGCGGGAAAACCTAGTTGAATCAAGAACATCACTTCCGGTTCCAGCACCTAGAAGAACGTCACTTCCAGTTCTGGTGCCTAGAAGAACATCACTTCCGGTTCCGGCGCCTAGAAGATTGTCACTTCCGGTCCCGGCTCCCAATCTGATGTCAGAGAAACATCACTTCCGGTCAACCTACATCACTTCCAGTTAACATACATCACTTCCTGTCTGACCATTTAAAACCGCCATCTTTTCCAACATTCAGCAGTTCTGTCTTGGACTCTCCGCAATCAACTACTCTGTTGAATGGAAAACCAAACCTTTGCAGCTAGGAATAATATACGGGTGACTGCCCCAAACCTTTTTACGTGTGTCGAGTCTCTTCTTTTTTACAGTGGCGTAGCCGGCAGGATGATGGCCTCCTGGAGAGAACGGAAGGCAAACCCAAACCTAGGCTCGACAAATGCTTATAATCCAAGGAAACATCAGATGGGTAAGCACCGCTCCCGAGTTGCCGAGTGGGCGTCAGTCAGGGCATGCTGGGGAAAGCTTGAATATGCTTCGACCCATCATTCTGTTAAAGGTCCGGGGAAAAATAGCCCCGGGACCCACAGACTAGAGCCAAGTGCGTCAGGGAACGCATTGAGTGCTTATTATGGCCTTCCGGGTGTGGGGACTGCCCCTACTTATCCCACGAATTGCAAGCCCTTTAATAAAGGTGGGAGAAACCCAGGCTGGCAGGTGAAAAACACAATGGCTTGGAAAATTAATTTAGCTAAGGCTACTAAGAAACAGGCCGTGGCTTTATGGGCTAAGGTGGTTGGTTGGTTACAACCCCATAAAAAATCCAGCCACCAAATAGCAGAGCAGGTGGCCTGCGCCTTACTCCTCAACAGCTTACTGGGAAAAATCGCCCAGCCGGCCTGGGGATATACAGCTATTGTCGCGCTAGCTGAGACAATAGATCACCTCAGAGCAGAAACTGGCTTGGGAGTGTCAGAACGGGACTCATGTGAATCCGGGCGTACTTGCGTCCCTAATACAAAGTCCTGCGGTTATAATGCGAAGCATGTTGGAGTGGACCCTAGGACGCGCTGGCAGGCCCTGCGAAGAAAAAAAAGGGGTCTGCGGGGTGATGTGGGAGGAGGCACGGTGCGCTCTCGCTGGCCTGTTCGCATATGGGAGAAGTGCTGGTTAATGGAATTAAAGTAATCGCTTTATTTGATTCCGGCAGTAACATTTCCATTGTTGCTTGCCATTTGATATTACCGCGACAATGGTGTAAGAATAAGACCTGCATTACCTGTATTCACGGGGATGTTCGGTGTTATCGATCCGCCAACTTCTTTATCTGTCAGGACGGCATAGTTAAAAAGTTAATGGTGGCCGTGATGGATAATTCTCCGTTCCCCGTGATACTAGGAAGGGTCAATATAAATAGCGGTGATACAGGCACTTCTCCTCCTCGATCACTAGGTCTAGTCACGGACGTTGATTCTGCGCTTTCAACTTCCTCCACGCCGTGTTTACAGCCGGCAGAGGAGCGGACTTCAGCCTCTGGTGATGACAAAGAAATACCAGGGACGTCGCAACCCGAGACGGCATCAGCAAGCGCTACGACAGCTCGGGACGGAAACCCGCCCCTTGAGGTTGAATCCAATCCTCTCTCACATCTGCAGTTTCAATTCAGGCAGACGCCGGCTTCATTTAAAAGGGAGCAATGGAATGACGACTCCCTTAAATTTGCAAAGAATGCAGTCGTTCTAATAGACGGCCAACGCACCTCACATCCAATGCCACAGGGTCCTTACTTTGTGCTTAATAATGATTTGTTATACCGAGTGGCAGAGCATGAGGGACAGATGAGGTCACTGTTGTTAGTACCACGGACTTACCGGTGACAGGTCTGTGAACTAGCACATACCCATCTGCTGGGAGCCCATTTGGGTCCCGAAAAAACACTTGAGAGAATTAAGCTCCAATTTTTTTGGCCCGGAATTAACAAGGTGGTTCGCCACTTTTGTACATCCTGTCCAGAATGTCAATTGAGGGAAATTCCTAGGAGGGACCGTGCTCCTCTAGTTCCCTTACCCTTAATAAATATTCCTTTTGAACGTATTGGTGTTGACCTAGTGGGACCCCAGAACCCTCAGCCAGAGGTCATAAATATATAATGGTCCTGGTAGATTATGCTACCCGGTTTCCAGAGGCTGTTCCGCTGCTCTCACCTACTTCAAAAGCTATCGCACGGGAATTAGTTGGGGTATTTGCGCGTGTCGGAATCCCTAAAGAAATTCTGACGGATCAAGGGACTCCTTTCACCTCGCAGACGTTCAGGGAGACTGCCAAGCTACTTCAAATAAAACACTTAAAGACCGCGGTATATCATCCTCAAACTGACGGTCTTGTAGAGAGATTTAATCAAACTCTCAAACAGATGTTGTGTAAGGTAGTCAATGAGGATGGAAGGAACTGGGATCAGCTCCTCCTCCTCGTTCTTTTTGCATATCGGGAAGTTCCACAAGCCTCCACGGGGTTCTCACCTTTTGAATTGCTACAGTATATGGATGACAACCCCGGGGCATATTGGACGTTTTAAAAGAAGGATGGGAGGAAGAGGCCCTCCCGTCAACAAATATATTAGAGTATATCGCACAGTTATGCGATAGATTTGAGAAAATTAGACTCATATTAAAAACACATATGGAGAAGGTGCAAGCTCAGGCCCGATCCTATAACCGGGGTACGTCTCTGCGGGAGTTCCACCCGGGAGACCATGTCATGGTTTTAGTTCCTACCTCTCATTCCAAATTACTGGCTCATTGGCAAGGCCCTTATGAAATTAAGAAGAGGAAGGGGCTGGTCCACTTTTTGGTAAAACAACCGAATCGTCGACCCAACGAGCGGATTTATGATATCAATCTGCTGAAACCGTAGAAGGACAGGGATTCTGAACCCTCCTCAGGACAGCTCCGCTCTCTCTTCTCTCATCAATTACACCTTAATTTCGGAGATAATTTGACTCGCCAACAACGTCAGGAGCTCGAAGCAGTTATCCTGTCTGTCCCTGAGGTAGTCAGTGAAAAGCCAGGTCGGACCTCCCTGGTTGCGCATGACATTGTGACGAAACCTGGGGTTATAGTCCGAGAACGCCCATACAGAATTCCTGAGGCAAAAAAGGCTGAAGTGGAGTTGGAGATCAGACGAATGCTGGAGCTAGGTGTGATTGAGGAAAGTTATAGTCCCTGGTCTAGTCCTATCATTATGGTCAGTAAGCCAGATGGAAGTTGGAGGTTTTGCAATGACTTCTCTGGCTTAACCAAGTCTCCCAATTTGACGCCTATCCGATGCCACGAGTGGATGACCTCCTCAAGCGGCTAGGACATGCCAAATTTTTGACTACTTTAGATATGACTAAGGGGTACTGGCAGGTTCCCTTAATGGACTCCGCTAAGGAAAAGACAGCATTCAGCACCCCTAGTGGTCACTAGCAGTATCGTGTCCTCCCATTTGGATTATATGGGGCACCTGCGACCTTCCAACATCTGGTGGATAAAGTGCTTATATGTGATAAGGATCATTTTAAAATTGACTCTAAATTTTATTTGAAACCAGTGAACAGATTTAAGAACTGGACTTATATGCTCATACTTTTCAGTTCTTGTAGTGAATATAACTGTCATGTTTTGATTTAATTATAGAGCAAATGGAGAACAATTCAAGCCATAATGTATTACAATCGTCTGTTCTGCTTGAGACAAATGAATGAAATTGCTTTTAAATATCTTGCAGTTTAAGAAAGCACACTAATTTTACAATAAACCACTTTAGTATTATAATAATTTATCTGTAGTTGCTTGAGTTTGGGTGTCCACAACAGGAAAATAAATGGAATTGACATTTGCAGTTATGATATCTTCAAAACTTTGTAACAACTAGTTATGAAGTGAGGCAACAAGATGAAATTACTTTTATAATAAATGTAATATTCCTTATAAAGACAAAACTAACAATAAAATGTAATTTTCAGTTTCTTTAATGTTAGCTGAAGACACTAAGTCTATGATCTCATGTTTTCTGTAACCTAGGTATTGTATTTTGTTTTGAGCTTTCCACATAACCTTGTCCTGTGACATTTGTTCCAAAACAGTCCCCCAGATTGAGATTTATTCGAATATGTTGACCTCTTTTGTAAGCAATTAAATGTAAATCTCTATGTAAAACGTGATATGTACAGTATATGAGCATTTTGAATGACTGTCCATGTGATATTTTGTGGTATAGTAACACATCAAATGTGCAATTTCATAAACGGGACCTGTTAGACACCTGTTCTAATTGTATCCTGCCCATATCAACCAACCAAAACTCTTTTTAAATCTTTTGATTTAGGTCTGATAGGATAGGTTTCTAATCATATGGGCTGGCTCCAATATATGTTTGTAGCTTGTGCTGGAAAGCAGGTTGTTGTGAGCAACTTTACTGATGGCGAGAACTTGGACTTTCCCTGTTATTAGGTATTTTTTTCTGCCATATGCAAAGGTCCCAGGGTGGGCACCTGAGTCACCCTTTTGGTAGATCTAGCCAACATATAACCAGAATACATACTGTATGAGGATGCCCATGGACAGAACAAAACTATCAGAAGCCAAGCAAAATGAAACCTTTTATTGGCTAACTAAAAAAGATTACATTTTGCGAACTTTTGAGGCAACTCAGGCCCCTTCTTCAAGCGAGATGCTTTAATCATAAACTCTGAAATGAGTCTATCCAAGAATAGGTAGGATCTTTAGATAATCATAGTGACAGTTAAATGTAATAGTCTATTCAAGAAATGAACATACTTTTGCAACTAGCACAGCATGTCTTTTACGAATTACACAAATACTTTTTTTTTTATAATTGTTTACCACCATTTCAATGGGTGTATCTGTAGTGTGTATGAAATAATATTACTACAATAGAAATAGAAATAAAAATAGAAAATACAATAGCCAAAATTTAGTTACAAGGTGCTTTCAAACTTTATCATTACATTTGATATTACATGTATGTGTTTTTTGTTTATTCTTTAAGTGATTGTACTATAAAGTTCAAAGAGACATTTATTTTAGCATTTATAGCCATGACATAATGAACAACACAAATTGGATGTTGGGCACAGAATGTCATGAATTAAGAGGTAAAAGAGCCATCACATTTAATAAAAGACTTACATGAATAAACAATCAAAATGAAGACACTATATTGAATGCAAAAGTTGCATATTTAAAAATTCACAAATGACTGGTAATATAAAAATGGAGATTTATGGGACAGTTAATTCTGAAAACGTGTACTATAATATGAAATGTGTAAGTTACTTTAGAAATTAATTTCAATGGGTTTTTTAAAACAGCAAGACGCATGCCTTTCAGCTACATGACAAATTGTATAGTTGTTATACAAAAGACTGACATGTATCCTCTTAGAGAAGCTCAATAAATAGACTTGGGAGCACATGCTGGCAGTGTAATTAGAAGCTCATTAAGTACTTATTAAAATGTATGCATCCATTTATAATTAATCTTTAAATCATTGGAAAACCATTTTTCCTCTATTTTTATTGGAAAGCCAACTTTGCCTAATGGACAGAAACATTAAATTGTGAGCTCCAGTTGAAGGTTATAAAATATGTGGCTTAATAAAGCCAGGGAAAAGAAAAAAAAAGACTACTGAGTGAAGTAGTTCAAGAAGAGAAGCTGACAGCTGTTAAAATATCTCGCTGAGACATTGGGAGAACTTAACCATCGGCTTGCCAGAAAAGTTCAGTGGTCTGAAAGGCTTTTTGATGTTTGTAAAAATTGTGCATTTATGAAAGACAATTTTTAATTTATTTTTAAAAATCTGGCATCAGAGTTATCACTTTTAAAATTCTCTTGCCATTAAGAGTTAAGATTATTTTCACTTGGTGTCAGATGTCCAGCTGTACTCTTGGCCAAGGTAAACAACAGCATAATTAGTAAGCTATTACTGAGTCCCATTGTAGCTGTAATTATCAGTGAACTGGAACAGGTTCATTTTTTAAAATTATTTATTTGACTTCAAGGTTATATTACATACAGTACATTGCTGCATCGTATTCAGATCAAATACTACACAGTCCTGCAATAAGTCTAATATCTATTCTTCATGCATTCTTTATTGCACACATGTGGCTTTCTAAAACTGCACACAATATTTCATATGCAGCCACACCAATATACACATTTTTGTTTTGTACATTTGAACATATTTCTTGTCTCCTACTGCATGTAGTGTGTTATATTGCTCAGCATTTTTTGATTGTAGCAATAACTTGTCTTATTGTTGCTTGTTGACAGAAAGTTATCCATAATCAACTGGAACACCCAAAACACTCTTATAACAAATACTTGCCATTAAAACCTTTGCTGTGTAATGCTATCAAATGTTTTACTTCATTTCTATAAGACATGTATTTAAAATAAATTACATTTTCCAATTATCTGACTAAATCTGAACACATTCTGCATGGGGAATGTGAAAGTACTGCATGTAATTTATTGTCCTAACGACACCAGCTGCATGGAATTTGAATTTGTGAAGGACATACATATACTACATATAATACAAAGGAAAAGTATCAGGAAAACAGCAAATAGCACAACTTAACAGAAACACTTCTTACACATCCATGTATGTAGTGCTGAAAATGCCAATTTAACGCATTTTCGAGTCTGAAAGTAAGCACTATTATGAAATCTACTGATCCCTGTCTTCATATACCTGGTGTTTATAGTAAAGAACTCACAGTGGGCAAATGGACTGCTATAATTTTAAATCTATAACGTCATTCTCTTTAGGTGTTTCTTTTTCTTGGTATAGATTTTGTTGAACAGTGACCATGTTCTGTTGTTTATGTACCTCAATAGCCACTGTAGTCACTGAGTAAAGACATGGAACATAGAAAATCACCATTGCCTTCTTTGGCATTTTGAACTTCTTGACTAGTCTGTAAAAACTGTCCCTAGTGAACTTTCTTGGAAATGAATCAACTTTACTGCCTGTCATCAAATATAAAAGTGAGATGGCCCTTTTTCCTTAATATTCATACAACAGTTGAAGGAGGGGTAATAACTTGAGGGGCTTAGTGATCAAATCCTTCGGTTTCACCACTAGCTTCTGCCATAAAGGAAATATAACAGGCAATAGCACAAGAACTGTTTGATAGCCATGGTTTTCAACTTCTCAGAGAGTGAGAGGATCTGGATATGCTGTATGTGCTATGTGATTCTAAATGAATATCATGCAAGGGAATCTGCATCCTTTGTAACTACAATACAGGACAGATGGGCATCCTGGCTATGAAAAGGGAAGAATACTTACCTGAAGTCCCAGGTGCATGGACAAGCATCCTGATCAAAAGAGAAAGGTTCCTTACCTGAGCTGGAGGCCCCAGGTGGATGGACCAGCATCCTGACCAGGAGAAAAGAAGTTCCCTCCTGACCAGTTATACTTACAGTGCCTTTTCTGGCCGGGATCAAACAATCAATGACAGGAAAGGACTGTCTCTGGGGCTCATTTAATCCCCCAGGATGTAAGATGGCAGCAACCCTGGATATCACTGCCAAACTGGACAACAGCAAGGAATGCTGGGAATTTTAGTCTGGTAATGCAGCCTTGCTGGGGTCTGGGGGTGCCGCAAGAGGGTGATGCAGGGAGTTACACTCCCTATTATTTAGGATTTCTGTACGGCTCAGAAGTGTTTCCAACAGGTAAAGCCCTGGCACCGGAAATACTCCTGGGTCTTCATTAAAAACACCTGTGCTGCCTTGTCAAGGCGAATCGTAGCTGGGAAGAAAAAAGGCAACACTCAACTGGAGGAAAGCAGTGCAGTGTTGAGAGAGAAAGGAACGAGAGACGTGCTTGTGCTTGTGTAAACAAGGTATTTGTGTAATAAAACACCCTTTGTTTGAACCCAGGACAGTCTGTGTTGTGTTTGGGACAGAAACAAAATTAAAAATGTCAAAGTTCACTTTTGAAAAGAGGCTGGCCATGAGTCTCTCACATACTTTTATTATGACAGATGACTACAGTTCATCAACAACTTCATCAATGACATCAATGACAATTACTACAGAGGTGACATACTGCACAGTAGATGGATTCTGAAAAAGTGTTTTCTAGCTATCGTAAGGGAATCAGAGTTTTTTCCAGTTTACCTGTAAAAACAGGAGCAGGCTGACCAGCAAACAATTTCAGTATCATTTTTGAAACAGGGTCTGGGTCAAATGGTTTCTTGCTGTGCTTTATGCAAGAATCCTGTCTGACATCAAGTCCCACCAATTTTCTGTGGCAACATATTGTTGAATGTGTAACACATGCAGTAGAATTCATTTAGTACATCTGAAAGCATAGGGTAGTCAGCAAGCATAGTATATATAGTTTATATTGGAGGTAAACCTAAATTTGCTCAAAGCAGTAAACAGATAGATAGATAGATAGATAGATAGATAGATAGATAGATAGATAGA
>JANRMT010062792.1:113141653-113189983 GCA_026402145.1 Polypterus bichir lapradei | reverse complement strand
AGATAGATAGATAGATAGATAGATAGATAGATAGATAGATAGATAGATAGACAGATAATATTTCATTTGTCCCTGAGGGGAAATAAAAACTTTACAGAAGCTTAAGATAACCCAATTTGATGGTGCTTATTTCACTTTGAAGGCAATGATTAAAGGTAAACCTTGCCAGACTTCTTGCTTTGCCATTGATGTCTCCTTTTTAGTTTAAAAAATATATAAAAAAAGACTATAAAAATCAAAGTCAGGGGACAAGCGACAAATAAGAGTTCCTCAGTAAATTACAAAAAGATAAACAAAAAGGAAAAAAAGACCCAAACAAAATCTAAACAATAAAGAGTTCTCTTTTTTAAGCCTTTTCTTTTGATTTCAGTGAAAGATTAATAGCTAAGGGATCAATAACAATTAAAAAAATCATTGGTGATAATGGGTATTCCTGTTTCGTTCTACATTCTAATTTGAAATAATCAGAACGTATATTTTATACTAATCAAATCTTCTGGACTAGAATAATTTAATCTGCAAACATATATTGGAGCCAAATACAAATTTGCATAAAGCTGTAAACAAATAACCCCTTTCAAAGATGTTTATTCCATTCTGAAGACAATAATTAAGACCTTAAGAGTCATCTTGCTTTATCATTCATGCTCTTTTAGTTAAGAGAATAAAACAAATTCAACAACACACAAAACATTCCTTCAAATTTAACCAACACAATCTCCTTCCCATAACCCAAAGCAATGTTCTATACAACAAGAGAACCCAGTGTAGTTTCTCAAATATATATTAAAAGAGCAGTGAAGGTTGGACAAACACCCAACAAGTTTATTTTACAACAATATTAATGACTTTTTGCCATTTTCTAGAAAACTCTTGAAATGTTTCTAGTAAACAGAATTGTATTTTTTTCCAGTTTGAGATATCAATACATCACCCCCATAATGTGAATTTGAATTGTCCAAATAAGCAAGATTAGGCATTGTGCAAGTCATGAGGTATTTAATACCCCAATAGATTCTTCAGTAACACTTTAGGTACTGCAAAAATGTATCTATTACTCATTTACTATTATGCAGCAAGACCTTAACGATGGCTTTTTTGGGTCTTCACAATACCTGCAAAGTATAAGTACAGTGTTTGTTCATCTCTGAAATGTGATTTACTAGCAAAACTAGCAATTGCTATGACCCCTCTGCCTTGTCTTGAGGTGTCAGCCTCTGTGAAGTAAACATCTGGATGGTGTTGCCTCTCTAAGAGACGTAAATTTGTTTGTTTTTTTTGGCAAGTTTCTGATAAGCACAGCATATCAAGGTTGGAGTCTGTAATGAATTCTGATGGCATATTGCAAATTTGGCACACTGACACTGTTATTTCCAAAGCCATGAGTAGGACAGTGTATTACTGAACAAATGCTGCCGTTGAATGACGATGACTGTGTAAATATTTGAGGCACTGCACAATAACAGTGTCCTTTAGGACATTTCAGTCTGACTGTTTGCTCTGGACAAACTGTTTAATATGAAGGAGTTTTTCACAAGAGTATTGTAGCATAGTAGAAAGCCAATACTTACCTGACAGTGGTAGAGCACACTTAAACAGCGCAGCACAGAAGAGAAGTTGAGATAGGTTTCGGTGCAAATGAGTGGCATAGCGAAAACCCATTAGAAACATAGACTGATGCCATTGGAGGATTGTTCCATTAAAAAAGCAGGAAATATTGCAAGATGTGCATGAAGATAATCACCAGAATTCCAAGATTCCAAAATATAACTGTGATCACTACAGGTGTGATCGCCTTAGTGCCGCAAGCCCATTGGGTGTGGACATCAAATCATTTATCCAGTTGAAACATTGAAGGCATTGTATAATACAGGAGTGGCCAACTCCAATCCTGGAGAGCCACAGTGGTTACAAGTTTTCATTCTAACCATTTTCTTAATTAGTGACTAGTTTTTGCTACTAATTGTCTTCATTTAATTTATTTGCTATTTAAGATTCTTCCTGGAGGGACGTAGTGGCTTCAGGTTTTTGTTTGCTTAATGAGAAACCCTTCATTGCTAATGAGGTGCTTTTTGCTCAAATCACATTTTTCTGCTTCATTTTAGTTGTCTTGCTTGTTAAGATTTTGAACCCTTAATTGCTTATTTCAGTCTTGAAAAGCTGTATTCACTGCTCCTTATTTAACTGCTCCTTATTAGCAATAAGATGTAGATGACAAAGGAACGAGCAGTTGTACATCTAGCTTGTCTCTATTTCAATCTGTGTGTATTCATCATTCAGTATTTGGCTTAATTAAGTACTCAGAAAGAAACAGAACAGAAAGCAAAGAACTGAAAATTACTCATCCATTATAAGGCTTCAGATCATTTGGATGGTACATGTACATTAGAAAATAATAAAGAAAAACAAAAATTATGATTTAAAGATAAACTGAACTGGTAGAGTTAAAACACTAACATGCCTTGAAATTAAATAAGATCTGTTATTGGTGAGGACTGGCTTCTAATTAAGCAGCTGGGTTGGAACAGAAACCTGCAGCCACTGTGGCTTTCCAGATTCGGAATTGGGCAACCCTGGTATAGAAGACATCAACAGCGATCCAGTATATCCATTTTAATTAAGAAGTCAGCACTTTTCCAGTTCCTAGATCACCATTATGGAAAGAAAAATGTTCAAAATCAGGCATCAAAGAAGTGGGCAATCAAAAGAAAATTTCATCCAGTGAATCACAAAAAGATTCAAATCAGTTGACCCTGAGGCTGAGCTCAGTCAAGGTAAAGTCCATATAAATAAATCAAAATTCAATTTACAAAGTAATCAATAGCATCCATGAACCATACATACAGTAAGAGAAAGTGCAAAAAGTGCAAGGTTCAATGCAAATTTTAATAAAAAGTATTCTAACAGGGTGAAACATCAGCAACATGCATGCGCCAGTGTTTCCTCCACCATTGATGAGTAAATGAGTAATAGATGCATTTTTTCATAAACTAAAGTGTTAGTGACTTGTTTCTTTAAAACGTTGTCTATCCTAGCCTTAGCTACTCTCTGATTTAACTTTGAGTCTAACAGTATCACAGAGAAATCAAAATATTCAGAATGTTTTTATTTTGATTATTTGGATTTATTTTCATCTTATTTGCACCTGCACCTTTTAATCAACCTGAACATATTACATATACCAAAGAGTACCTTTTTCAGTGGAACCTCCCCAAATACATTTGTCTGCCACTACATTTCTCAGTGAATTTGAGCACTGTTTATAATTCAGTAACTTGTTCTAATATATATACTGTATTTACGCGTGTACAACGCACATATTTTTTCCCGAAAATTAGCATTAGAAAATCAGGTGCGCGTCATACACGAGGAAACTGCGTGTCATACACGAGGACACTGCTTGGGCTTGCTCTCTCGCTCGCACTCTCTCTTGCTTGCTTGCTTGCGCTCTCTCTCTCTTGCTTGTTTGCTCACGCTCTCTCTCTCTCGCTTGCTTGCTCGCGCACTCGCGCTCTCTCTCTTGCTCGTGCACTCGCGCTCTCTCTCTTGCTCGTGCACTCGTGCTCCCTCTCTCGCTCGCGCACTCGCGCTTTCTCTCTTTCTCACTCGCGCTGTCTCTCTCGCTTGCTTGCTCGCGCACTCGTGCTCTCTCTCACTCGCTTGCTTGCGCACTTGCGCTCTCTCTCTCTTGCTCGCGCACTTTCTCTCTCTAAACGCTTCCTATACAACCACAACGCATGTCGTACACAGAGAAAAATGATTTTCACGATTTTCTTTGTAAAAATTAGGGTGCGCGTCTTACACAACAGCGCGTGGTACATGAGTAAATACGATATAAATTGAAAAGGATGCAAAAGGGAAAAGACACTAACAGTTTTAGTATCTTGACTCGAATCACTGTCTCCTGACTCCCCCAACTTTAGTTGCCCAATTTTAGCCAGTATTTACTAAGCAAAATGCTGTATGATTTTTATGAGTATCTCACTTGTTCAGTATGTCAAAACAGAGTGCACATTAAGTGCCATGGGAATATTAAAGGTGCATATGAATCTAGTGCCAAACGTCTGCTGGGTCCAGCAACTTAGAACTATATGCCTTGTGGCGCATGGCCGGGTCCCATGCCTGGCTGGGATGCCCCTTTGACAATGAATTGACAATGAACCCTGGAACGCGTGGTGGCAGCCCTCCTGGAGCCACAGGCGTGGGACTTCAGGGCTCAGCCCTGTTGGGCTCCATGGCCACCACAGGGAGGAGCTGCATGGCTTAACAAGCTCTTGTGCACTGGAATGCAGCCACACCCAGAAGTGCAGTCTGAATTAGATTAATTATCACCTGAAGCACTTCCAGGTGGGATATAAGAAGAGCCTGCAGCCACTATTCGAGGCGCCAGAGTCAGGAGGAGGAGTACAACAAAGCGGCCTTGGAGGAGTGAAGGAGGAAAGAAGAGTGTTTTTGTTTTGGTGTTTCTGTTTGTGCTCTTGGGACTGTGTTGTGTCTGTGGGTATGGGGAAGACGTAGCCCACAGACGAAGAAAATAAAACATTTATTTGTTTTTATTAGTGTGCATCTCATGTCTGTCTGTGTCGAGTCCAGCGCCAACATAGCACCTTGTCACAACCTACACATAAAACATTCTTTAAAAGAGAAGGATGGGTAATTAAACAACCAATATCTGGAATGAGGAATCTGTTGAGTGCTTCCGTAGCTGTTTTCAGACTACTAACTGAGCTGTATTTAAAGAATCCTGTGCTAATATTGATAAACCGACAGACACGATAAGCATTTATATACTGTACATTTCTGCAGGGATGCTATATTCCCAGCCAAAGCAGTAAAAACATATCACAAAAACAAACAATTGATTTGCTCAGATATAAAAAGAACTGGTAAACAGAAGAAATTACAGAAAGGAGAAACGTGAAATTGAATGGGATAATTTGAAATATAAGGACAGGACTGAGAATCATCTGTGGACTGATAACCTGAGTTCATTTTGGAAATATATGAAGTTAATGACCAGCAATTATTATAAAAGCAATAATCATGTGGAATCTGACTGTCAGTTGGCTTAAAAATTCAATTAACTCTGTTTAAGGTATGAGACACAGAAATTTGGTTCAGAAATGATATTGCAAATGAGTCAGCCTTTCTTTGATCAAAATGACATAAAACTAAAATCACAAAAAAAAAGCAGATAGATTATTTTGATACCAGCTTCAGTCCTTTGCAGAGCAACTTGGTTCATTATAGAACTTATAATTTCAAATGTCTCTGGATTTAGAAGTTCCCAACCTCTGGAAACAGACAAATGTTATTCTAATAGGCATACCTGCACACCTTAAAACGTTAAATGATTTAAATCCTGTACCCATAAGTTTTTATATCATGAGAAGTAGATCAAAAAAGAGCTGTTAAACTAAATCCAGGCCCAACTAGACTCTTTCCAGTTTGCAAAAATACAGAGCAAAGGCTGTTAAGAGGATGCCACCATTACACTTCTGAACTGTATTAGCATTTGGAAGGGTACCAAATCACAGTTCAAATGTTTTTACTGCTCTCTAAAATTGTAGTACTTTATTAAAAAATTATTTTCTCACATCTAAATCCATGTTGGCAGTGTGCTAACCCAATCACAAGAAAGACTTTTTCTAGTAATTTGCAATTATTTAAATTAATTAAAATATTTTAGAAGGAGGAACTTGCGTGTTCTCAAGGAAATACGACTGCATAGTTCTTCCGCTTTACCCTCAACTGTTATTTTATCCTTAAATACCATGCACAATCTACATATGAACAGTAGTACCTTTAGCAGAAATTCCACAAGAATTCTACAGATTACGCCGAAAACATCCCATTTGTGCGGTTATTTTAATTGTTATGTCACCAAAGAAGGCAAGGGAGGCTTCCAAGATCTTGGATCATAAAGACTGATTATTAAACAGTCTTCCACTTTGAATGCATCTTTAAAGGAATTTAAGAGAGGAGCATAGAGAGGAGCATAACATATTTAAATCTGAAATAAAAGGCCTTAATCTCAATGTTTCAGCCTTACAAGAGGGGCAACAGCAGCAAGCCAAACATTTGGATGCTATGAAAAAACAACAGGCCATACTCACTGACAAGCTGGCTGACCTGTAACCAAAGATGTAACCTATGTCTTATTGGTTTCCTGGAGGGAGTTAAAGGCTCTGACCCATGTTGGCTTTATTACCTCCAAGTTACCAGCGTGGTTCCCAGTCTTTCAAGAACGTATCTTCATTTTGTACCTTCTTCGGTTCACCGAGCACCAAGAAATACTTGAGGTTTTCAGGAGATCTCTGCCTTTGAAGTACGATGGATCAACACTTCACTTCTTCCCAGTTTTCAGCCAGCTTACAATGGCTAAGTGGAAATCATTATGCCCTGCTGTGTTGAAAACCAATCTTTTATGCTGTATCCATCATCACTAAAGTTGAGATTTGGATCCTGCTTCCATCTATGAACTTGTGATTGAGGCTCTTGGTGCAGTCCATCTCTTTTCTAATTCGGGCAAGCTCCCTGCTCCACACTGTGCCTCGAAATAATCACAGATTACTATTCAGAATATTTCATCTTTTATTTGGAGAAAAATTAACATTAGTTTATTAATTTTATTGCAACTATTGGTACTGTATATATTTTTTAATGTATGTTCATGATTGAATTTGTGGTATGGGTATTTCATCCTATCTTGCAGTTTGGGGCTGTTTTGCATGGATTGTGCCTTCCTGGTTCATAAATGGTCACAAGTTTGAACAGAACACGTAAACTCACCACCTCTGGTTTGTGCAGCCTTCATGGTCTCAAATTATTCTATTCAAATTCCCTTTTATTTTACTTCACTGATGGCTGTGGAGGAGGGGAGATGTAATTATTCATAGAACTTTCCTCACTCCTAGGAAGTGACACAAAACAGGATTGGTATCAGATTCAATATGTCATTCCTGCTCTGTAGATCTCCTTGGTACTTTCCATCATGTTTTCTGGGAGTGTACAGGTGTCTTTGCCTTCTGGTCTGCAGTTGCCCATTTGCTTTTCCAGTATATTAAACTGTAATTTAATTACTATCAAAAGAGAGTGTTCTTATTAGGTACCTATATATAGCTTATTTTTTCATTTTTGCACCTTTGCTGTCAAGTATCTTTCATCTATCTGTAGTTGAGAATTGAGAGTCCCTAGAGTTGCGGGTTATGATTTTGTTATGTTATGGTGTAATTTTCATGTTGGGGTGGGGAGGTGAGGTTATTACAAGTATGTACTGGTGGGGATGTTTGTTTTTTTTCCTTTTTTACTACATTACTATCAAAATTGTTATTTGAAATGACTTTTTATTGATTAAAAATAAATAGAAATTTGATCACAAAAATATTTTAGAAGTATTTTGTGTATATGATGTATAAGTGAATGGACGCTTGGTGGCACTATTGCCCACCTTTTCCCCAACAGACAGACACACTGGACATAGGTTAAAAGCACCAAGAAGACTTTTAATATTTTTTCGTCTTCCAAAGCAGTGCCTCCAAAGCACCACAGCCACAATAAACACCCCCAATAAACCACAATAATCTCTCCTCCTCACCTCCCAGTAAGCTCTGTTACACACCTCCTGACTACGGCTCGCTTGCTGGGACTCCACCAGTCCTTTATATAGTCCTTGACCCGGAAGTGTTTCTGTTCTTCCACTCATGTGACTTGCTAGCACTTCTGAGTCAGATGGAGAATTGGATTTTCCTTCAGCCCGGAAGTACTTTGGGACTCCCGGCCTTGTGACCTGGAAGAACTTCCGGACACAAATACGACACAAGTCCTGTTCCTTTACAGCTCCCCCTGGCGGTACCCATGGCACCCAACAGGGCTGCACAACCAAACTCCAAGTTCCAGGATGCCCTGCGGGAAGCCGTGACACCGCCAGATCCCAGGGAATCTGCCATCTAGCGTTTTGGGGGAGGCAGTGACTGGGAAAAGCTGCCTTCCCCCATCCTTCCATCACAGGGGCGTCCTGGCTGGGATGAGCTGCCAGCCGTCCACCACAGATGGTATAAACACTATTGCATAATAATCATTAGCACCATTTAGGAACACAGGGCAAATGCTCTCTGATCCTAGTCTTTTTTGTTACCTTACAGTACAGTACAGTACAGTAGCCAACATTTTTTAAATTATGATCTGAATTCTCCCTGTAGGTATCAGTTTTCTATCGGCCTTCTCATGTGAACATTTCTAAAAAATAAAAAAAAAACTTGTTTAATACATTCTGCTTCACTATCTGTATATATTATTTCTTGTTTGCTGTTACTAACACAAGTCATGTCGTAGTTTACTGTTCTCATATTTGGACAATGTTATAGAGCTGTTTTTGCATTATTTGCTGCCTTGTGCAATTTCTAACACCTTGAAACTTCATTCTTACATGTTCATAACTACTGCATTTAACACTGTTATTTTTCTTGTAGGTGTAATAAAACTCTTTTTTCTATATTTTCCCTCATTCTTCTCTTGTTGGTTAATGTAATATACTGAGATAAAAAAACATCATTAATCATTTCCACAAATTCCTTTTCCTGTGATCTGCGGTTTCTTAGGGTTTCAAAGTAGTTTCTTGGCACAACATATTAAGAAAATTAATGTATACTGTCTTATAAATGGCACCTTCCTATTATAACCTACATAATCACACTAAATAGGAGTAGCCTTTTGTTTATTAAAAGCAAAAAATAGTTGCTCGTTTATTCATGTAAAAAAATTTACTGTATAATGTATTTATCACAACATCAACTAATTTTCATTTTTTTACTTTTGTACTTTTTCTAAGCATTTTAGTAGGTATACAATTTATGAGATTAATGTATTTAATGTCAACAATATGTATATATTTTTTGCAAAACATGTTACCAATTTATTAAAACATGATTATGATTTTTTTTTGTTGGCAGCAACACTCTACTTGCAGCCTTTGATTTGACTGAGATTTTATCAAATTTCTGTTTCTGGATTATACAGTACACCCCCAAAATTCGTGGAGGTTACGTTCCTAGAGCACCCGCGAATTGTGAAAAACTGCGGATTTTGGATGCGGTTAAAAAAAATGCCTTATTTTCATAGTTTAAACCTACAAAAATGCCCCCAGAACACATTCATTTAATTTCAAATTCAGCTTAAACCATTACCTAAAAATAAAGAATGTAAAGGTAAACCTGTATACTGTACTGCTATGTCTCCCACAGTGCTAGAATGTAAAATAGCGATGTTACCGCTATATGTACTGTACTTCATGCAAGTGCGTTTTCATTGCCAGAAGCCTTAGACGGTGCAGCTTGTTTCGGCGGTATCTTGGGGCTTTAACCCTTAAACTGCCACATAGTTGGGGGTTAATGCATCCCTGGACGCCAAATATAGGGTGGTCCAGATCTAATTATGCAATTTTCATTACGCTATAACTTAAGTTTATTACATAGAAAATCACCTTAAAAATCCCGGACCATCGAGAAATGTGCAAACTAACAACATGAAGAATTTTCTTTGCGCCGAACTGAAATCGTCCCCGCATAAATCAAAGTCATCCAGATGATCTGAATCTGCATAATTAGATCTGGACCACCCTGTACTTTTTTGCTGCACTTTAAGTAAACGTCACAATTAACAAAGCAAAAGTTAAATTTGAATGGAACACTTTTTTTCATGTAAAGAGCATCCCAATTACTGCAACACTGATTATTTTACACACTGCTAATGAACTGTAAAAACTATTTTAAAAACTACTGGAACAATATGTACAAAGTGCAACTGATGCCATGGATGAAACTCAGTAAACTACTGAGCCAACTGCGCTTGAATTAGCTGCACGCAAGCACACAAAGGTAAGTGCTGATGCTTGCAGGCTAGTCTAGTGCAGCGGCTCAATCCCAGGGACAGTGAGGCTGCAGTACTGCAGGGTGTCACGCTTGGGTCACAGAAACACAGGAGATTGTAGAGACAGGAACTTTATTCAAACACTTCAAACAAACATGTTTCTTTCAGAAGTAAAATGAGCTCAGTATGCAGTTAGTTATTGATTAAAGAATTGACAAACATCATAGGGGAGCACAACCCCAACAGGAGCAGAGACTATCTGGGGGAGGAGAGAGAAATAAAGCAATCAGCCAAGTTGATAAATACATGGAGCTACTGGAAAATATGAAGAGCTTTTGTCTGCTGGACAGGAAATTAAACCTGGAAAGCGGGCCAGGAAGGTATGAACCTATCCAAACACGAACACTGTGACAAGACTAGAACTTAAAAATTGTCCTGCACCAAAATGTTATCTATAAAAAACAAAATGTCTACTTTATTTAGTGGAGTTCTCTTTTTGTAGTTGCCACAACATTCTTGCTGGATCTTTTTCTGCTTGTCCAGGGGAAAGAAAAGCACACACTCAGACTTTGCTGCTAGTTTTAAGGCAGTAATACATTTACAAAAAAACACAATCATTGTGAAGCAGCGCAATCAAAATTTTTTGACTGGTGGGAATAAAACTCATAATATGCAGGAAAAAAGGTTCACCGACAAAAGCGCGATAGACATATGCGCCCTGACAAAACCGCGACGGACAAATGAGCGCCGACAAACCCGCTAACTGGTTTTCGACAAATGCACGCTGAGTGGGACGCCCTTGCTGCAATTCTTCCTACATATGCAGGGCATGATCTTAAGGACTATCTGCGTGCCGTGCTGATGGCATGCCGCGTCTCATAATATTGACTTCTAAAATAAACATTATTATATATGCTTTAAACTAGTAATTCATATTTAATGAAACTTTCACGATTTTGTCGGGGCGATTTTGTCAGTGCGATTTTGACAGCGCGTTTTAATCGGCGCTATTTTGTCGGCGCACAAATGTCAGGTCACAGGAAAAAAGCAGCCTCTTAAAAAGAATGATAGTAAAATTCATTACAGTAAGATCACACCAAATACCATATCATACTGGATTTTTACAGAAAGTAATTGCAATCTGGCACTTGTTATGACTTCTGATTTTTAAAAATGTGTTATGTAAAATTCTAGTTGAGTTTCAGGCTATATATGTACAGTATTGATTATAGGGTCATGACACACATAGATTCCTAATTTGACTTTGTTTTTGTGTTTGTTACACCTTAACAAAGTTTAAAATTTATTTACATTTTACTGCAACACCATTTTGTCTTTTCTCTTAGGGGGCCACCATTGTATGGATCCCAGTGAAATGATGCACGTTCACAGAGTCCATGACTCTGACCTCGTTATGTCAAGGGTTTAAAAGTTGGCTCGAGCAGCCATGTTTTATCTGAGTTTTACAAGTACTCACTGCGTGAAAGACTATTGTCTTTCGATTTTTCCTTGTTACCAAAGCCTTGCTCTAGCCTTTTTGGCTTGAAATTTTTGATTTTGACAAAAGAAACTTTTTTGTGTTCCCGGTTTCTGATTTCTATCTCTCAGTTCTCACTGCTAATTTTTTGATTACATCCTAGTTTGCTTGAAAGATATGATTGACATTGGTTTCTGGCCTTGGCTTACTTTATGGTTTTGTGTTTTTGTGGTCCTTACATAAAAATATTTAAATGTCTTCCAATGGAGATTACAGAGGTTGTTTATTGGAACTATAAATACAATGAAAAAAAAACTTTACATAATATGCCCATAATTATGTAGGAAGGGTCTATGTGGCAATGAAGCAAGACATAGTAATGAGCAACTGAATTGCATTTGTTACTTGTAATATTCTAATCCACCTAACTAAAGCTGTTTCACAGAAGCTAACTCTAAATATCAGTCCAAAGAACAAATCTCTCTGCAGAAGTGAAACTCAGGCCATTTGCACATCCCTGTTGCACTCCTGGCCCCAGCTCTAAACCTGATGCCACAGATTATGACTTTCTGTCAACTACCTCTGGCAGTAGAATCTCCAGTTATAATAAATCCCTGTCATGATTCAACATCACAATCATCAGTCTCCTGTGCTCTACTTTGAACAGTGTCACTAGACCTCATTAAATTAGTTGCATGGCAACCTGAGTCTTGCTATCATCAAATTGCTCACAAGACACTAGCCATAACTTGCTGTTTTTCTGACTTTCATCAGGTGTACCATTTGCTGTGAAGCACTTTTGCCTGTACACCATCCTCACTCCATCCCTCAAATTAGGACTGTTCATTTCTGATTCTGGCATTGAGGCATCTAGGTATAATGAGATTCTGTTTGCCTTTTCACTTCATTGTAACTGAGGATGTAGTCTACTTTGCTGATGAGACCCTGCCAACTATAGTTTGCACACCTTTGTTATCTATAGGCATAGCTACAGTCTCATATAGTTGTACTGTGTTGCTTTCTTCTTTCTTCAGGGAAGTAGCCTTACATTTTCTCCGTGGTGGCATGCTGTACCTTTTGTCTGCCAGCTGCAAAGTCTTATACACATCTTCTGCCAGAGGTACACTTTCATTGCACTTCAGAGTGGAATCTTAAGCATATCAGTAAAGCTTCAGGCGATACCTCCACCGGTAACAGATTTACTTTCCTCTTCTTTTAATGCCCTTTGCAAAATCTGGCTTCATGGCTATGCTGATGCTGACTTCTGCACAGACATCTCCTGTTCCTTTGTTTTGCCAAAAAAAAAGCTTGTTAACAATGTGATCTGTTAAAACCCTGCTGTCAGTATATGGCCCTCTATTATTTTGTGAAGGCCACAGCAAACAATCACCATATGCTTTTCAATGTATCTTTTACGAGACCACTGTTTTAGCTCAGCTTTTCAGCGAGATATGGTGCTAATGTATCAATAGGGAATCAGTGGCAAGAAACTGTCACAAATCGTGGATCTCGTGTGACTGTCTCCTCATTGCTGACAGCAAGAATATGAGGCAATTACCCATCTTATTTGGAAACTAAAAACTCCATTTCCTTTTAGGAGCAAGGGTATCTGGACTCTTCCCCTCTCTGGTAGGGACATCAGGGTCAACGTTTAACATTATTCCATTTCAGTCTATCATCTATTTATTTTTCTGCTCTGTATTGTCTCTGCTAATGCTAATAATGTTTAGGACAACAATAAACAATGTAAACCTCTCAAAGCTTTCCTCCATATCTATAAACCCCTACCTTATATAGCAGCTCTATGCATAACATCTGTAATCTCTATTTCTCTATTTACTAGAACTAAAGCATTCATTTAGCAAATAAAATCTAGTGCTAGTGCTTACAGTATAATATAATTCTGCACCTATTCTAAATACTTAAGTTTCTCTTATCACCCTTATAATTTTTAATAAGGTACTGTTGACTTGCTGCTATTACAGCATTCAGTCTGATGTTGGATACTTATTATTATATTATTTGGTTAAAAGTTATTATTTTGTTGTCAACACAATGGGTATATGGTAAAACCCTTTTAACCAATAAAAATCAGAAATTGGGAATGTTAAAATGAAGGATGCAAAGTCAGAAGAACATGACTTCCCAGGTTGTCTAGTAATGTACTTTTCACTAATTAAAGGTTATAATAAAATTTGATAGAAAGGGGTAACTGCTGTGAGAGCAAATGGAAAAAATGAAAACCTAACACATAAAAGGAAATGGCACAGAGAAAAAAGTGCAACATCTGCAGGCATATGAGTTTCCCCTTTAAATAAAAAATGATTTCAGGTAGAGCAAGTATTAATGATTTGATTTATTTATAACATTTGAAATTAGCCATGTATTTTCTCCTTCTTTAAAATATAATATATGGCACATAAGAAGCCATTATGACTTTCGGAAACTTGAATATTGATAATGTATTTTCATCTAACCACTGTGGTCTAATGATAATTTCTTCCAGTTATGTGGATTTTAAAATATTGTGGTTAAGGGATAAACCTGGAACCAAACCTTGTTAGTCATCCCTGTGTTCTTGAGCCCCAATTTTATTTTGTACACTTTCAGAGCTGCACTTGCTTCTTGTCTGGGAACTAGCAATACAGATGAGCTCCAGTTTTTTACTGTTCTCCAGTATCGCAAAGTAGGTTAAGGTAGGGTTAATTGACTGAAATGTCAGTGGGTAAATAATTTTTTACTGCTTACACTTTAACAAATAGCATTTATACCTTCCTGACATATTCACTTTAATAAGGTATTTCTGCTTCAGTCACTAGCACTTCTTATATAGAGTAGTAAATATTTTTTAGTTTAGAAGCAGCAATGCAACAAAAACAACTTGTATATAAAAATGTATGTACAACTTTTTATGAAATACTTGATGTGATGGTCTGAAGTTGCCTTTTTAGCCATATTATTGCAAATGCAGTCTTATACAGTGTGCATGTGCATTCTGCAGCATTTTTGTGTCATTTGTCTGGTTGTCACACTCAGCTGTCAGAATACACATTTGCACAGCTGTAAAACTACACTAACATTCTGGTGTTTATGGAGTATTGGGCTTGGTAAGAATCAACTGACGATCCAAGCTAATTAACAGACAACTTAAAACTATCATTTTTAGTAGGACCGGTTGGAAGAACACCTGCAAATCTCCATGATAAAGATCTAGTGTTTTATTGTTCAGATTGCACTTACCCAGTGGTTTTTTTGACTGCTTATACAGATGATCATCTTTTCCAGTAATAAAAACCAAGGCTGTCAAATATAATTACCAAGTTACGCTGTCAGATGCCCTATTCTGTATAGAAACAGTATGTGCTTGAGAGAAAGAAATAAGGACGGACTTTATATATTTGTCATTTACTTCAAGATTAGCATTTTCTGACATTCGCATTTGGGTTTGCTAAAAAAATAGAACCTTTCTCTTTAAATGTGAGCTACTGTATAAAAAGGACTATGGAGGTAGACAACTAGCTAGGTGTTTTGTGAGGGAAAAAAGAAATCTAAAGTGTCTGTGAATAAACAGTGGCAGTGTGGATCTACTCTACAGGAGAGTTCAGTCATTATTGAAGCCTAACATCTTTGATCATCAGCGAGCCAGCAAGACCTGTGTGATCACAAAACTTTACTAATTCTTTTTTCCTAATCTTGCAATTATAATATTTGCTTTGGCTGGTTATGCAACTATACATAGTTTCAGGTGCTCAAAAGAAGGTGGTTGATGTTGCCAACTAGATGACCAGCAGAGAAACTTTTAATATTTCTAGATTTACCAATTACATAAACATATGCAGAAGTCAGTTATCTCAACCCAGTTCATAGAAGGCTACAATAACTGCTATTTTACTGAAACCAACTAGAATACACTTAATGCTCTTATTGAATTTGTGCTTTAATTTATTTTTTGTCATGAACTAGAGAATTGCAGTAGACAAATGCAAAATACCAAGATGCATGTTTTTCATTGATTATTTGACAGGACACTACATAAATAGTAAATGAGTGTCAGACATGAAGAAATCTTTCTGTTATTTAAGATATCACACATGTGCACTGGGGATCACCTTCTAAGTATTTAAAGGGTAAGCAGCACCACCTTTAGACTGATGGTGTATTGGTGTTAACCACTTCTTCTGTCTCTACTACAGCTCCACCAAGGTGTCCAAGGACAGTGGATAGACAGCCCATAGAAGACTCTGCACTTTCCATCTGGGAGTCATAAAAATGGGTAGTTCACAGAAGGAGGCTTTCAGTTTGGTCCAAGATCTCAACAAAGACAGAGCTCCTGCTGAACTGCCATATTACAGGCCAAGAGAGCCAAGGGGTACAAATCGTTTTTAGTTTTTTTTTTTTTATCTTCATTAAAATCGGATTGCCTGGTTGGCACCCAGGGCTTTCTTCTGGCATCCTCTGTCTGTTCACCTAGTCACAAAGAGTTTCATAAAAACCAATTAGTAAAATCAGAAAAAAACCCATAAATACAGACACAAAACCAAGGTCAACATCCTTTATTGTCTTTCATAAAATTTACTTTTTATACTGAACACCAGCAGTCTTGTCCCTGCACAAGAAAAAGATCTGACAGCATATACCATGTTTTTCATCTAATGATACAAGAAATAGCCACATGTTACTACATTTTAGGATGTATGGAATAATTTGCCAAATGACAGCATCAGTGTGCAATTCCATAAAAACTAAAACATAAGCAAAAGAGAAGACCAAATAAAAAGTTCAAAAATAAATACAAAAATGTCAAAAAGCAACATAAAAACATACTCAAGCATGCTTCAGATGTTGTCAGTGTTTTTTGTTCTAGACATTTCTATATATGTTTTGTAAACTAGAATTGATGTTGACCCATCATTCTCATGAGCATTTCTCACTCTCCATGCATTATGTTCAAATAGATTAACACTCATAAATTTAAACAGGATCAGGTTAGTTAATCTACTGTTATCCAATGTTTTATTTGCAATTCATTGTTCATTAATTAGAAAAAAGAAATACTTTAAAGGCTTTACTCTGTATAACCATATTAACCAATTACAGACAATTAATCAAAACATTACAGAAATTACTTCTGACCAGTAATGGCGTACTGCATGATAATGTGCAGTGAATCCATTTGACTTATAGTTTTCATCCTCTTTTTATGTACGATTGGCATTCTTTTGCTCAGAGGTTGATGCGCTTGCTGCTTCCTGAGCAGATCTACTTTTCTCCACCCTAGCGGCCCGCTGCTTCTCTTCTTCCGTCTGCATCTTTTCGCGTTAGAACCGATTAAGTCAGTGTTTGTGTTGCAATTACTTAGTACATTTTTCTTAATTTTTCACTTAAGCTGGTACTTAAGTCTTCCATCTGCCTCAAGAATGATTTAAGATATGAGGAGGTAAAGGAAGTGACGGCGAAAATGGTAGGGAAAGAGAGTGGTGCCCATACGCATATGCCGCACAGCTGCCCTGCTGCATGCTGCAGAGAGCCGATTCTACAATAAAATAAAATAAAAATAAAATATGAAAACAGGAATAACCTTGGAGGACAATCATCAACCTGAAAGCAGATAGTAGACGTCACGTAGTATATACGTACCAAATTTCAGGTCAATTGGATCAAACGGTTTGCAAGCTACACCCTGCGGTGGGCTGAAGCCCTGCCCAGGGTTTGTTTCCTGCCTTGCACCCTGTGTTGGCTGGAGTTGGCTCCAGCAGACCCCCATGACCCTATAGTAAGGATATAGCAGGTTGGATAATGGAAGGATGGATGGATTTGCGAGCTACGGGTGATTTAAAATCCTGGACAGACAAATGAATAGCCACAGTAGCGCCACAGTAGCATATTATATAAGAAGATAAGACAATTTCAAGTCAGCCATGTATTTCTTCCTTCTCTGAAATATCCACTATTTAATATATGGCACACGGAAGACATTATATATATATAATGTCTTCCATATATATACACACACACACAGGAAGAATCACTTGAAAGATGCCCCAAATATTCTGCTGTAACTCCTGTTAGGATGAAGCATTCTGAACCAAAAAAAATACGCTATATACCTTGACATATGTGTAATTGATTGCATTATATGCGATGCTGGAAGTGGTTTCTGTTTTCTGCCAGACACATTTTGACGCAGTGCTCCATGTTCCTGAATGTATCAGCAAGTGTCTCAGGTGGGAATAGCAGCTTTTTCACATTGGGTGTTTTCCATAAAATCTTCCACAGTGCAAGACATGTTGCGATATACTTTTTCTTTGAGCATCCTCCAAAGGAAGAAGTCTGGTGGTGTCAGATCTAACGATAGTGGTGGCCAAAGCCCCTTTTTTTTACCCGGTTGCCGATGAAGGACTCAGTTTCTGCCATGCTCCTTGCCGACGTGTGACACGTTGCTCCATCTTGCTGGAAGTAACCTTATGTTAACTCACGATCATCCAGTTGATTCTGACATCGCTTATCCAATAGGTTTGCACCATTAAGTCACGCTGCTCAATACTGTACACCACCATCCTGATGAGAAGTTGAGTGAAGGGGTACGGACGGTATGCACCCAGAAGTTGCAAACAGAGGTTAAATGTCGTGATGGCTGTCTGGCACCTACCTCATCGCTCCAAGGCAGGGGCATCCCAGTTTGTTCAAAGCTCTATATACTGAGGAGCACATTGCATGTTGCTTTTTTTCAGATTGCTTCGTCCTAGCAAAAGTTATTACAGACTATTCGGGGCCTTTTTCGAGTGAATCTCCCTGTATATATACATACTGATAATGTAATTTAATCTTTTTAACAACTCTCCCCTAATGACAATGTCTCAAAAAGATTTTCTTCATTGTATATAATTCAGGGGCTTTACCAATTGCAATTTTTTAACTTTAATATTTATTTAATGCAAAGATATTAAGTCAAAATTTTTTAATTACCTAAAAATATACTGCACCATTTAGAGTAGTGTATGTGTATCATTTCAATGCCTGTTTCTACAATGATAATCGGAAGTCATGGCATGTCACGCTGATGTTGCACCAGTGCTCTTCTTGGTGGTCCATGTTTCTGGATACAAATGAAAAACTTTTATGGTGGTAGTCAGTGTGTTTGATTGACTTAGGTTTTGAAACACTTGCATGTCTCTTCATTTTTGACCTTTGCTTTGCATGTTGGCTTAGGAGTTTGATGTATTTTGACATTGGTGATGACTATTGCAGTTTGTCTTATCAATATCCTGTATTACCATTTTCCCTGCTGATTACCTAGCTAGCCATGTATTACCATTTTCTTCCTTAATCTTTGATGGACATGTTGTAAGTTAAGTCAGTTGAACATTTTACATCAAACACATCTTTCTTAATTTAGGTTGTTATAATGCACCCAAGACCAGATATGGGAAAATGCCTTTTAGTGTTCACTTACATCCTTTCTGCCACCCTCTCTGACCTTGGCATCACTAGAAATGCTGTAATATAGACTGAGTTCTACATCTTGGGTAGATCCTACAGTGTGCCCTGGCAAGGTGAGTTGTCAAAGATGCATCAGACATGCACAAGGGTGTCTTCAAGGATTGGTGCTGGTTCCTCTACTATTCTCTCTGTACACCACTTTGCTGGGCTCCATCGTCCAATCCTATGAGTTCTCTTATAAGTGCTATGCTGATGATACATAGCTGTATCTGTCATTCCCTCCTGAAAACAACATGGTATCAGTTAGAGTCTGTATGTCTTACTGATATCTCAACCTGGGTGAAGGGCCACCATCTACAGCTCAACCTGGCAAAAACCAAACTTCTTATGATCCCAGCCAGCCAGTCTATTCAGTTCCCCATCTCTGTTCAGCTTGGCTCACTGTCTCTAATACCTTCCAAGTCAGTACACAACCTTGGGTGGGTGATTGATGAGCAGCTATCTTTTTCTGACCACATTTTTACTATTTCTCATTCATGCATGTTCACACTGTACAACTTCTGGTCTGGTCTTGTTGTGTCTGGACTGTTGAAACTCAGTTCTGGCAGGAGTACCTGCATGTGCTATCAAGCTGAGGCAGATGGTCCAGAATGCAGCGGGCTGTCTTGTATTTAACCAGCCATGACGAGCATATGCCACTTCTCTCTTCAGGTCACTACATAGGCTCACTGTAGTAGAGTGCATTAAGTTCAAATCCCTAATGCTTGCCTTGTTTCCAGCAACTGAGTATATGGAGGCACTTGTAAAATCCTGTACTCCTTCTGGCCCATTCCGGTCTGCCAGGGAACAGCGTCTGGTAATGCCGCCTCTGCGTGGTATCAGGTCTCAATCCAGACTCTTCTTCTGTGTAGTTCCTAATTGGTGGAACTAGCTGTCCACCTCCATCCGAACTGCTGACTCTCTTAATGTATTTAATAAACAACTGAATAACTGTCTAATTGATTGAAAAAAAACTTTGATCTGTGATCTTTTGTTAGTTGATTTGTTGCTAACATTAAGTTTAATTGCTTTATAGATTGTTAATATATTATTGTAAATTTATTATTACATCTTTTCACTTGTGGCAATCTACTTTTGTTACCTGCCCTACCACACTTGCTGAAAAAACAGGCCCTGGCCTATTGTTACTCAACTGATTACCCCTTTTGTAAGTCTCTTTGAGTAAAAGCATCTGCCGGAGAAGGAACTGTAAATGTAAAAGTGTACTGCTGTCTGTTTGTTTATTGAACACCTTTCAGGCACCACTGGTCCTCACACTATGATAGACATTTTCAATATAATAAAAGTGGAAATACTACTGTTACACTATGGACGTATTTTTGTAAAACTTTTGTTATATTATTCACCTACTGTCTAATGTTGATTAACAGAAATGATCATAAACATTTGGGAAAAGGATGTGATGTACTGTTTAAATGAATAATTATGTTAAAAAAACTCAGTGGGTAACTATTCCTAAAATCTTTAAAGTGTGGGATCCATTTATCAACACCACCCAGTAACTCCCCAGTCAACTTTCTGACCTTCTTTTCCATCTTATAATATTATGGGATGGAGTAGAGGATGTAACCAGGATGAATGTACTGTACCAAAATCTACTCAGAACTGTAAAACAAATAAAAAATGAAGTAATAAAGTGTTTAGGAACTTCAGCAAGCAAACTAAATGACAAAATGTGTACAGAGTGCATAACCATCTGTGGAATGAAAGCTGTGAATGCCTTAGGAATCAGGATGATTTCATACAGAAATAATATCCATGCTATTAGTAATTTTATAGATTGCAGATAAAGAGCTGAGCTAATTATGACAGTATAAAATGTAATGCTGGTAAATTTACTGTGAAGTTATCTAATTAAGTGAAGTTTTTCTTATCCAGTGACATTAAGTTTTTATATGGTAATTTTAAGGTTATGTTCTATTATTTTTCAAAGGTGATCAAGTGTTAGAAATTCCAAACTTAGCAGGCTAACCAAACAGTAAGGGCAAAGCTGTTTAGTGTAGATATGAAAAAAGGTATATGTAATATACACGATTTAGCTATCATTTTTTCTTAATAACATAAACCTGTAGAGCTGGAGTTTATCCTGGCAGCACAGGGCACAAGAATCACACCCACAACTGCACACACATTAACAATTTGGACTCACCAGTAAACCTAACATGTTCTTGGAATGCCTGAGGAGTGTAGAAGAAGTGTACTGGTGCGGATATTAAAGAATAAGGAGGATGTGCAGGACTGCAGTAACTACAGGCGAATAAAATTGATGAGCCACAGCATGAAGTTATGGGAAAGAGTAGTGGAAGCTAGGTTAAGAAGTGAGGTAATGATTAGTGAGCAGCTGTATGGTTTCTTGCCAAGAAAGAGTACCACAGATGCAATGTTTGCTCTGAGGATGTTGATGGAGAAGTTTAGATAAGGCCAGAAGGAGTTGCATTGCGTCTTTGTGGACCTGGAGAAAGCATATGACAGGGTGCCTCAAGAGGAGCTGTGGTATTGTATGAGGAAGTCGGGAGTGGCAGAGAAGTACGTAAGAGTTGTACAGGATATGTACGAGGGAAGTGTGACTGTGGTGAGGTCTGCGGTAGGAGTGACAGATGCATTCAAGTTGGAGGTGGGATTACATCAGGGATCAGCTCTGAGCCCTTTGTTATTTGCAATGATGATGGACAGGTTGACAGACGAGATTAGACAGGAGTCCCCGTGGACTATGATGTTTGCTGATGACATTGTGATCTGTAGTGATAGTAGGGAGCAGGTTGAGGAGACTACATGTGTGTAAATGAGAGGGAGGTCAACGGAATGGTGAGGATGCAGGGAGTAGAGTTGGCGAAGGTGGATGAGTTTAAATACTTGGGATCAACAGTACAGAGTAATGGGGATTGTGGAAGAGAGGTGAAAAAGAGAGTGCAGGCAGGGTGGAATGGGTGAAGAAGAGTTTCAGGAGTAATTTGTGACAGACGGGTATTAGCAAGAGTGAAAGGAAAGGTCTACAGGACGGTAGTGAGATCAACTATGTTATATGGGTTGGGTTGGAGACAGTGGCACTGACCAGAAAGCAGGAGACAGAGCTGGAGGTGGCAGAGTTAAAGATGCTAAGATTTGCACTGGGTGTGAAAAGGATGGATAGGATTAGAAATGAGTACATTAGAGGGTCAGCTCAAGTTGAACAGTTGGGAGACAAAGGCAGAGAGGCAAGATTGTGTTGGTTTGGACATAAGCAGAGGAGAGAAGTTGGGTATATTGGGAGAAGGATGCTAAGGATAGAGCTGCCAGGGAATAGGAAAAGAGGAAGGCCTAAGCGAAGGTTTATGGATGTGGTGAGAGAGGACATGCAGGTGATGGGTGTAACAGAGCAAGATGCAAAGGACAGAAAGATATGGATGAAGATTATCTGCTGTGGCAACCCCTAACGGGAGCAGCTGAAAGAAGAAAAAGAAGAAGAAGAAGTAAACTTAACATGTGTCTCTTTAATCATGTGTGAGGCAACAGAGCTAATTTCCCTTCTAGGACAATAAAGTCTGCCTGAGTCATAAGTTGAAACTTAAATACTAGAGTGACCGTGCTACTCTTGTTTATCATTTTCATAATTAAAAACACTGTCAACAAGATTGCTTTTGTCCTGAGTTGATTACTGTAGCTTGTCCCAAAGAACCTAGGAGCTTAAAAAACAAGGACAGTTTTAACTCTGGTAGCTGATTAAATGTTGACAAGAGGCAGGTCATGGATATCAGTATATCATATATCAATAATATGCATATTATTTAATGTAGAAATACTGTTAATAACATCCAATTACAAGTGTACTACTAAAAAACGTTAATGTGATACATCTGCAGCTTCAGTGTTTGCTAATATTCTGAACAATCAGTCCAATTATAGTGTTTATAGCCCTAACAGTATTAACAGTAAGATGGAAAATTTTTATACAATGGTGAGAGATGCTGCTGACAGAGTGGCCCCTGAAAAAACAGTTAAGAAATCATCCAGCACTATTATATAAACAGTGTCTGATTTAAAAGAACATGCTGGAGACCCAAGTGTAATTGGAGAAAAACTAAACTGAACTAAATAACTGAATATAGTAACATAGTCCACCTTGAGAGGCAGTTCTGTTCCTCTAAAATTATAAATGATAATGCTGGAAAACCTAAGAGTTTTATTCTCTACTGTTGATTGTCTTCTAAACCCATCTCACTCAATGAAAAGCCTCCTAAAAACTATTAGTGAAACTTGTGAAGGTTTTGCTATATTTTTTAAACACAAAATAAATATTAGAAACACTATAGTATATCAATGTCAATGTCAATTTATTTATATAGCACATTTAAAACAACATAGTAATGCTGCAGCCAAAGTGCTTTACAATAATAGCATAAAAGAAAATATCACCCCAAAGTTAATCCAATTGAACCCCAGCATTCTCTTTTCAGCAAGTTAAATTCTTTCACGGGAATGGATCAACCCAAACAACGTAGAATAATTTCTCAACTGAAACACTCCACCTGTTTCCTTGATACAATACCAACAGGCTTTTGTAAAGAAGTCTCCAATGTCCTAATTGATAGTGTACTTGACATTGTGAACTCATCATTAGATACAGGGGTCTTCCCTGACTGTCTTAAGACTGAGGTTGTTAGACCTCCGCTCAAGAAAAATAATCTTAACTCTTCTGTTTTTGACAACTTTAGACCTATTTCTAACCTGTCTTTCTTAAGTAAAATTCTAGAAGAGGCAGTTTGATTCAATATTTTGTTCTTGAAAGTTTCAGTCAGGTTTTAGAACAAATTACAGTATAGAAACTGCACTGGATAAAGTATTGAATTATTTGTGGGTTTATACAGGTTACATATTTGTTCTTGCTCTCTTAAACTTGAGTGCAGTATTTCACACAATAGACCACAGTATTCTTATAAATCACCTCAGACAATGGGTGGGCCACTCTGGTAGCATCTTAAATTGTTCTCAGTCTTACTGAACAGGTAGAAAATTCTTTGTTAGCTGTGGTGATTTTACTTTGGAGACCCATGATATTGTATATGGTGTACCGCAAGGATCTATTCTGTGCCCATTGTGTTTTTCAAGTCTACATGCTTCCATTAGGTCAAATATTCTGAAAGCACAAGGTGAGTTACCAGCGCTATACAGATAGCATACAGCTGTATTTATCAATAGCGCACAATGACCCTGATACTCTTTGCTCTCTGATTCAATGTTTTAGCAGTATTTTGCCAGGTTTGTACTGAGTATTTTAATATGGCTTTTCATAGCTACATTTTAGTTGTATTCATGAAAAGAATATATGGGCATAGAATTGTCATATTCTTCAGGGATCCACAATCTGTAGTAACTATTCTCTGGTGTCTTTTCCGGTTCTTCTGTGGTGGCAATTTGTGCCACCACCACCACCTGATCAAGGCACCAAGCAGCCCCCTACAGAGATCGAAGGAGGGTACTAAATACTATCATGTTAAGTCTGAAAACCAAAAGGACTGATTTAATCAAATTCTATCAAAGTTTATCTTTGATAGAATGCTCAGTGGGTGCTGGGTAGTCTTTTTGTCCTTGGAACCCCTACAGATTTTTTCTCCAGCCTAACTGGATTTTTTTTGTTTTGTTTTATCTGTGTTTCTGGTCATTAATTGTTACTTATACCTTAATATTATGCCTAATCTTATTTGTTTTTTGTTTCATTATACTCTCTTTTTGTTGTTTTTAAAGCACTTTGAGCTACATTGTATAAAAATGCGCTATAAAAATAAATATTGTTGTTTCTGTTATTTAAGAGTAAAAGTACATTTGTGCATCATAACAGCCTTTTACACTGAAAGTTTTTATAGTATTACAGTGTAGAGTTGCAGGTATGGGGGAGTAACTTCAAAGTTGTTCTGGATGGTTGCTGAGTGAAATTTAAAGTGGGCCGGAAGGTGTGGAATACAGTTTTACAGGAACAATTAGCCCTTAAGCCTTACGTAGATGCTTTTACATTTCAAACAAAATAATAAGCAGCTTAGAATTAGTTATTGTCTAACTCGGTCTCTTCCATCTGAGGCGTTAACAGCGGTGTTATTTTTTTTATATTTATTTATATTTATTTATTTATATCCCGAGTTATCCTGTATTTACTCAATTTGAGGGGGTATAATTACATTATATACAAGCATATTTAAGAACGATTGGCAGAAAAAAAGGCTCAGAAATAAACAGTTAAAGCTTCATCCAAGCCTAAACAGGCATCAAGTTCAAGCTCAAGGTACAGCCTGCCAGAGACTAACCTGGAACAGATAGGCAGACTTCCTGGGACCCGATGCTGCTGCATTGTATCCAGCCAAAATCGAAAGTGGGAATGAATGTGCAAGTGAGTCGGGCGAGGATTACTCGATAATTCCAGTAGGCTCATTGAAACTGAAAATGGCCTTACTGACTCCAGCTGGGCTTGCTACATCACCTGCGGAGCACAGAGAATACCGAAATGATCTGTCCGAGCTGAAGACAATGACCACTGCAATGGCCATCGCTCAAAACATAAAGGGGCTCAAGAATATTATAAAAAAATGTATTATATATAAATGATATACATTAATCCTTCACTTATCGCGGTAGATAGGTTCCAAGGCCGACCGCGATAACTGAATTTCCACGAAGTAGGGACACCATATTTATTTAATTATTTAACGTGTATTTGGACGTTTTTAAACCCTCCCTGTATTGTTTACAACCCACCCTTTACACTATTAATAACAGGGACAATTGCTAAGCAATATGAAATCAGTAGATAATATGATAGCAATAGCAATAATATAATAGCAATATGAAATCGGTAGATAAGTTTATGATGGTGATGAATATGCTGCGCAGTAAAAATGATGACGATGAAGGATGATGATGACTTTTACTGCGCAGCCGATGACTGTATTTTACGTCTCTTCAGACGGCAGTGCCATTTCCTGGGGCACCTCCTCCACGGTTTCCGAAGGTGTATCCGTAGTTTTAGGAACTGGCTCTTTTTTGCGAGGCTGAAAAAACATAGTGATCGGCAGTTGCTGCCACTGCTTCTTTTTCTGGTTGAAGAGCAGCTTGTAGGCGGTCATGACGTCGTCAATCTTATTGCAAAATTGGACCGATCGAACCATATCGTCGTCCCATTCCTGAGACCGCTCTTGCAGATCCTTAGCCAGTCTGCAGATCTCGGCTAGCCGTTCCAAAGTCAAGCCAGTAGGGGAGACAACTTCTTCTGTTTCTTGCTGCTCTTCTTCTTCTTCACTCGCCGATTTCATCAACTCTTCAAGGTCTTCGTCGTTTAGTGGCTGGGAGTGGCATTCTAGTAGCTCGTTGACGTCATCCGCAAGTCATGTCTGCAAAGTCCTCACCTCCAATGATCGCAGCCAACTGCACAGCTTTCTGTACTACCGAGTGTTGGATTTCGGCAAGTGTAAATCCTTTGTCGTCGTAAACAACCTCGGGCCACAACTTCTTCCAGCTGGCGCTAACGGTGGTAGGCTTCATCTCTTGTAATGCCTTCTGGATATTTTGGAGGCACGTAGCAATTGTGTACTGCCGCCAGTATGCCTTCAAGTTGAAATCGTCGTCTTCTTGGGCGGCATCCACGGAAGAAACCAGGTTCGCTAAGGCATTCCTCATGTATAGGGTTTTGAATGCCCTGATAACCCCCGATCCATAGGCTGAATTAGTGACGTCGTATTGGGCGGCAGGAACTCAATCTGTACCCCCGAATATGACAGATCAGTAGCGCGACCACTAGCCTTATCCATAATGAGAAGGACTTTGAATGGCATGCCCTTCTCTGCTAGATACGCCTTCACTTGCGGGATAAAACACTGGTGGAACCAGTCAGAGGTCAGCATCTTCGTCATCCAGGCTTTTGCATTGTACATCCAATGTATGGGAAGCAGATTCTTTTTTTTGTTTTTTAAAGCCCTTGGGTTTTTCGACTTGTAAATAAACCCTGGCTTTAAAAAAAATCCCGCAGCATTGCCACACATCACGAGGGTCACACGATCCTTGTATGCTTTAAAGCCAGAGGCTTTTGCTTCCTCTTTGAACAGGAAAGTTCGTGATGGCATTCTTTTCCAAAACAAGCCCGTCTCATCCATATTAAAAACTTGTTCGGGCCGATATCCACCTTCGGAGATAATCTTCTTGAACGTTTCATTCACATAAGTTTCAGCAGCGATCGTGTCAGCCGAAGCAGCCTTGCCTTGCAGGGAAACGCTTTTTAAGCCGTAGCGTTTCTGAAACTTTGCAAACCAGCCTTTGCTAGCAGAAAACTGCCGTTTCTTACGTGGTGAATCACTGGAGGTCCCTGGTTGCGGATCTTCTACCTCTTCTTCATCTTCTTCGCGGTCGCCACTGTCGTCTTCTGGTTCCTTAGCGGCAAAGGTCTTGTACAGGCTCTTAGCCTTTGTTTGGATAATGTTCGAATCCAATGTTATGTTCTTCTTTCGGCAGTCGGCTATCCATACGGCCAAAGCAGATTCCATACGGACGATTGTTTTATTACGAGCCGTAACCACTCTCTTCGCCGACTTTTGAAAGGTGATGGTAGCCGTCTTCCTAATGTTCGCCTCGTCCTTCTTGATGTAACGAACGGTGGATTCGTTCACGCCATATTGGCGGGCCACAGCCACGTATGTTCTTCCTTCCTTCAACATATCGAGAAGTTTTACCTTCTCAGCGATCGTCATCATTTTTCGTTGTCGCTTAGGCGCAGCACCAGCCTTGGAAGAAGGAGCACGTTTGGGAGCCATTGCAGGGGGTGAAAATTGAAGCGAAGTTCAACACAATCCACAAAAAAATCACACAGAGCACACTGTAAAGTAAACCAATCAGCGAGAAAGCTTGAAGCAAATGACAAGGGGGGAGATACTGTGGGATCTAGGCATCAGTCAAAGCACCAATCACAGGCCCGATTAGAAAGCGGAAAGCTGTGATTTGTCGTCTCCCTCCCATGTGACAATCACAGCCCGTGCTACAACGCACGTAGTCACCGAACTTGTTTTGTTGTTCTTAGACTAGGAAATACTACTACTATATTTAAAAACCCGCAAAAGTCGTGAATCCGCGATAAGTGAACCGCGAAGTAGCGAGGGATTACTGTAAAGAAAAAATAAAAGACAAACACAAGACAAATGAGAAGCTGCTTCAGGATATTAAAAGCCCGGAAGATGTTTTTTAAGTAATCACTTTGAGGCAACCTTTAAAGGTATGCTAGAAAAAATTTTGGAAGAAATACAGGAAAATGCATCCAAGTTTGAGAATAAACTTAGAGCACTTGGTGCTTAGTTTGAAAATGTTAAGAAAACATTCATTGAAATAGCTGAACAACTGGCAGCTACTGCTGACAGAAAAGCAACGGCTGCAAATCCCAAATGCAAAGTGCTTGGAAACAGACTAGCTGCACTGGAAGATGGGTGCAGAAGGACTAATATCAGAATCAAAGGTCTCCCTGAGAATCGTGAAAGTCCAAACCCAGTGAAATTCGTAGCTGAACTATTCTCTAAAATAAATGAAGAAGACTTCAAATCAGACTCAGAGATAGCAGCAGCTTACCACATACGTGGATCGAATACCTCAAAATCTAGAAAAATCGTGCGTTTTGAAAAATTACAATTTGAATTACATATAATGTTACTTCTTAGACAGAAACAAGAGATTATATTTGAAAATAACCACATTCATATTTTCCCTGACTTCTCCCTCTCAACAGCTCCTAAACGTGTCGCATTTTACAACATTAAACAGCGCTTACGGAAAGCTAAGATCAGATATAGCCTCTTGGATTCTGCCAAACTGATAGTGGACATTCAAAGCAAGTTCTACATTTTTACTTCTATGTAGGAAGCAGAAAAAGAGCAAAGAAAACTGATCCCAACACTTTTTGAAATACGATTGTGAGTCACACTGGGTCCTGGCATGGCAAGGAAGATCTTACCTGTTGTTTGATCCACTTGCAGTAATACTGGTACCACAATTACACATCCTATTTCCTTCTCAGCTACCTTTTGTTTACATTATAATTACAATTATATGTGTGTATGTATGTGTAATGTTTTTTCACAGGGGACTGTTTAACATCATACCCTTGGTTAATTGTATTAGGGCTTACTATCAAACACCATCTACTTATCCAGGGGGGTATTTTCCGTATGTCGCTTAAATCAGCCGAGATCAGATGCCTCATCTTGGATGAGTTAATGCTGGTGAAGCTCATCCAGGATAAGTCAGTTTTTCAAATGCTGCCGTGCAGTAGATTAGTCTAGCTGGATCTAATCATCTGAGATGAATACATGCGCCCATGCTGATTGAAAAGCCCATATACAGTATACAGTAATCCCTCGCTATATCGCGCTTCGACTTTCGCGGCTTCACTCTATCGCGGATTTTAAATGTAAGCATATCTAAATATATATCACGGATTTTTCGCTGGTTCGCGGATTTCTGCAGACAATGGGTCTTTTAATTTATGGTACATGCTTCCTCAGTTTGTTTGCCCAGTTGATTTTATACAAGGGACGCTATTGGCAGATGGCTTAGAAGCTACCCAATCAGAGCATGTATTACATATTAACCAAAACTCCTCAATGCTATAAGATATGCTTCCCGCGCGGTGCTTGATTGTTTGCTTGTCTCTGCCTCTCTCTCACCCTCTCTGACATTCTCTGCGCCTGACGGAGGGGGTGTGAGCAGAGGTGCTGTTTGCACAGAAGCTGTTTGCTTAAAAGATACTGACGCTCCTCTAAAAAATGCCGCTTTATTGCGGTGCTCGGCATATTTAAAAGCACAAAAGCACACGTATTGATTTTTTGATTGTTTGCTTTAATCTCGCGCTCTCTCTCTGACGTTCTCTGCGCCTGACGGAGGAGATTTGAGCAGAGGGGCTGTTTCAACAGAGGCTGTTTGTTTAGAAGATACTGACGCTCCTCTGAAAAATGCCGCTTTACTTAAAAGCACACGTATTGATTTTTTGATTGTTTGCTTTTCTTTGCGAGCGCTCGCTCTCTCTCTCTTAAATTCTCTGCTCCTGATGCAGACACTCATTTGAAGAAAAGATATATTTGCATTCTTTTAATTGTGAGAAAGAACTGTCATCTCTGTCTTGTCATGGAGCACAGTTTAAACTTTTGACTAAAGGGTGTTATTTCATGTCTAGAGGGCTCTAATAATGTTAACAGTGTGGGAGAGTTTATAAGGGCTTAAAATATATAAAAATAACCATACAAACATATGGTTTCTACTTCGTGGATTTTCATCTATCGCGGGGGGTTCTGGAACGCAACCCCCGCGATCGAGGAGGGATTACTGTATTGAGTCTAGAAAACATGATCAACAAGTCTTTCATAGGCTGTAACAAAATGACGAAAGAACGGGCACATTTTTTTTTCACACAAGCAGAACAGGACCTTTTATTCAAAGGATATGAAGAATTTCAAGATTTAATATGCACAAGGGGTAACACTGCAAAAGCAGCCCAAACCAGAAAAAACGGCTGGCAAAAAGTGGCTAACAAATTAAACGTTAAGCAGTGTGCATTGTACTTACTAAATGCAGCGTTTCATTTAATATGTCATAATTCCAGATCAAACATGAGCACAAGGAGAACATGGGAACAGGTTAAAGTGAAGTACAAGAATATACTTCAAACTGGTAAATATTGGTATATAACTATTTAAAGAATTGTTGACATAAAGAATCATATATAATATAAAAAACATTAATTTTAAATCTAATAAGAAGGCAGACAATCAAAAAACAGGTGGAGGTCCATGCGGTCCAGACCTAACCCCTGCAGAAGAGTTGGCCCTCCAGAAAAATGCCCATCGCCCTGTTTCTGAGGGCATTTTTTTTGTTGGCTCAGTTACAGGGAATGTCATATCCCTAGAACTTGTGTCTGACCAACGAGATATTGACGAAGATCAAATATTTGATGAACACACTGTGTCTGATTATTCATCAGGAGGAGACATTTTTCCAAATAATGTTTGATCAGACTCCACTCTGATCAGTCCCATGTGCCCCAATCACATTTGGAAATCCTGGGTAATGAGAATGTTAGGCTGATTGTGATATTCTTTATGGAACTGTGGGTGTTTTTGTCTGTGTACCTGCAATGGCATGAAACGCCTCTTTTATTGTCTGCACATGCAGATGTCTAGGAAACACTATGAAAACCCGAAGGAAATATTTCAGAGCCAAACAGACTTTACGAATTGCCTGGCAAACTGCACTTTTACATACATTTTCCGCATCGCCTACAGTATATAAAAAAAGTGCCACTTGCAAAAAAACTCAAAGCAAAGCATACTGTCTGTGTGGTTGTGAGAGCCTGACTTCGCCTAGTTTGATTTCAAATATAAGGTGCTAATAAATCTTTGAGGTACAATATTCCCCCTCGGCTAAAGCGGTAACTTTCGAAAAGAATTTCCTCCGGAAGCAATAAAGGATCTTGCTGATCGCGCAAAACCCTCTCTATATGAAATTCCCTTCTTATAATTTGCGTACCGATATCAATTGGTAGCTCATTCATGAACGGCAAAGCCATGACTGAATGAATTCCATGCACGGAAACTGATTAAGTGTGTGAGCTAATCCTTGTTTACATAGAACAAACCTGCTCCAAGCAGGTTTGAGGATTTGGATCTGCTGCTATGACAACACATCCAGCAAGAGTTTCGAAAAACCAACAGATCCAGGATCATGCCAAATCGTCAACAATTACATCCTGCTAAACGAGTAATCCACGTACGAAAAATACCCCCCAGAGCTACTGTTTAACATCTTTCCCTGGGTTTACTTTCTCAAGACTGCTTCAGATTATATTTTGTGTTTATAATATTTGGTCTGTACTGTCAATAGATATCTCCATTTTAATCATTATATGTCGCTGCTGGGGGGCTTGTTTTTTTTTGATGTGCTCTGTCTCTAGGTATGTCAGAGAACTGGAACTTTGTGAAGTGTAGTCTAGCCTCAGGTGGGGGAGGCAAAATGAGGGGGGGTGGAGCGAAAGAGAGCAAGCTATTTCTAATTTATCCTTCTAATCCTTATAATTGTAAGAGCCAATGTAACAATAGGCTTCATGGTAATAACTCCTGGAAAAATTGGAAGTTAAGGTCAAAGCTGTCTTATGTTGTCTTAAATTAACTACAGAATGTCAACAAAAGTCAAAAAGAAAAAATGTCTCCATGACCAAACAGTTAACACCTGAGCTCAATTTTGAGCTTCATGGCAAAGGCTGTGAATACTTATGTACATGTGATTTTTAATTTTTTTTATTTTTAATAAATTTGCAAAAACCTCAAGTAAACTTTTTTCATGTTGTCATTATGGGGTGTTGTGTGTAGAATTCTGAGGAAAAAAAAAGAATTTAATCCATTTTGGAATAAGGCTGTAACATAACAAAATGTGGAAGAAGTGATGTGTTGTGAATCCTTTCCAGGTGCACTGTACATAGAACAATTTCATTTGTAGTATCAGATGTAGTATCTGATCCTGAAGGGCGATATGTGATTGTCATGGGAGATTTATTTAACTGTAAAGTGATTTTGATAAATATCTATGCAGCCAATGTGGATGATAGGGACTTCATTAAAAATATAAATATATTTGCATCCATCCCCAATGTGAACACTCATAAAATTACAATGGTTGGTGACTTTAATTGTGTTTTAAATCCAGACCTAGATAGGTCTCCTGCCACAGGGGCGATGACATGTAACACTGCAAGGACAATTACACAGTTTGTAACTGATCACAACTTATCAGACCCTTGGAGATTTCTAAACCCAAACTCAAGAGCATATTCCTTCTACTCACCAGTACATCACTGTTACTCAAGAATTGTTTTTTTTTTCTTATAGATAACAATTTCTTACATATGATTAAATCTTGTAAGTATGACATTGTTATAGGTGGGGGTTGATTTGATTTGAACTTAGTGTTGTAAAATTTGACCTGCTTATATGGAATGTTATTTGCCTAATTAATTCAATAAAATAAAAAAAAAAAATCAATTAGCTGTTGTGGCAATTATATTAATATAACATAGTTATATATGTAAATTTAAAAAAATAGTAATTTTCAGATAAAAAGGGAATATATTAAACTTATAATTACAAATTTGACACTACAGTCTTTGGCAAAATTTTCAGGTGTGGACAATTTGATTATAATTCTTCAAGATCACCAGGACCAATCATTCATTCATTCATCAGTCCATCCATTATTAAACCAGCTTAAACCAATTCATTACAGTATGTAGAAAAAGATAATGATAGTATAAGAGTAGACTGATGAGGAACATAACAACAGATTCTGAAAGTATTCAAATCCCTCCACTTTCTGCGCACTTTATTATGTTGTGGATTTAATTTTAAAGGGATTAATTTTACATTTTTACCCATCAATCTGAATTCAATAATCCTTAATGACAAAGTGAAAATGTTTTCAAAATGGTCTGCAAATTATTAAAGATAAAAAATTGAAATCTCTCATTTATATAAGTATTCTGACTATTCTTTATATATAATACGCTACCATGACTGTTCATTTGTCTGTCCAGGATTTTAAATCACCTGTAGCTCGCAAACCGTTTGACCTATTGACCTGAAATTTGGCACACATATACTATGTGACGTCTACTATCCGCTTTTGGGGCGATGATTGACCGCCAAGGTTATTCCTCTTTTATTTTTATTTTATTGCCAAATCATCTCTCTGCAGCTGCCAGCAGGGTGGCTGTGCAGCGCATGCGTACGGGCGCTGTTCTCATCCCTACCACCTTTGCCATCACTTCATATCTTAAATCATTCTTAAGTCAGATTGAATACTTAAGTGCCAGCTTAAGTGAAAAGTTAAGAAAAATGTACCAAGTAATTGCAACACAAACACTGATTTAATCAGTTTTAACGCAAAAAGTTGCTGACTAAAAAAAGAGAAGAAGCAGGCCGCTAGGGTGGAGAAAAGAAGAGCTGCTCAGGAAGAAGCAAGCACATCAACCTCTGAGCAAACGAATGCTAAATGTACAGAGAAAGAGTATGAAAACTATGAATGCTCAAGTCAAGTGTATTCACTGCACGTTATCGTGCAGTACTCCATTATTGGTATTTAACATTTCGTAGAAGTCCCTTTGAGTCTTCTTAAATAAGTCTCTACAAGCTTACTACACTGGATTCAGGCAGTTTACCCTTTTCTGCCTAGCAGATCCTGTCAAGCTCTGTTAGACTGGATGGGTAGTTTTTAGAAACTGCCATCATCAGGTCTCTTCATAGATGTTGTATATGATTTAAGTCTGGATTTTGGCTGGGCCACTCAGTCAAAGACTTGTGGTGAAGTCACTTCAGTGTTGTCTAGGCTGAATGTTTCAGGCCATTGTTGTTCTGAAAGTTGAACCTAGTCTAAGGTTGCATGCAGTCTGACCAATCTCCCTGTCCCTCATACTGAAAAGCCCCCACATAGCATTATGCTACCACCATAGGATTGGTATTAGGCAGGTGATGAGCAGTTCCTGGTCCTCGACAGACACAGTGCTTGGAGTTCTGCCCAAAAAGTTCAACATTGTGTCTAATTAGACCAGCAAATATTTTTCCTCATGTGCTAAGTGTTCTTTAGACTTAGTTTGGAAAATTTTGCAAGGAAAAGACTTTGGAGATGTTAAGAGTATGAAAATGGGGGACAACCTCTCTAAAGTATATTTCAACAAATGTATCCCTTCATAATCTTGGAGAATAAAGTGCAAAGGGGCTTTCAATTCAAATCTTACAAAATACATTCTAATTCAATATTTACCATGGATACCATATTCAATTTAAAATGATTTATTACTTGCATATAGCACACAATCATAGCGTACCTATAGCTCATTTAGAATTGTTTAAAATGTACACGTGGCAAGATTCAGCCCGTAAGCGATCTCATCAACCAACCGTATAACTAAGTCACATGTTTTGGAATGTTCTATACTCAAAGCATTTTAGGGAAAAATATTTGTATATCTCTCAGATAGCTTTGCATTTACAATCACTCATTATGTTGTGCAGTAAAAAAAAATAGGCACTAGACATAAAAAGGTTTGGGGATAGCCACCCCATTACTGAAAATCAGCAAAATAATTTAAAAAAAAAACAAAAAAAAAACTTGTCTTTACAGATGCAGAGTTCACACCTGAACTGACTAATAGGTTGAGACTGGGCTATAAATATGGTGAATGGGAGGTAGAGGTGGAGTCAGGGCGGCCGGAGCAGGAACTAATGTGGCAGGAAGGTGGATTCTGGGTTCTGGAAATGACATCACCAGGGTTTGCAGGAAGTTACATGAATAGTGGGTGGACTGGTGGTGATATCATTGAGAGGCAGGGTCTTCGGCTGAACAGCAGAGGAACAAGAGGAGAAAGAGAATCAGGGGCCTCATGTATAAACGGTGTGTACGCACAAAAATGTTGTGTACGCCTGTTTCCACGCTCAAATTGCGATGTATAAAAACTAAACTAAACTCGCACATTTTCACGCCTGGTCAAACCACAGCTTACCCACGTTTTTGGCTCAGTTTTGCAAACAGATGGCACCCAGTGTCAAAGCAAGCTTCCTGTGTGGTTTCCCTTTATTTATTTGATTCACATCCCTGATGCAGCTCTGTCAAATACACTGAAATTAACCGCATATTGTTTTTTAGTTTAAGGCATCTCAATGTAATCAACCTGTAACAAATATAATGATGAATGGAATGGCCAAACTATTACAAATACCATAGCTGCTTTAGCGTTGGTACTCTCAATGCACCAGTATTTTAACCCATTGTATTTGAGTGGGGAAATAACAGCTCTACAGCAGCTGATCGGAAAGCTCTACGACAGATTGTGTCAAGTGCATGGAGAATTCTTAAGGTACAGCTTCAAGCACACACTGCCTCAGCCATGCGCACAGTCTATTTCAACTTCGCCCATTCAGCAAACCAGTGTTTTCCAAGTTTGGTCCTGGGGGTATACTGTGGCTGCAGGTTTTTGTTCCAACCAGATTCCTAATCAGTGACAACACCTAATAACACTGATCTCATTTAATTAGCTAGTATTATTTTTCTTTTATTCTACATTCAGAAAAGCACAGCAGCATGATTTTTTACATTTATAAGACATTTAGAAATACTTCTGCTTTTGCTATAGATTTAAATGCTTAACTCTCTTTTGTTGATTTCATTATATTTTGCCCTGTCTCTGTGCAGTTTTTCTCCTTTGTTGTATCTTATTAATGACATTTAAAAATGAGCAGAGCAGACACACTGGCAAACAACACTGAATAATCAAAGGCCACAACTACTTTAGCATCAGATCCACTAATTAGTAAATAATGGATTAATTAAACAATTAGAACACCTAGAAAAGTAGAATGAAAAAACAAGATGAAAATATTTTTAAAAAGAAAAAAATACATTATTCTCATATAACTGCTTGGTACATTTTAATATATATATACCAAACTTGGTTTTGTACTTTCTATATTGTTCCCAAAACACAGAACTTGGGAAATAACACATCACTTAATTAGCCCAGGAGTCCAATTAAAAACAGCTGGTTGGAACAAAAACCTGCAGCCAAAGTGTACCCCCTGGACCGAGGGTGGAAAACACTGCTCTAAATGCACTCAATCAGTCTATCAAGTGTTCCTGGTAGAACTGTTTGTGCTTGTAAGTACAATTACATCACTGTAAACTTGCATTACAGTTGTTACATTGCACAACCTGAGCCACCTATGCTTTCATATTGTATATTTTTTATTGTTTTTTATCATCATATTGTTATTATTGTTGTTGTTGTTGTTATTTTACCATTTTATTTGAAAGTAAGTTTATGGATGATTTGCATATATAGTATATTGCATATACTGTACTATACAATAAGAATAAAGGAATTCAATTCAACAGAAGAGAGCGCATATTTACAGATGATGATGACTGGCTTCTAAGTTGAGTTAGGTTTCCAAGCGCTATCTTCTTGGAGCTCTTGATATTTTTAAGATGAAATGCATTAAAGTATATATATTACATTATACAGATACATTTTTAACTTCATTTAAATAATGTATACTGTTATTAAACATGTGGACATAGTGGACAGTTGTAGCAATGAACTGGCGCCCCGTTCAGGGATTGTTCCTGCCTCGCACTGTATGCTTGCTGGGACTGGCACAACCCTGGATGGATAGATGGATGGAATAATTAAACATGTACTGCGAAGATATTTCAATGGTTCTTAAAAGTTTTGAAGAATCGACGTTCTAAGCTTACAGATGGCTGGACTTTTATTGAAGAGCTGATTGTGTGGTGTTTGGTTACTTGGGTTAAGAAAAGGAAGGGCAGGAATTGGGGGTTGGTATATTTGAAAGGGACTGCTGCTGCAGTAAATTATTTCATCAAGGGTCACGCACGACGCAGTAAGCATCTGTGGTAATGTGCCTTACTGGCATTACCAGTAATTAAAAAAAATTAGTTAAGTGTCCGCTGCATGGTGTTGAGAGAGGCATTTGTTTGAGAAAAAAAAGGTTAAAAAAGTATAAAGAAAGAAAACTTGCCCTTTCCCTTTTTATATAATGCAGACAGACGTATTCACTGACCATATTAGCGCCTTTTGGGGAGTGTCGCGGTGGGTCTCGTGTAGATTGGAGAGACAGCCTTGCCATTCACCGGCCGGGATGGCATTGTCGGTCCTCCACTCCTGCAACCTCATAACACTAAAGGAGTAAAAGAAAGTGTGAAGCGTCGTAGTATTTGTTTACCGCAGTTTAGAAAAGGGATCCCATGTTTGTAGTTGTCTGAGCTGTAGCTCAGGGAAGGAGGAAAAAAATGTAAAAATGCTTACTTTCACTTTTGGGAGAAGCGCAGTCCGTATCTCATATGCCGGCACAGCTATGCGCACGTGCATTTTTATAGTAATACCTGTAGTGTGGGACAGAAGACGCCTCCTTTCGCAGACGTGTTCACATCATCGTGTGCCCATGGAGGGATGACATACGGCAGTTTAATTGGTCAGAGCAGGGGTGCCGAAAACAAAAGGGAATCATAGCCTCTAGAAGAGGTTCTTCTGACTAGATCTTCTTAGAGAAAGGTACTTGGTTGAACCGCATTTCAAATTTACCAAGCATTACGGCTTGTGCCTTGCTTATTTGTAAATATTTTTTTTTCTTGTATATATAGGGTTGTAGTTATTTGTGCATATACACTTTTTCTGTATTTTGAATATTTTTGTTTTGGTGAATCCTGTTTACACTGTTTGAAGGAGCAGCTTCCTGATTTGGAGCACTGTGGAGGAAGACAGGAAGACATTTTTGGTTTGTGTATATATGGTTTTCACTTGTTTGTGCATATTTTACTTTTCCATTTGGGACTTTCAGGCTGCACTCTAAATACTGTATATAGTCAATTTTGGGCTCCATTTGATTACTGTTTTTGTGTGTCCTTTGCAGTATTGGACCGTGTATTGATATATAAATTCCGTAGGACATTATTTTTGTTTTCTTTAAGTGCACCTGTAAATAAAATCTCACTTTATTTTTCAAAGAACCCGACCATTTTTGTGTCCGTGTCTCCCTGTCTTACATCATCATCCTGGTCATGCTTGGTCTCACATACTAGACACCTAGAGTGTAGGCTGGTGATCCGAATTCCCACTACAAGGGGTGTCACAGCATCTAGGGGGAGGCAGGAACAATCTCTGGACAGGGCGCCAGCTCATCACTACCCCTGTGCCACTGTGTGACTGTGTTTAATACATGGTTTAATTCATTACATCATGAAAATGATATCAATCATACATCTTAGTATTTAAATTGTTCAGAGAGCTGTAATATGATGAATGTAATGTATTCTGTGTCCTGTCGGCATAAGAGAAAGACCGTTTAATAAGAAGCAAGTAGTGATTCACACTCATACTGTAGAGTACATGGAAGAACACACAGAATATGAAGCATTTAAATGCTAATTTAGTTACGACGGGATTTGAGAAACTAGTAAATAAAAAGATTTTAAGATGAAGTTTACGACGTTCTAATTTAATGACAAAATAAACTACGTGATTAAAATGGAAATTTTAAGATTTAAGTTGACATTTCAAGCTTTTTTTTTCCACTGTGTCCCTATTTTGTTTTTCTTTCCTCTGTATCCTAATATGCTTCCATATGACATTCAGATAGTGGGCTACAACTCGCCTTTTCACTGCAACTTTGATATCTGACAACTTCTTTTTTATTTCAGGCACTGTGCGATTTTCTGAACATGAAGTTTTGATCAACTTCCTTTTGTTGTTTATACAACTGCTTAAACCAATAAATAGTAAGTTTTTACTTGCCTCCACTTGGCATTCACTGATATTCTTTTTTCCCTGTGCTTTTGCAATTGTCTTTTCACACAACTCAGAATTTAAGGGAATATTTATATTGCATATTCAAAGAGGTGTAATTCTGGGAGGAGTCTGGGAGAGGTGGCAGGCGTGTGCACAAGCCTTACAATTCATGCTGGCTGGGATTTATGTAGCGGAAGTGCATGGAAGTTGGCTTACGCACGGTTTTGTGCATCTGAATTTTTTAGTGCGTAAACACATTTTGACTTTTGTCCATATGCTATGTTTTAGTGTGAATTCTACACATGGCGTTATGCATGAGGCCCCAGGTGAGAGCAACATCCCCCTATCTGGCTGATGAAAAACACTATTTGTGCCTGTAAACTGTCCCACACGCGCACGTGTGTGACAGCTGTAACAGCAACATTTGGAGTAATACCATATGGGAGAAAAGTGGACCATAAAAAATTAGTTGTGCTATTTCATACCACATTCTACTTCTGTAAAGATTTCTTTCTTTCAACTGTCAGAATCCCAGTTCATCATCCATTAACTCAGAAGGAAAGTGGTGTTGTATATTATCTTATCTTTTATTTGCTGTATCATTCTATATCAAGAACTACTTCAGATGTGGCCATTTAGGAGTACTTTAGTCAGGGTTGTGTTTAATTGATTTTTTGGTACATGTTGCACTTGCTGTTTCTTTTTTTTTGTAATTGGACTGGGTTGTTACTGCATTTTGGTCTTAAAATAAAAAAGCAGCAGATGAAAAGCTCAAAGGAGCAGACAAAAATTAATAGTTTACAACAGACAGGTTTGCAAACCAGGAAGAATTCTGCAAAAGCTAAGTTAAAAAATTATAAACGGTATATTAAGATTGAAATAATCTTGCTCCTTCCAGTATTTTGGAGTGCATTTCCCCCTACATTCCAAATTGTAACCATGGTATCTTCTAATAGTGGTCTGCTTATTATTTCAAGAGCCAAGCATAAAAGATGTCTGCAGTTATCCAACACAAATTTGGAATTCTTTACTAATAGAGATATGCCAGGCTATCACTGTAACTCTGTAGATTATTTTAAAAATCTCCTAAAACCCACCTTTTAATTTGGCCTTTTCATAACTACAATTTAATTCTTCCCTTAATAAACTAGATATGCTTAGAATTACCATAATTTTCAATGAATTTGCAATCATTATTTATCCTTATTTTACTTTTTTATTTTCCAGTTCTTTTTCATTCTGTGCCACCACCACCTGATCAATATCTGAATGAAAATAGACACCCCAGCCTGTCACAAAGCCTACTGTGTGAAATTATCTAAGATGAAGCCTCAAAAATAAATAAATAAATAAATAAATAAATAAATAAATAAATAAGAACTATTTAAAAACATTTATGTTAGGTAGAATGCCCAGTGGGGCCTGGGCAGTGCTTTGGCCTGAAACCTCTTCAGGTTTAGTTTTTTTTTTATGTCCAACTTATCCACCTGACCTTATCATCAGACTTGCATTTAGAAACTTTAAAAAAAAACAGTTTTATATTTAAGGACTCTATTTCTCTTAGTTATACATATATATAATTTCTATGTGTGCATTATTTATTATTTGTATACTATTTATGCATTATCTTTCTTATTTAATTTTAATTTGTTTTTCTTTGCAAACTACTTCTTTGACATCTTCTAAAGCACTTTGAGCCAAATTCTTCACTTGAAAATGTGAAGGATTTGGCTCAACATAGAAATGAATGTTGTTGTTGATGTACATAGCAAAAGGTCCTCACACTAACTTTATTTTATATTTGATCCTATCTGTCATAAATAAAAAAAAATGTTGTTAGTAGTTAATATTATAGGCAGAATGCATAAAGCTGCACACCATAGACTTAAATTAACATAACTTAACATTGCAAACATGACCAGCAACTCTTGTAGCAGCCACAAACAACCCTGCAGCTGTCATGCTAATACTAATAACAATAGTATTGAGAGTATTAAAAAAACAGTTTACAAAATAGCAATGTAAATCACAACTTTATGACCAAGAGTGCATTCTTAACCTAGTTTTGTTGTAGCCAGTCTCCCGAAAGGGTTATTTTATCCATAATCACTTGTGATTATTGTGTATAGAAGAAATAAGTGAACTATTTCATAAATCTGTGAATTATAATTACAAATATGTGTAAGCACCATACTAAAATGAATTTAACTGAAAATCCAGCAATCAGGTCTACAAAAAAAGAAATAACATATCATTAAAATTTAATTTTTCGAAAGATACCTTATTGTATTGAGCAGTAAACTTTATCAAATATGCTGTCAACTAAGCATTTAAAACCCTCTTTAAGAAAGCTTTTTGAAATGAGATAAAGAATGCTGGCAAATACTTTAATTGAAACAAACATTTTTTATCAGATACATCTTTATTGATTTCTCACTCAAACTGTCACTGATTATTTTATGCTTTTATACAGTAATTAACAGTATGCTACATCACTTGGACCTCAAAAGAGCCAAAAAAAGAACAAAAATACAGTACAATATCAAACATACAAACTAATCAGTACAACAAAAAATGTAAAGAACACAAGAGTGTCAAAAATAAGTTGGCCTGAAGCTAATTGTTGATCTTCCTGAAAAAAACTGTTATCTAATAGGCAAGCCTTTGGCAACTGCAACAGGCCTTTAACAATCTGAGAGCAGCTTCTGTTCTGCAGAGGGCCAAAAGTGTGCAGCAACTTGTGATAGCTTTGGATGACATTGCAATAATACTGGCAATGAAATTCACACCGAGGTACCGTCTAAAACAAAACATTTTGGAGAAAACAGTTACTCTTCTCTGCTATGAGTCTATTAAGTATGTCTGTTGTTCAGATTCAATGTGCTTGACTGCTATTTGCAGTGACTTTTTTGTTTACCTGTCCACCTAAAGTAAAAATATATAAATAATTGCTCCTCTTGATTTAAAGCTAAGAAAGGAAGCTAAATGCTGTTTTAAGTATCTAAAAATCATCACAAGCAGTTGGCCAAGGCATTTGTACAACACAGTGCTACAATTGCCACTAGTGCCACTATTTCTCTGTAATGTCAATTTCTTGATTCATTTCATTGAACACTGATGATTCAAAATGGTGTTTCAGCGTTGTAAACCCAAATACTGTAAAATGCACCAGAAATTTAGAGTCACATTTGTATTATATTCTGTAACATTGTACTCATTAATCATAATCATTGCCTAATCCAGCAACAAAGGGTGCAAGCGAGAACACTCTTTGGATGAAATACTAATCTATTCTTAATTATTTCTGCTTATTAATCATTACCATACAAGATCCTGTATTCATTGTGCTATATTCTTTATCTCATAGTACAGGCACTGACTTTGAAATTTTGCTCTCACTTCTGGCATCCAGAATAGCACTTGGACATACTTCTTTTCCTTACTGTGTGGCTTAGAAGGATACAGTATATTTAATGCCCAAGCCCTGAAAGAGCAATCCCAGATCTCATTTGTTGAACCCAAATGGAAAATAGTGTTGCGGTGCCTGGCAGAAGGAAGCAGTAGAGCACACAAGAGTTTTGAAAGTTGCTTTTCATTTCAAAATAATAAGTATCAGTGGGAATTAAAAAAACAATTTTCTGTACCATGTTAAGAAATGCTGCAGAGATGTACAATACAGAAAAACAATGCTAGAGGAAACAAAAAAGTTGGGTACTCACAACAATAGTTCTTGCAACAGCTCCTTCTATTTAGCCGTTTTTCCTTTGAGTCCTATTATTGCTCACTTTTTAAGAATTTAAAACAAAAAATGAACAGTCATAGATTACACACAAACACCGACACTGGTTTTCTTTTCTCCTATATTCATCCAAACTCCTTGAGCAAGATATTCTGTTATGGACCCCACCATTTTCAATCTGTCTATAAGCTGAATTGAATACATAAACATTATATCAGCCCATGTCTATTGTAATGTTATGGAGATAGGGAAATATCAGTTACCACTGGCTGGGAGTAGGGAGCTTAAAGTTAAAAACAGAGATAAGTAAATTTGTTAATTAATTATATAAAAGACAGATAATTTGGTTGCTTGTAACATCATTTGAACAATATTTTAAGATATATTGTTTATTTTTCAAATTAAACAATACAGCTGCTTTTCACCTTTCCATCCCAAAACCATTCACTTGTCAGCTTTAAACAAGTAAGTAAAAATGTTTAGTGTAACATGCAGGTTTGCCTCAGGAGCTTTGTGCAAAATCTTGAGATTGTTTTTAATGTAACATTAATACAGAATACATTTCTTGTACTAACTTAGAGTGGCCTCTTATATTTATTTTCAGATAATTGTCTTTTTGTTTTCTTTGCTTAGATTATTTTCACTTACAGTTCTGAAATGATTGGCAAAATTGATCAAGGCACCATGCAGTCCTTACATTGACGGATCGAAGGCCAAATGTCCACATGACCATCATCATCTAATTCTTCCACGTGAAGCCTAAAAACCATGAGGACTGATTGAGATCATTTATGTTAGGTAGAATGCCCAGTTTGGGCTGGGCAGTCTCGTGGCCTTGGAACCCCTGCAGATTTTGTTTTTTTCTTCTCCAGCCCTCTGGAGTTCTTTTATGTTTTCTCTGCCCTCCTGGCCATCGGACCTTACTTTATTCTTTGTTACATAGTATTGCCTAATCTTATTTTTGTATTTTTCTTTTTTCTTTCTTCATCTTGTAAAGCACTTTGAGCTGCATAATTTGTATGAAAACGTGCTATATAAATAAATGTTGTTGTTGAAGATAGTTGAACTTACCTGGTATAACTTCAAGTGGCAGGAGAGCCGAGTTTGTATTTATGCAAAATGTTCATGGGATAGTGTTCCTGCATGTGTGCAAAACTCTGCTAGCATTTAAAAAACTTATAATAGAGAGTTGTTTAGGTGTAAGGAGTAGTTATCGGGTATGCAAAAGAGGAAAATATACAAGATGAAATACGAATATGCTAATAGGTGCCGGCAGGCCAAGCGGAATACTCCTTTGGTGGTTGCTGAGGCAAAAACGGGCATGGGAGGAGTTTGGGGAGGCCATGAAGAACGACTTTTGGATGGCTTCGAGGAGATTCTGGTCCACCGTCTGGTGTCTCAGGAGGGGGAAGCAGTGTAGTGACAACACTGTATATGGTGGGGATGGTGAGCTGCTGACCTCGACTCGGGACATTGTGGGTCAGTGGGGGGAGTACTTCGAAGACCTCCTCAATCCCACTAATATGCCTTCCAATGACGAAGCAGAGGGGACTCGGAGGTGGGCTCCCCCATCTCTGGGACTGAGGTCACCAAGGTGGTCAAAAAACTCCTTGGTGGCAGGGCCCCGGGGGTGGATGAGATACGCCCGAAGTTTCTTAAGGCTCTGGATGTTGTAGGACTGTCTTGGTTGACACGCCTCTGCAACATCACATGGACATCAGGGACAGTGCCTCTGGATTGGCAGACTGGGGTGGTGGTCCCCCTCTTTAAGAAGGGGGACCAGAGGGTGTTCCAACTACAGAGGGATCACATTCCTCAGCCTCCCTGGAAAAGTCTATTCGGGGGTTCTGGAGAGGAGGGTCCGTCAGATAGTCAAAACTCGGATTCAAGAGGAACAGTGTGGTTTTCGTCCTGGTCACGGAACAGTGGACCAGCTCTACACCCTTAGCAGGGTCCTGGAGGGTGCATGGGAGTTTGCCTAACCAGTCTACATGTGTATTGTGGACTTGGAAAAGGCGTTCGGCCGAATCTTGTGGGGGGTACTCCGAGAGTATGGGGTACCAGACGCCGTGATAAGGGCTGTCCAGTCCCTGTATGATCGGTGTCAGAGCTTGGTCCACATTGCCGGCAGTAAGTCGAACCTATTTCCAGTGAGAGCTGGACTGCTCCAGGGCAGCCCTTTGTCACCAATTCTGTTCATAACTTTTATGGACAGAATTTCTAGGCGCAGCCAGGGCGTTGAGGGGGTCTGGTTTGGTGGACTCAGGATTGGGTCACTGCTTTTTGCAGATGATGTTGTCCAGTTTGCTTCATCAGGCCGTGCTCTTCAGCTCTCTCTGGATCAGTTTGCAGCTGAGTGTGAAGTGGCTGGGATGGGAATCAGCACCTCCAAATCTGAGACCATGGTCCTCAGCCGGAAAAGGGTGGCGTGCCCTTTCAGGGTTGGGGCGAGATCCTACCCAAAGTGGAGGAGTTCAAGTATCTCGGGGTCTTGTTCACGAGTGATGGAAGAATGGAGCGTGAGATTGAGAGGTGGATCGGTGTGGCATCCGCAGTGATGTGGGCTCCGCATTGGTCTTTCGTCATGAAAAAGGAACTGAGCTGTAAGGCAAAGTTCTCAATTTACCGGTCGATCTACATTCCTACCCTCACCTATGGTCATGTGTGGGTAGTGACGAAGGATGAGATTGCGAATACAAGCGGCTGAAATGAGTTTCCTCTGCAGTGTGTCTGGGCTTTCCCTTAAAGATAGGGTGAGAAGCTCAGTCATTAGCGAGGGGCTGAGAGTAGAGCCGCTGCTCCTCCGCATTGAGAGGAATCAGATGAGGTGGCTCGGGCATCAGATCAGGATGTCTCCTGGGCGCCTCCCTGGTGAGGTGTTCCGGGCATGTCTAACCAGGAGGAGGCCCTGGGGAAGACCCAGGACACGCTGGAGGGACTATGTCTCTCGGCTAGCCTGGGAACGGCTCAGGATTCCCCCGGAAGAGCTAGGAGAAGTGACCAGGGAGAGGGAAGTCTGGGTATCTCTGCTTAAGCTGCTGCCCCCGCGACCCGATCTCGGATAAGCAGAAGAGGATGGATGGACTGATGAAATACGAAAATATACAAGCTGAAATAACTTCTCTTAAGGTACATTTAAAACAGTAACTTAATCAGCATTTGAGGCCACACAGAATGGTTCTCTGCTTTAACACTGACAATTTGAAATAGTTTCCAGTGTTTTTTTAAATAATGACAACAAGGTGCTTGAGTGGTTTAGTTTGTACCAATCACAAAGAGCCTTTTTATTAACAGAAATGCACCTAAATTTCACACCTTTGGTGACGCTGTAGGAATCCATAATAACCAAAGTAAAATCGCATAAATATGGGAATAAAGTGCAAATTCCATACGGACAGCAATTATACGTTATATACAAACCTAGAACAATAGATTCATGAGGCAAAAAACTCTAACCACTGTGTCATTGTGTCCACTGTAAAATAATGTTGATTAAATGTTTTTGTCATTTTGTCATCCATGTTAAACAGATCTTTTCTTTTTCTTTAATTCATAGCTTTTGTAAAGGTCTTTAAAAAAATGGTCATACCGTAACAATTAAAAAATTAAGTTACTTTTCTTTATGTTGCAGGTGGTATTCCTATTTTAAAGTTCAGAAACTATTTAATCTTTCAATTTTCCACTCCCACTGAGTGTAAGTACACATATTCTGATGATGATGAGATTGTGGGGCAAATTGACTGAAAATAATCATAATTAGGTTATTTAAGTATACTAAGAGTGTCTGAAACTGCATGTCTCAAATCAGACAGAGGCCCACCTATTTATTAATAAAAATGGCAATTCAGTTCATATTTTACAGAGTGGCTATGTGCTTTAGAAACAAAAACAATATACTGTACATTGTAAATGAAATTAAACTTAGTCTAGGCCATTAAATAAAATGTCATACAGTAAACTAGACTTGAATAACATGTCACACGGGGACAGTTTGGTATTGCTATTTGACCCAACTACATGTCTTTGAAAGGTGAGAGGAGACAGGAGTGCCCAAAGATAATTCACACTAACATAAAGAGGGCACACCAACCTCATACAGAAGATACTCCAGTTTGTGAAAGAAACCTGGGTTAATGCTTTGTGGGATGAGGGTATTACTTTATCTGCTGCAACCTTTCATAAAGATAAAAAATTAGTAAGTCGAACATTTTAAAATGTTTGGGAAATATAATACAATTGTGTCGACATTATTTGATGGCATATGGGAGCATGTTACTGTGTCTGATATAACTTTCAATGCACTGACTTTGGATACAAGACGGCGTGTCTGTGTTGCTGCATTCTGTACACAGCGTGTTGCGAAACCCTAGCCACATGCCAGCAGCTTGCAGGGATGTGCCTTTCATTATCAAATTCTTCTATGTGAAGCATGAAAACCATGAGGACTGATTTAGAACATGTATTTTAGGTAAAATAGGGGCTAGGTGGTCTTTTGGCCTTGGAACCCCTGCAGATTTTTGTTTTTTTCTCCAACTTAAGAGGAGTGTTTTTTTTTTGTTACATACTGTATAATATTATTGCCTAATCTTGTTTATTATGTTTTATATTAATTTCCTTTTTAAAGCACTTTGAGCTACATTGTTTGCATAAAAATATAAAAATGTTCACCAAATATCAAATAAACACTTTCGCAAAATGTATAAAAAAACCAGTACGCTTTTATTCAAGGATATAACCGGACATACCCTATACAGTTCCAGACACCTTCAGACTTCAGTGTTGAGAATTTTGCTGACTTCAGCTGCCTCGGTGGGGGATGAATGAGTAGGCTGCTTGCTGCTAGTGCTGATTGACAAATTATCAAAACAAAGTCACTGATGAAGAGATGCGATGAATTTAAGGTGTCCCAGCATTATTAATATTTTCGTAAACTTCAGGGATTCTATTGTTAAATCCTTGATGCTTATCTATACTAATAAAAGGCAAAGCCCTCACTGACTGACTGACTGACTCACTCACTCACTCACTCACTCATCACTAATTCTCCAACTTCCCGTGTAGGTAGAAGGCTGATATTTGGCAGGCTTATTCCTTACAGCTCACTTACAAAAGTTAAGCAGGTTTCATTTCGAAATTCTACACGTAACGGTCATAACGGTCGATAACGGTTGACAATGTCCGCCATGTTGAACTTTCTTATTTATGGCACCATCTTCACGAAATTTGGTAGGCGGCTTCCCTGCGCTAACCGAAACTGATGTATGTACTTATTTCGTTGGTATGACGCAACTGTCGGCCGCCATATTGAACTTTCCAACGTCACTAATTTTCCAACTTCCCGTGTAGGTAGAAGGCTGACCCCATCTTCACGAAATTTGGTAGGTGGCTTCCCTGCGCTAACCAAAA
>JANRMT010062792.1:113115837-113141253 GCA_026402145.1 Polypterus bichir lapradei | reverse complement strand
ATGACGCCACTTTCGGCCGCCATATTGAATTTTCCAAACATCACTAATTCTTCAACTTCCCGTGTAGGTAGAAGGCTGAAATTTGGCAGGGTCATTCCTTACAGCTTACTTACAAAAGTTAAGCAGGTTTCATTTCGAAATTCTACGCTTAACGGTCAACAATGTCCGCCATGTTGAACTTTCTTATTCATGGCCCCATCTTCACGAAATTTGGTAGGCGGCTTCCTGCGCTAACCGAAACCAATGTACATACTTATTTCGGTGGTATGACGCCACTGTCAGCCGCCATATTGAACTTTCCAATGTCACTAATTCTCCAACTTCCCGTCTAGGTAGAAGGCTGAAATTTGGCAGGCTCATTCCTTACAGCTTACTTACAAAAGTTAAGCAGGTTTCATTTTGAAATTCTATGTGTAACGGTCATAACGGTTGACAATGTTCGCCATGTTCAACTTTCTTATTTATGGCCCCATCTTCACGAAATTTGGTAGGTGGCTTCCCTGCGCTAACCAAAACCGATGCACGTACTTATTTCAGTGGTATGATGCCACTGTCGGCTGCCATATTGAAGTTTCCAACATCACTAATTCTCCAACTTGCGGTGTAGGTAGAAAGCTGAAATTTGGCAGGCTCATTCCTTACAGCTTACTTACAAAAGTTAAGCGGTTTCATTTCGAAATTCTACGCGTAACGGTCATAACGGTCAACAGCATCCGCCATGTTGAACTTTCTTATTCATGGCCCCATCTTCACGAAATTTGGTAGGCGGCTTCCCTGTGCTAACCGAAACCAATGTACATACTTATTTCGGTGGTGTGACGCCACTGTCAGCTGCCATATTGAACTTCCCAACGTCACTAATTCTCCAACTTCCCGTGTAGGTAGAAGGCTGAAATTTGGTACTTATTTCGGTGATATGATGCCACTGTCGGCCGTCATATTGAACTTTTCAACGGTCTTTGTTACTTATGGGCCCATCTTCAAGAAATTTGGTACGCGGGTTCCCAACGCTAACTGAATCCTACTTACGTACATGGGTCCCCCATCCCAACGCCTCCCACGTTGTTGGCTGCCTGCCTATATAAGGCCGTCTGTCGCTCCAGTCTCAACATTCCCTTCCTTGCTTCGCCACGGTATTCTCCTCTCCCTGCTGATAACTACAGCCTTTTTATTTAATCCACGGCTTCTCCGCTGTTTTATTGTTCATTTATTACGATTATAGTTATTGTGTAGGTATTTTAGACTTACTTTACATTGTTCAGGTACCCATTTCCTTTATCATTCCAACCGTACCCCTATTAACATGTCTATCGAGGTGATCACCATCGATCAAAGAACTGTCACTTACCAAGTGGTTTCCATGCCCGGAGATGGCACCTGCCTTTTCCATTCTCTTTGTTACATATTGCACGGAAATATCAGGCTCACTCTTGATATCCGGAGGAACATTGTGTCTTATGTATTGAATGACTGGGACAGGTTCAAGGTGTGGACTGATGACGGTACAGGAGATAATTATACTACACAGGAGCACTAGAAGAGTGAAATGCTTAAGTGTACCGAAATGGCCAAATATTTTACACCTTTGGACAACCGCCAATGCCTCTTAAACATCTTAGATTCACAGGTTACGATTTCAGTAGTGGACACTTTGATGTTTAGAAATGTTTAAAATCTCAAAAGCTGGATGTGAAGTTATCAATGAAACTGGTTGTATACTTACAACAATTGACAGATGCCGAATGTCTCTTCAACACAAGTCCTACAAATACTGTTGTAATTGAAACAAACCATGAAACTCAAACCGATTATGACAGCAGCAATCCAAGCTGTGAGATTTGAAACAAGATTACTGTTCACATGGCCAACTGTACATTGCATGCTCAAGAGTAAGCTCAGCGCACAGCTACAGCTTGGTCATATTACAACTGGAGGGCCGAACTGACAACGTGGCATACAAAGAGATCCTTAACAAATAATTATTGGTATATTTTCCCTCAGTTTTAAAAAGGTTTAATTGTCTTCTTAATAAAAATTTTAAGGCAGTACTTCGCCGCTGCAAAGCGCGGTTATTTTGCTAGTTTAAATAATAATCAGAGCAGCATTTATGTATATTAAGACACTCATTAGCTTCTTAGCTCCTTCTTGCCCATTTAGGTCTGCTCTGAATTTCAATCCAGAATTTTATCATGTGTAGTTCCTAACAGGTGGAACAAGCATCCCACCTCCATCCTTGACACTGTTTAAGAAAGGTTTAATGACCTTTTTGATCAGTTTTTGATGTTAGATTCTTAGTAGCCAAGGTAAGAATAATTAGGCTTGTGTTGCTCTTTTTGGTTTAGTGCTCCTCTCTTGTGATGGACAATTTTGTAACCTTGTCCTGTAACACTGTTTTCAAAACAGTCCCCAGATGGAGGTTGTTAAATAAAATCTGGAAAATGAGTAAGTATAAATATTTTAATTCTATTGAGGGCAGCTATCACATTTCTTTGTGACCTTTTTTTTAATCTTAGTCACACAGTCTTGTTAAATCAACTAACCATGTGTCCTGTGACAATTTTGCTTTTCTTTCATCACTTACCAAGTATTTTGTGTCATGACCATATCTGCATGCCTAAAAAAAATCAGATTTATTAAACCTGGTGTACTCACATTTCAAAGCAATTTACCTTTATAATCACAGTCATCTTGTAAATATGCTTTATGAAAATGCCACAATGTTAACCATCCTCATATATATGCAATCATGATGCTGTAGACATTCATCGGCAAGTACAGCAGCCTCCCTCCTGATGTTTAAGGGCATCTGGCTGAGCACTAAAGATGAAGTGCAGCATCATAGTTCCTATCCTCTGGGATCTGGGGCCTGGAAAAGTGTATTGTGCCTACATCTGAGCGGGTAGCCACTATCACCTGGACCATGTAATGAAATGATTGTTGATAATATGAGTGGTATAGAACATTCTCATTAGATGCTCTTATTACAATATGGGCACAGTAAAGTAATCTAATTACATTAGGAGAACTGGTCACTTCTAAAAATTGCTTTTTTATGTTCACAAAAATGTTATGTTTTATTTATGTACAACTAAACCATTCAAAAACTGGATGTAGCACCTCCTCAGTAAGCTAATAACGTCTAGCACAGCAGGCATGGCGGAGTACAGCATGGCTGAGATATTCCTGACCAACTGGCCACTGCCCTGAGAAGTAGTCAAAATAAACTGACTAATAATCAAGAGTTTCTCAGTGCAAATATGCAGCATTGGTCCTTTTAAAAGGGAACTAAAATAGAGTCTGTATATCATATTCATCACTTTTGAGGTTTAATATATTTGTCACATCAACGCACTTTATAATAAAATCACGGTGATATGTATTATTATATGCGTGAGTCTTCATTTAGTTGGTGTGCCTACATTCACCTGCTTGATCAAAGTGTTGTCATTTCCAAGAGACTCCAAAAATGTTGTGTACACATGGGTCAGAGTAGCTATAAATATACACAACCTTTCATGTCTTTTTTTTTTTTTGTAAATGTCAATGTTTGCATGGGAAGTTGAGTACACACATTTTGAGCCTCTTTTTGTGCATTCGCAAGCTTTATAAATGAAACCCCTGGACTTTCCCAGTATTCTTTACAAACCTGTTGAACACACATACAAACTGAAGCACCTTTTCTCTTTTTTTTCGTCCCCACTGCTGGCCAGCTCCTACAAATCAGCTGTTCCATTCCTATTTTTCTATGCTGCAGGCTCAGCCCCCCTAAACATTAGCTACCCTTTTATTTGTGTCAATTATGATGTTTACTGTTAGCTGTTGCGATTAGTAAGCACTTAAATTAATACTGTTTGATCTGGGACCCAGTCTTGCCCAGCTCCCAGGTCTGCTGGTATGTACAAGGTGTGAGGGATGACCAGCAGTTTATTCTGGCTAGCACCCCCAGGCCGCTAGATGGAGTCCTCCCTGCAACACGGGGGTGACCCGAATTCCCACAAGGCATCATGGACAATGGAGTTCGACTTCACAGCCCTGCTGGATACCGTGGGGGCTGCCAGGGAACACTGCAGGGAGGCACGAATGTTTCTATTATAACCCGGAAGTAAGTACTTCCAGGCTGAAGAAAAGAAGTTTTCATCTGACCCGGAAGTGCTATGGAATCATATAGACTGAAGGACAGAAGCACTTCCGGGTCACGAACTATATAAAGGACTTTGGGAAACCCAGCAGACTGAGCCGGAGTTGGGAGGAAGCTGCTGGGTGGAGAGGAGGATTAATTGTATTGATTATTGGCAATTTATTGTGCATTGTAGAGGTGGAGGTGCTTTGTGCACATTATTCGAGAAATTGCATTCATTTCTTTTATTTTACCTGGTATCTGTGGGTTTCACGGGGCAACAGCGACCCCTATTGTCACAAAGGTTAGTGTCAACAAGAACTGACTCTGGGAGGAACAAGAAAATATTCTGACTCCAGGGTCCCATTTATCAGTAACTTACAAAGACATTAGAAAGAGTTCACTAATCACAGAGTTCTGTAATTGACTATGTGTATTAAGGAAGTGTAATCAAAAGCAGTAATGCAGTCATTGCCTTTGCTGTCTTCCACACATGTTAATAAAAGGTTCTCCTATTCTGAACACTGCCCTGTGACTTTATCTTCGACATTTACCTGCTGTTTCTTCTAGGGAACAATTGGTGGCCTGTTCAGTCTGCATCATCATCTATGTGGTTGGCTGGAAAACCATTTTGAATTCAGATCCTGGTAATCCTCCCTGGTGATGACTTTGGTTTCCCTGTGGTTCACAATGGCCTGATTTTTTTTACACTGTAGGTTTTTTGCCAGTGCCTGCCCTGACCTTGAATTCTGTCTTGAATTAATTATTGTATATAGAACCCCATTGCTTGACTCCTGACCATATTGTCATTTACAACTTGTGTATTTAACTGTCATAAATAATATCAGCAATCAAAAGGGCGTAACTGAAATTTTTATTTAGTTATTTTTATTCACTTGGCTGTGTTGTAAAAGTAAGAACCAACCGTGAATGAAGTGGTAGTCCATCAAATGCCACAGGACAAATTGCAATCACAGATTCGTGCTATGGTGCAAGACACAGAAATGATATAAAAATGTAACTTTTTAGATCAGCGAGAAAAAGAAAAATAGTAAATTCATTCTCTATACACAGGGACTTAAACCAATCACCTTATGTTATGCTAAAAAATGAAATCAAGAGAAAATTATAGAAAACACTTGCAGAAAGCAAGTTTGTACAGTGAATATCAGCATTTTTAAGGCATGCCATTTTTACAAGAAAAAAATGTCTTTAATTGCTTTAATCCCCTATGAAAAACTAATTTGTTTAATATTCTTTTCTTTATTAGCATGTTTATTTTTCTGTGTAAATGCAGTATGGTACTCAACACTCTGTTGTCAAACTCCTCACAGAGTAATAGCTAAGACAAAATTATACAAATGGGGAAGCAAGTACAGCCAAGTGTATCCATGTAACATAAACAAGCTGTTTGCATATTTTTAAAAGCTAAGTTAATAGGGTCAGTTTTGTCAGCTTGCACTACCTTCTGTGTTATTGTTCTGTTTATTAGACCATTTTTCTAATGTCAATAGCATATTTGACAAAATTTTGCAGAGTGTGGAACTTGATGGCAGTTTACATTTTAATTGTATGGCTTTATGTTATGTGAAAGATTTCTTCACATAGTAACAGGTCAAAGAGCAAATCAATAAAAGTGAATGGTATTGGCAATACAAAGACCTACATGTATGGTAAGTACTATGGCAAAGAAAACGAAGAAGTCAGGGTGAAGCAGAGTACAGCAGGAACTCAAGGAAAACATTCTCATCCTTTCTGATTGCATTCCAAGTTGGTTACTTGTGTGCATGTGTGTGTTTATAAATGGGTCATGTGATCGGCAGGTACCCCATCAAAGGTTAGTTTCTTAGTGCTGCCAGGATAGACTCTGCATGTCTGAACTGGATTGAGCAAGGGGGTGAGAATTGGTTTCAACATGGTATACCATTTCATTTTAAGCCTAAAACCAATGTAAAATATATAAAATAACTTACTGATAGAAAACGTTCAGCTTCTACAAAGTATAAAAACACCAAATACCAGTTAAATTTCACTGAATATAAAACCTAGTTAATTATTTTCTATATTAACTATATAAGTTCCCCTGGAGCAAAAAGTTTGGCCCCAAATCAAAATTTCACTGACAAACCTCACTATGCCAAGAAACTTGGCATATCTAGGCTAAGTCGCAAAAATGCCTCCTAGTGGCACTTCCCTAACAAAGCAGCAGTTACATCTTAGAACAAAATGCACTCTTGGGTTTTCCCACATACAAATGGGGAGCTGTGGAAAATTTGATGGAGCTTGATGCCTCAAATGGTGTGGATTTGCACACCAAACAAACAACACAGAAGCACACATTCTATATATACTTCTGCTTATTTCTACAAGGTAACAACTGAAACATTGTTGACATGTTACAATTAAAGTATTTTTCTGCAATTTTAACCATAAAGCATACTTACAATGCTGCAGTAAGTTACATTCACCTCAGAATAATTGAAAAACAAATGTTAAAACGTTTGTACAATACATAATCATTTGAATTGTACTTGCTTGGGTAAACGTTACAAATTTCAACCAGGATTCAGAAATGCTGAACAAAACAAATGTTTACATGTGCTCAGCTGCTTTTCCTATGTAAGATGTGCAAGAATAAATGGTTTGTTTACAAATGTTCTGCATTTCTTTAAAAAATGTCATTAGAACCTAAGGGGACTGTATTTATTTTGGTTTCTTGTGTGCAAACTGTGGTGCTTTTTCATTCATAAGCATAATTTACTATGAAAATGTTTGTCTTAGTGCTAGACATTATTTACAATTTTATTTTAATAAGCTGTAATCCTCTGTAAGGTAGGTTACACTAGAGAAATGCCCATGCAGCTATGCAAATTAAAACTAAAGCAACATAGATCTGCTACATGCTATTTGCTATGTGGAAATCTTTCTAAGGAGATTTTTATTAATTTAATTTAAAAGTTCTCATGATTTCCCATAATCCAACAAAACTAACTAATTTAATTGTTGTAGGCTTGCACACTGCTTCCTAGATTCAATCAGCAGAAGTTTAGATGTCAGCAACAGGTTATTGAGTAAAATTCCACTTTTTAAAGTAATGAGCAAAACTGGGTACTGAAGGGCTAAATAGACAAAACCCACTTTATATGCTTGCAAACTCAATACAGGGGGTCCTCGGGTTACAACGTTTCGGCATACAATGTTTCGAGTTTACAACGCTCATTCCCATAAAAAGGAATAAAAGTAAGGATTTTTTTACACTCATTTCTTCTGTTACTACAGTACAGTGTACAGTACAGTATATTTATGTCCTTTTCCTTTTTCTGAGGCTTAGATTTTGTGTTTTTATGTTCTAGATTATGATTTTGCAAATGTGTTAAGATAGGTAAGTTACTTAGGCTAGAGTGTGTTTCGACTTACACCAAAATTCGGGTTACATCACTGTTGTAAGAACGGAACTGTGTCGTAACCCGAAAACCCCCTGTATTTATTTCAACCTCAAAACAGGGATGAGAAAAATCAATGACAAGTTCATTTCATGCCAACACAACAACCAGGGCAGTGACTCTGTATAACAAAGAGTGTCTCCTCAGTCAGCCTAAGTATGGTAGAATTCAACAATGCCATCCTCAGGATCAGTCAGAGAATTCTGGATCTGGTTTCCAGCACAACCTGCAATATCCTAAAACAGAGAAGCATGGCAAGCTATGTGTTATTCATAAACATCAGTAACCATCACTATGCTCCTGTCTGCCCACTAATGCCCACTGATTCTGACATTCTTGCTGTGCCCCAAACTAACTTGTGCTCTATGGGTTAATAAGATCAGTTAACTTGATTCATTCTTTTAAAAAACAACTTAAAACTCATTTCTTCAGGAAGGTGTTTAATTTACCTTGACTTTCTGACCCTTCTTTCAGTTTACTCTCTGCCTAGATGCCCAGGAAGATTTGTGCTTTTATCATAAAATGATGTTACTTTCTTCAAAGGTTTTCCTTGTAGCATTTGTATCTTTGTATTTTATACTGGTTTGTTGTCTCTTATTGTATTTAAATGTTTTGTATTTCCTGAATTTACCTTTATTTGGTGTTGTATGAGGATGTTATTTGTATCTAATGTTGTATATGCCCCGTTGTTCTTTCCAAAATTTATTGAAGCACTTTGAGCATGAGAAATGTGTTAAATAATTAAAAAGTATTATTATTATTAACCAATGGGGTAATTTATTATTATTATTATTATTGTTATTACTATTATTATTATTTTTGTTGTTGTTGTTATTATTATTAAACATCAGGAAATGTTTTAAAGGTTTTATTTCCAATCAGAGTTTGGAGATCTAGAAATTTTATCCACTTTTTTTCCAATAGGCCCTCCAACATGAACAGGAACTCCAGAACCAAGTTAGCAGACATTTCAGCTTCCTTTGCAGACATTGAATTATAAGAAATAGTAAGAAAACTCCACCTATCATGCTTAGCCAGATAAAGCATTCTCCATCAAGTCATGGGACAAAGTTATATCACCCTGTTTTTTATTGCATGATACTTTGCAACTGCAACCCCTACTTACTGATACTTAATATCAGAAGTCAGTTCACCTAATGTGAAAGAGTCTCTAGGCCTGTTTTGGAAATGCACTTTTCAAGTCTTTAAATCTGATAGGTCTGCATCAATCACAGTTAAATGTCACTGGTCATCACCAGATGTTGTGCAGAATAAGTAATTTACTTATTATTAATGAATAGCTGTCAGCCTTTCTCCTTTACAGTGATTTTTAATTTTCTATCATATGTTCAATGTAATTACTAATCTAGAAAAATATTGCTTTTTATCTTATGTAAAATTGTCTTTGTGTAGAGTGCTACAAGCCTATTTCCAGGAAAGGAGTAAGACTAATTGGCCCTGCAGTGTTCTCTATACTTGTGTGTGTGTGTGTGTGTGTGTGCGCAACCTGAACTCTTATTGTGGCTTATCCATTTTCAGCTCAAAACTGAAAGTTGATTCTGAACTTGATGTATTACTGTTTCAGTTTAGTCAGTTCATACCCAATATATTTAACGAACAGTGGCTGGTTGCGAAGCGCTCGCTCTACTTAACATTAAAAATCTACATAGCTATATTCTGTCAGATGATGATGTCAAGAGATTGACAATGACGTGATGTCAATCAAGACAGACCTGGCAAGAGGACAGCATTGTGTGAGTGATGATATGAAAGGTGTCAGTTTTCGCTATTCGTTAACAAAAGAGAGGCAAATATTTTTTAGTTAGGTAAGTTAATTTTAACATCAGGGAGGTCTGCACATATACAGGAAAATCCAATTGTGTTTGCAGGAGAAGTTTCATGTCAAAACACTAAATTATAGAGTTAGCCATTGAATGAGCACCAGCCTTAGGAAAAATTAATAAATGCAACATCTTACTGAGAAATTAATAGATTCCGTTAAGCATAAGGAACTTAACACAACTTCAGTAATGTAAATAAAACTTCACTTTCCTTTCTTTCCTGATTTATTCACATTATGAATATTATTATTCCGATACAGTCTGTTATTAAAATTATTTTTGCTTTCCAATGACCATGCAAAAGTAAAACCAAGTATTACTGTATTATCAAATTAAGCTTCCTGCTTTGAGATAATTTTTACCATTTTTTTATTATTTTTGTGACTGTTTGGAGTTTTTTTTTTTTTCGTTTGTTTGTTTGTGTTTTGGTATTTGAGACCTTGCATGCAATTCACCATTTGCCGTTGATACATATTGCTATGTCACAGCATCATTAGCACAACTAAACATAACTTTCTTAGTTCTAAACCACAGTCTTTAGCTTACTTCATAATTGTTTCTGTTTTAATTTTGGCTAAAAGTGATGTAAGATGTAGTTGTGTCTGTTTACTTGTCTATTCTACCATAATCCCATGTGTAAAACCAATAACCATCTATTAGTTTCTCCTCAGCCTTACTAGTCCACGCACAATATTTTTATCTCCAGTTTTACCCTATCCTTTAGCACATGCATTTGGAGAGTTCAAACAACAAGGTCTATCAAGATAATGATTTTAGTGTCAATCATTTATTTTATACAGCAAAGAGATAATCTTACAAAACTAGCACTGCAACAGTAACACTGCTTCTTGTGGGGCACAGGCCCCAACCAGAGAAATTTCCACAGATCATTAAATCAACCAGCTTTGAAATGATTATATCTAGAAAGATTAACAGCCTTGCTATGGACTAAATATTTTTTATAAAAGTCGTGCTTTCTTCCATACCTTGTGAATTCTATGCATATTGCTTATCAGGTGTCCTGCTGTAGTGAAACCAGATGTGTCGGGAAGAATTTCATGGGTGAAGGCAGAATTTTTTTTTTAATGTCTTTATTATCAAAAATGAGATGTGTAGATCTCTTGACAGACCTCCTTTCAAATGCAGCATCCTGCCAATTTCATTGCTCATCAGCTTCACTTGCACACATCAATGTCTTAATAAGTGGAGGACTATATTCAAGTCGGTATCCTGAGGTATTAACAGTCTTGACAAATACATAGCATAGGCAGGCTTGCAAGAGTTTGGAGAAACTACTAACTCTTATAGCAGGGGCACAACCATTGGATGGGCAGGTGACCTCAAAAAAAAAGTTACATGAAACACAAGGGGCTGAAATAACTGCATTTTTAAAAAATATAGTATGGACAGCTATTTTAAAAATGTATAAGAACCATAATTATTCAGTATATCCAGGAAATGTTTTACCTATTCAGTGCCTGAATTCCCTAAAGATTGCATCAGAAATGTATAAATATTTTCCCAGTCTGATGCTTTATTTTAAAGTCATACTTTACCTCAGGGCAGCATGTTATCTGTCTGTTTGGGACTAACCAAATCAATGATGCATCATGAGAAATACTGCCAAGCTTCCCCCATGTCATTCAGAAAATAAAAATACTTAAATTGCAAAATATTGTAAATATATCTTTGATAATTTGATTGAAAAAGAGAAACATCCATTTCTAGCCATTTGTCCATTATAGGAAGCTGTAGCCTTTCCTAGCACTGTTAGTTATAGGGTAGGAGACAACTCTGAAATGGATGACTGCTCAGTCAGTCAGTCAGTCAGTCATTATCCAACTCGCTATATCCTAACACAGGGTCATGGGGGTCTGCTGGAGCCAGTCCCAGCCAACACAGGGCGCAAGGCAGGAACACATCCCCAGGCAGGGTGCCAGCCCACCGCGGGGCACACGCACACACTAGGGACAATTTAGGATTGCCAATGCACCTAACCTGCATGTGTATGGACAGTGGGAGGAAACTGGAGCACCAAGAGGAAACCCACACAGACATGGGCAGAACATGCAAACTCCATGCACGGAGGACCCGGGAAGCGAACCCGGGTCTCCTTACTGTGAGGCAGCAGTGCTACCACTGCACCACTCTGACTGTTCAGCATGTCTAAAAATATATACCTGGGAAAAGAGACCAGAAAAATAATATGAAGTTTTTATATGAAGAACATGTGCCTATTTAGTCAGTGATTTGAATGAATCGGACCACAATATAATGTGAATACTGAGTCATGGTTAACCTGCACTTGATCTTTTCATATAAAATAGCCTAGGCTTGAAGTGATGTGTTGTTAGGTTAAGCAAAAGTCTTGACATTTTTTCCTTCAGGACATGCTGACTCAGTTCTAATATTTTTTGTCCATAAAGTAAGCAGTAATAAATATAGCTATTTCTGAGATTTAGATAACCGAAAGAAATGAAAACATTTAATAGGTCACGATAATGCTAAAAAATGGTTATTGTTAAAATGGTTCCAGCATTTCAGGTGCACACTGGAGAAACAATTACAGTAAAATTTCTGATGAGAGTTTTCTTTAACATTTATATAATGTAAAGCACAGGACTTTATGGAATCGAAAATTAATTTAGAATGTCTGTGTAATGTTTACTGAAAAGAAAACTTAGTTGACACTTCTGGGAATTCAAAAGATATACTAAAATAACACTGCCAGTGATGGATTACCTGTAATTCAAGATGCTCCTATTTAAGCATGCTCTTCTGCAGGGAAAAAATAATATGTGAAGACCTGACAGACTATGCATAGGTCTACTACATTAATAATTCTATAATAAGACATTTGATGATGCTTAAATTGTACCCACAAGTTTAAATGTGCATTTAAGGAAAGGTGTGGCATTTTTTAAATTATTATTTTTTTTTAGAAAGGTGACCTACTGTCATTCACCCCAGGTACTTGTTTTGTCGATTCAGGCTGTGTTTGTGTCTCCTTATTAGGCATACAGTGCAGGTTAGCAAGCCACCACAATAATATCCTTAAAACCTACCAAATAAAGTGGTACATCATCAAATGTCTGCTGCATTACAAATGTACACTGTGTTCATGACAACTAAATTCAGATGGAAAGGATACATTTTTATTTTGGCATCACCTTTTCTGCGAATATAAATGTACATTATGTGTTCTTTTTAAAGTATTTGTACATTTTTCATATTAACAAAAGTCCATTTGAGTGATGCAATAGTGAGGCATGGAAGCATTCCCTTCTCAAAAAAATTGTAAATAATTCAGAAATAAACTGTTTTGTTGTTGTTTAATCGTTTAATTGAGTCCAATTCTGCTTGACCTGATGGAGTTCAGCATACCAGGGACCTCATGCATAACGGCGTGCGTAGAATTCGCACTATAACATGATGTAAGCACAAAAGCCGAAATGTGCTTATGCAGAGAAAAATCCAGATGCAGGAATCTGTGCCTTCGCCCACTTCCACGTTCTTTCGCTACATAAATCCCAAATAGCGTGAAAAGTAACGCTCGTGCATGTGCCTGCTGTCCCGCCCCGTCTCTTCCCAGAATTATGCCTCTTTGAATATGCAAATCAATATAAATAGCCCTTAATCTCAGCGTTCTGTGAAAAGGCAAAGGCACGGGGGAAAATATAAGAATTTCAGCGAATACCAAGTGGAGGCAAGGAAAAATGTACTATTTGTTGGTTTAAACAGTGGTATAAACAACAAAAGGAAGTTGATCGAATGACATAGAGTGTCAGAGAAACTTGAATGCTCAAGGTCTCAAAGTCACACAGTGCCCGAAATAAAAAAGAAGTTGTCAAATATCAAAGTTGCTGTGAAAAGGCGAGTTGTAGCCCACTGTCTGAGTGTCATGTGAAAGCTTAGGGTACAGAGAAAAAAAAAGGCACACAGTGTGAAATAAGCACGAAATGTCAACTTTAATCTCGAAATTTCCACTTTAATCATGTAGTTTATTTTGTCAAGTAGGATATCATAAACTTCATCTTAAAATCATTTAATTTACTAGTTTCTCAAATCCTATCGTAACTAAAGTAGCACATTTAATGCTTTGTTTTGTATTTGATCTTCTATGTGCTTTATGTGTGTGAATCACTACGTGATTCTTAAACGGGCTTTCTCTTCATCCGTCAGAACACAGAATCCATTACATTCATGAAATTATAACTCTGTGAATAATTAAATTACTGAGAAGTATACGTGATATCATTTTCATGAAGATAGGAGTTAAAGCATGTTATTAAACATGGGAACTCGGTGGCGCAGTGATTATTCATGTCTCGACAGAAGATGCCTGCTGCGCCATGTGTGACCTGCGATGAAATGCTTTATTACAGACGTACTGTCTTTTTCAAACATACTAACTTCCAATTCCTGTCCTTTCTTTTCTTCCTCCAAATACCCAATCGCCACACAATCAGCTCTGTAATGGACATTAAGCCATCTGTAAGCTTAGAATGCCGATTCTTCATAACTTTTAAGGAACATTGAAATATCTTCGTAGTACGTTTAATTATTCTATCCATCTATCTTTCCAGTGTCGCGCCAGTCCCAGTAGGAATACAGCGCGAGGCAGGAACAATCTGTAAAGAGAGCGCCAGCTCCTCGCTAGCACTGCAGCACCATGTCTCACATGTTTAATTTTTAACAATAGATTATTTAAATGAAGTTAAAGTATCTGTATAATATAATAAACATATTTTGCTGCATTTCATCTTAAAAATGATATCGTCATCATATGTAAATACGTGCTTTATAAAGTGCCTCAGGTTGTGCAATATTATAACTGTATCGCAAGTTTAGTGAGGTAACAGTTCTATAAGGAGCATTTGATGGACTGATTGAGTGCATTTATAGTTCTTGGGATGAAACTGTTTCTGAACCGCGAGGAAAGGCTCTGAAGTGTTTGCCGTATGAGTGCAGTTCAATAGCATGGCTGAGGCAGTGTGTGCTTGATGCTGTATACCGATAATTCTCTTTACGATCAGCTGCTGTACACCTGTGATTCACACTCAGATACAGTGATATAAATATTCTGAGTGGTGCAGTGAGAGTAATATGGAAAAAGATGATCCAATGTGGCAACCCCTAACAGGAGCAGCTGAAAGAAGAAGAAGAAGGTGCAGTGAGAATAACAATGCTATAGCAGTTATGGTATTTGGAATAGTTTGACCATTCTGTGGAACATTATATTGTTACAGGTTAATTACAATCAGATGCTTTAAACTAATAAACAATATGTGGTTAATTTCAGTGTTTTTAAAAAGCCGCGTCAGGGATATGGATCTAAAAAAGAAAGGGTAACGACACAGGAACAGTAGCACTGCTTTGACGCTGGGTGCCAGAACTTGCGTACGAAAGGGTATGAGCTACCGTGGAAATGTGCGTGGCTTTACGCCAAGTTTAGGTTTTATACATCGCGATTTGAACGAGGAAACATTCTTACGCAACATTTTTGTGTGTACACACCGTTTATACACAAGGCCCCTGGTCCTCAGACCCCATTGCCTTGCCCTCTTGATCCTTGGGGCACACATCTCCTACTGCAAGTCATTTAGTGTTTGTGGGAGACTCTGCATATAAAGCTGCTCCTTCTTTCTGTCAATTGCTTAGTAGGAGTGCCCCTTCTTTATCCTCAGGCTCCTGCAGACCTGAGGCGTCCAACCACCTGCCTTCGTTCACTTCGTCATGGCTCTCTTACTGCTGTCTCTCTTCCTGTTCTTTCATCTCATTTTAACCTCCATTGTCTCTTTTCTTTTCAGTCCTTTTTTCTATTCCATCTGTTTCCCATGCAGGCTCCTTATGTTACCGTGATTGGGCGCAGGCACTGCCTGCCCTGAGATATGAATTAAGCACCTGACTGATCAGCTTGCATTCGCACATGAGTTCATTATCAGCCAGGTGCCACAAATAACCTTGGAATGGTGCCACACCTGCACCCATTTAGAGCCTTCATGCCCTTAGGATCGATTGTTTATTTAAAACCAGTCCTGTGCCATGAACCTCTTCTCACAGACTTGTTTCATAACCTTTGAGGGTCAGTTTCAAGTGTGAACTTCTGCTATATCAGTCTTTACTGCAGGCCAAGGAGTTATTAAATTTGGATTGCATCTTGGATTTAGAAGTGTACATTCTTTACATTGTAAAGCTACTTCAGCTTCAAGTAAGTGGCTAATTTGTTCATTTTAGGTGGAAAGAACTAAGGGTAAGTGCAAGAAAGAAAAGTAGATTATGTTGTATCATGCTACAACAGGTCACGGGGAGCCAAAATCTTTTTTGGAATTACTGTGTACATTTTTGGACTTCCTCTGGAGATGACAACATCAAATTGGGGCTGGAACACTAACAGTATGGGTACAAGATGGTGGTCAATATGCAGAGAGGAGACAGAAAATTCTAATTTTCAAAATCCAAAATATAAAGCATAAATCAAAGATCAATGAGAAAAAGGAAAATGCCCAAAGTCTTCTTAAAAGCAACTTTGCTTCTTCTATACTAACAAAGATATGCAAAATACTAAAAGAAGCTATGCACCACTATACTTAAAGTTTAATAACATAATATGCCACCTAATTTCTTTATCATTTGAATAGCATCAGGTGTATCAATGTTAAAATAATATGGTATTGTCCATGAAAAAAATCAATAATGGTTACAAAAAAAAAATACAAAATGGTTGTGCCCTGACCAATATTTATATTAATTTAAGTAAAAAACAAAAGCAAACATAATAATGTATAAAAGATTATTCCACTATGCACAGAGATAACTTTGACATGTACATAGCAAAATGCCAGTTCATGCCAGGATGCCATTCTATCACATGTATTAATACTGGCCTAATTCAGAATTTGGAATCACCAGTTAATCTAACACATACACTACATTTTTGATGGAAATTTGAGAACCCGTAGAACACCTGCAAAGACAAAATAAGAAATTACAGACATCACATATGAACTGACATGAAGAATATTAAAAATTCCAATCTGCAACACTGCCATGTTGCCCTCGATTAGAATTAGAAAACCATAGATCCTGATCTAGATATTGCCATGAACTCCTCCGCAACCCAGAGTTCAAGGTCCCTGATACTAATAATAAAAATTCAAAAAACTATAACTGTGCTTTTGTTGTGAAAATCAGTTATTTTTAAGATGGCAATTAGTACCAGTACAAAATGGTAAAGGGACTGGAAAATTCATAGTCAAAAAACAGGAGAGGATTTCAGAATTAAAATGTGAAATGGACCAATCATCAGATCCGAAACACTAAACAAAAATCTTAAACAAAAAGAACAATGTGAAATGTCCAAACACTAATTTGACTTTGTTTAATTTGGTCAAGTGCATGCTGGAGGACAGACCCAGCAATTCACACCTGGGGACCAACTTTCAATGTTGTCACTTGTGGCAGTATTATGGGCTTTTCATGTAAAAAAAAAAACAAACAAAAAAAAATGTAGAATCAAATTTTTAATTTTAATCGAATTTTAAAGTCTTGACTCTTTATTTTACTATATTAGCGTTATTAATAATAAAAAAAATAAAACATATTCCTTTGTTCTTGCCAAATTATTTTCTTGGTTATTTGACTGTAGTATTATGCTATAATGTTTTCAATTTATTAATATATAGTCCTGTTCACTTAAAATAGGCTCACACTATTTACACCTATTTCCAAATATACACCTACATTTCAACAAACAACAACAGATTTCATTTGAATTTCGCACTCTTTCCTCACTGTAACAAACAAAATAAAACTCATGACCAAACTAACAGTTTCAAAGCCGATACTCTATGTTCTTTATAGTTCAGTTAAAGTAGTTTGAATCTCGGTAGATAGAAGTTTAGCACAGTGGTTTTCCTACATGGTTTTTCTCAAGTTTCCACCTACATACCTGCCCAAACAAGACAAATTCAGAGGTGACTGTAAGTGTGGTCTGTATGAATGAATGTGGGAGTGTACATGTACATGGTTGGTGAAAGTTCCTTTATGTAAAAGGCAACTTCTGGATAGCCTGTGACATAGTCCACCATAACCAGGATACCCTAATAACCATCCACCACCCTAAAAGAAATCTGTCAATACCTATTCTTTTAAATGATTTCTTTATTTTTGACAATGTGAACCAATGGACAAACTTGGGCTGGCATGATTGGGAAATCTTGACAGCCTTCTCAGACCTGATCCAAATCCTTTACTAAGTTGACCCCAAAAAACATTTCAGAATCCTGCCCCCTATGTTTTTCTTTTTTTATGAACTAAAGATGTGTACCTTTTTTGTCGGAGTGAGTGAGATACAGGACAATGCTTGTTTTGAAGCTGTAGAATAAACATTTTGGGAGTTTTCTCCACTAGTGTAATAAAATTTCTGTTCTAGATCCTTTTTTTTAATTAGACCAAAGGTGTCTACCTATTTTGTATTTGTGAGGTACATGACTTACGTATGTTTATTTTGATTTTATCCACTACAGATACAGTATGTGGATGTTTTCCTAATTAGTGCAGTATATTACACAATATATGATAAGGGAAAAGTGTGCAGTTTTACTATTGCTGTACAATAGCAAATGCATAGTAAATTTCCATCATTTGTGTTAATATTTTTGTTAGAGACTCTATATCACCCTACACAATGCCATTGCCACCCTCATGTTTTAGGACTTTGTGTAGAAGGTCCTATCTTCTATATTCCCTTTCTGTTTTTGTTTCTTCATGAAGGGACTCTGTATAAGAGCTTTAAAAAACTTTAGCAGGCAACTTTTTAATGCTACTTCAAAAACTGAAATGGGATGCAGTCGAAAATGGAAGTCCTTATAATACATACTATATTTATTCCCACAGCATTATCTCATATTCTTTACAGCTCTATGAATACATTTGATTTCAATCTTCTGATAAGAAAATGATTGTTATTTTGTCTTGCTCAAGGCAGTTCACAGAAATTGTGTTTCTTTATGATCAGAGCTACAGTGGTAAATAGAACAGATGAAAACCTAATGAACTTTGATGTTATTTATAGATATTTTCGAAGGCTATTGTTAGTACTAGTGCTTGTATAAACTGCATTAATTAATTTTAAACATAATTATACTTACATATAAGTATCAGTAGTTTTTACTATTGCTCCTGGGGCACTGTACAATGGGTGACACTGAGCAATGGTCTCCAAAGGTCATTCAAAAAGACAATTTCCCTTTAGGGGATTAATAAAGTATATCAAATCAAATAAAAAAACTATCCAAATCATACTGGATGTTTTATTATTCTTTAACATATAACCAGCCAGCAGTATTTTTACATGTAAGATATGGAGTTTGATTCCAATATCATACAGCTATGAAAATAGGTTCCCACTCATTATGAAATGGTGGGGATATCTCATTAAAGTCTTATTTAACATTCAGTCACACCCATGTTATATTAACTGTACTTGTAGAAAATATGAGACAACTAATATTTATAACAACTTCAAACTATGAAAATCAGTTCACTCTCCATTGTAAAGTGCGGGGGACTACAGTTGGAATTAAATTTTCTGAGACATTTTTGAAGACAGAAGAACTTTTTTAATTGTCTTGAATATGAATCAGTGCACACAAGATTTTGTGACATGATTTATATAATGAACAATGGTTGAAAATGATATAGGAACTTTTGGAACTGAATTATTTGTGTGGAGAAACTAACACTTAAAAAGAGTAACTTTTAAGAATATTGAAGTCAACAAAATTTTGATGTCTGACTAATAAGAAATATTAAAAGAACTGTAAGATGTCTATGATAAAGAGAATATATGCTCTTTTGCTTTTCGTACATCACAGGTATCGTAAATCATAGCTTGATTATTATGTTGGAAATGAACTGCAAGACCAGAGATAGTGTTCAGGTAGAAATTTAAATGTTCAAGACTAGTTTGTAACATTTTGATAGTGTTTTTATCATACAATGCAGCAATAAACTTAGATGTAGAAAACAATATAAATAACAACAGAATACACCTTCACACCATATATAACATTTAACATAACATTCTCAAACTGCTTAATCTGTTTAAGTGGGACCTGGTATCTGTCCCAATGTATAGAGTGCACAGTAGATGGCAGGCCAATCTGCTATAGGGCCCATATATATATATACACAGCCACATTTACACTCACAGAAGGCCAAATTTTGAAATATCAGACTACCACAGTCCAAAGACATGCAGGTTAGGTGCATTGGTGATTCTAAATTGTCCCTAGTGTGCGCTTGGTGTGTGGGTGTGTGTGTGTGCGCACCCTGTGGTGGGCTGGCGCCCTGCCCAGGGTTTGTTTCCTGCCTTGTGCCCTGTGTTGGCTGGGATAGGCTCCAGCAGACCCCCGTGACCCTGTAGTTAGGATATAGCGGGTTGGATAATGGATGGACGGATATACTAAACAGCTAGTGTATGGGATTGTGGGAGAAGTATTGCAGCACAAAACAGGAAAAGGCAGACTACCATAGGAACTGAGTAAATACAAGGTTAGTACATAAACACAAGGTAACCAAAACCAAAGTCACAGTAGTGGCAATTGGGCACTATCAGATACTGAGGTAATATACAGAATGTGAAAACTCATTAGATGACATGGGTTACAAGAATAATGATCTGGAAAATTGTAGTGGAAAATCTCCATACAACATTTTTATTTAAATAAGCTTTTCAGTTATATTGTCTTTTGTCTAACTGCTCTCAGTAGGAGGAGTTCTTTCTTTCATATATGCAGTCATTCCAGCTAGCCCCTGACCTTCGTATGGAATCAGGTATCTCTCTCTCTCTGTAAACTAAACGTGGATGATCTAATATCCCATATTTGGACTTACTTATATTAGATTAACATCTTATCAGCTATATGCTAAATATGTTTTTGTATATTTGTATACTATAAAGCCTTCAAAGGCTTGGCAGCACTCCCATGTTTACAATTCTATGGAGCATGGGGTACTCAAAAGATGTCTTTGTTAAGTACGTTTTCTTATATTTTATGGAGTAGAACTGGGATCAAAGTTTTATTTTTCCCCTAATAAACATATGAAATTGGTGATGTACAATCTTGTATAACTGGGCAAGTTTATATTCACACATTTATAAAATGGTATTGGTTTTATAAAAGAACTAAAGCAAAAAGAGTGACGTATACAGTTGGGGAAACAACTTGGAGTGTAGTAGTTGGATGTTGTCCTACGTGCATGTCCATGGCTGTTTATTAAAATTGTCAGGATATTCAAAAAGTGCCATTGTGTGTTCCTGCTTACCTAGGAACAATCTACTTCACTATAGTTATCAACCTTGCTTTGATTGCAGTAGCATTGCATAAATTACACATAGCAAGGCAGATGAAAATATATTCAAGAACTAGGAATTTAAGCAAAAAGCAACAGCAGAACAATTTGATCAAACTGTAAAAATCATTGTGTACCACTTTAATTACTGACAGTGAAAACATGTTATATGTGAAATCATAATTAAGATTCCAATAGATACAACATACACAGACACATTCCAGTTATAAACAAAAACAGGTTATAATATATACAAAAGTGTTTCTTAAATGTAACGCAACAGACCATCTGCTTACAACATTAAATGTGATTCTATTGAAACCTTTCTATATGCAGTAAATCATATGCTTAATTTACATTATATGTTCTCATTGGATATTAGGGTCAACAGAAGAAATTAAAATGGTTCAGATGTGACTATTATGACTAAAAGAATTTCCCTATTTTCTTCATATTTTTAATTTCCCATCTTTCAAATCAGCATAATTAGCATGACAACAACTGACAGGTTAACCTTTATTTTCATTAGCTAAATAAATAAAAGGATACTTTTAACCATATTGAAAACACATCTTAATAAAGCATGTTTTACTGTCTCTAAAAAAGTAAGTACATTATGGAATAACTGCTCCTGAAACTGATAACTTCTTATTGCTCCCAAAATTGTATGTGCCGTTACATTTGGTGTTAAACATCCATCCATCCATCCATCCATCCATCCATCCATTATCCAACCCGCTATATCCTAACTACAGGTTCACTGGGGGTCCTCTGGAGCCAATCCCAGCCAACATAGGGCACAAGGCAGGAAACAAACCCTGGGCAGGGCGTGCACACACACTTACACACCAAGCACACACTAGGGACAATTTAGAATGGCCAATGCACCTAACCTGCCTGTCTTTGGACTGTGGGAGGAAACCGGAGTGCCCGGACGAAACCCACGCAGACACGGAGAGAACATACAAACTCCACCCAGGAAGGACCTGGGAAGCAAACCCGGGTCTCCTAACTTCGAGGCAGCAGTGCTGGTGTTAAACATGGTCCTTAGAATTACACTGTTATGCTTCACTGTTATTTTGTGATTTGTAAATTAATGAGTAGTGAAGTCCATAATTATAAAAAAGAATGGAATATCTTGAGCCCTGATGCAATGTGTAATTGAATATATAAACATACTATATGTATCTTATTAGATTTTATGCAAATTGAACTTAAGAGCATAAGAAATTTGACAAATGAGAGTAGTCCATTGAATCCACTCCTTTGTTTAGCTAATAGCTAAGCTGTCCTAATATCTCATCCACCTACTATCAAAAAAGTTGTCCAGGTTTCAACTACATGACTCAGGCACTTGTTCAAATTTCCCACAACCCTTTGTGTAATGAAGTGCTTACTGACTTCATTCTTTCCACCGATGTCTTTGAGAACACAATTAGCCATTTTGTCAAAAGGATTCTGCTGGATCGACTTTAGATCCCCATAAAGTCTCCTCTACTTTTTGGCTAAACAGATTCAGTTCCCTGCGTCTGTCAGAGAAAAACATTCTTAAGTCCTGGGATGCACTTGACTTCTGTTCTCTGTACAGCTTCAAGTACTGCTATAATTTGTTTTGCAGTGTAGTGACAAGAACTGCACACAATACTCCAGATGCAGTCTCTCCACTACATTACAGATTCTGAACATAATCTCATTAAACTTAACCTTCAACAGTTTTTATATCTATAACATAACATTTTTAATTACTTCTTCAAATTGCTTAGACGATGAAAATATTGTATCAAAATAACCCCTGAATCCTATTGATGTTTTCTTTTGCCTATGTTTAGCACCTTGTACATTTTTATAGAAAAACTAATTTTTCCAAGTGTTTGCCCAGTTCTACAGATTGTTCTAGTCTTTTTAAATTGATTTTGCTTTCTCATAATTATCTTTTGAAATATCCTCATTAATTTTTCTGAACAATACAGGGTCCTACAGGGATGGACCTAATTCAGGAAGCAACATACATAAGGCAAAAACCAAACATGGACAAGGCACTAGACCAATGCTCAGCATCCTTTTATGTACAATCCCATATTCACATCCACTAGGTCAGTTAGAATGACTAGTTAAAGGATAAGTTGGATATTTTTCAAGTCAGTTGTTTCTTCACAATAATGGTGCATATTAATTTGCCACATAAAATTGTGTTCTAAAGTGAAGCATTTGTATGGAATTTAAAAACACCTTTGTAACAAAATTTGCAAAGAACAGTAGAATATATACACATTAAACAGGGTGTTTCGGAAGTGTATGTCTTTGTATATGCTTGTCTGCAGTTGTGTTGTTGTGTTTTGTTTTTCTTTTTCATTGGAAATGAAGAATTAATGTGATGACAGACCAGTGAACTTCGACTTTTGAGGCCACTGTAGAAAGGCAATACAAGAAACAATATCAAAAGTAGAGGTGTCAACATCTGTGGAAGTAAGGTATGCCGGGTAATGTGGCAATCCATGTTTGTTCATTTGGAGATGGGTGTTAATGAGGACTTAACCCACAGGAATAGAGGAAAAAGACCACAGAGTTTGAATTTAGGTACGTTGTGGAAAATCCTTGACTATGTGGCTGGGGACCCAGGTTAATTATCTATGGTGAGATTGTGGTAGTGCCGGGGTTACTTTGATTTCAATCAATTTAAGCTTCCAAATGGATGGATCATTTAACAAGTTTGTTGCAGTATTTGGGAAAGTTACTCTCTAAAACTGTGAAAGTATCCTGCATTATTTGTATGTTGTTTTTAATTGTGTTTGTTCCTATCTTTTATTAATTTAATAGATCTTGTGAAAGAATAAAGAACCATGCCAGAGTGTGTTATTTTGGGTGCAGAGACCATAATGGGTGACAAAGTTACACCTCCTTATCTTTTCTTATTTATTAAACACTCATTTTATCGGGTCTTGGGATAATGTTACACATTGCCTGTTTGTTCAGGTTACAATGGGGCTGAATTAGATGGGTCAATGGATGAATAGTCCATAAAACTTCCCAAACACATCTGTTTTTGCAAGCCAAAAATGTTGTTGAGTAATGATTTACATCTTGAGATTAGATACATAGTGTCCATCCATCCATTATCCAACCCACTATAACCTAACTACAGGGTCATGGGGGTCTGCTGGAGCCAATCCCAGCCAACACAGGGCGCAAGGCAGGAAAAAAACCCCGGGTAGGGCGCACACACACACTAGGGACAATTTAGAATCGCCAATGCACCTAACTCGCATGTCTTTGGACTGTGAGAGGAAACCAGAGTATCCGGAGGAAACCCATGCAGACACAGGAAGAACATGCAAATTCCACGCAGGGAGGACCCGGGAAGTGAACCCGGCTCTCCTAACTTCGAGGCAGCAGCGCTACCCATTGTGCCACCATGCCGCCCAGATACATAGTGTGCTACAGCATATCCACGTCATTTTAAGTAGATAAAGTAAAACCATTGTTGTGATATTAAGCCATTTTAAAAGGAGACTGGCTCTGCACTTTACTTACCCTCCTCCGAGGGGCTCTTTTAGTCTAACATGATTGGCTGAAGAAGAAAAATTCCTACAGGTGCTGTAGACACCATTGAGTACCTTGTCGGCCTTAAAAACAAATTAATGTTTTTATTAAACAAAACAGAAAAGGGTAATCATCAAAGGTTGCATGCATAAAGTATCAAATGGCTAAATGGAAACAAAATCCTAGAACTTAATTTTATATCACAGGTGAGGTATATGATCATTTTTCAATATAATATCCATAGCAAAGAAATGAATTCGCAGCATCTTCAAGTTTCCAACTCAAAAAATAAATAAATAAAATCTTAGCTTTCTATTATAGCTCAAAAATGAGAGCGTGACAAATACCTAAGAGATGATTAATAGTACATAAATACTGTACATTAAAATGAGCTGCATTAATAGCAAAGTATAAAATTGACCTCTCAGTGTTCTTTAATAAACTCAAAGACGGTCTTAAAAGAGCTCGTAGAAACCTAGAGTATCCTTTTTGAGCACATTTATGCAGAATGTTCAGCAGTCTGAAATGAAAGACATTCAATATCCCGCTGTTTATCAAGATCCTGTAAATCTACTGTGTTATACATTTTAAAAAGTATCTTTGATTTTATTTTACTGTTTCCTGAAATGTCAACCATCAGAAATTGGATTTCCCATGGAATGTACTGTACCGGTGAATGCTGCAGTTTCCCCCGGCTCCACTGGGTATGTAAGCGTGTAGGTGTTGGAGCAGCTGTTTCACTAAGACAAGGAGCTTAACATTTTATAAAAAGCACCATTCACTTATGTATGCAACTGTTATAGTCACAGTCATTTACATGGTTAAATGAGGACCCAACTCCCTGGTGAAATATTATTTTCTCTTATTTTACACATATTCAAGTATTATTATGAGGCAGCTTTTTTAATAAAAACACATTAATGTTCATCTGCAATGAATTTTATTTTTTTCAAAGATAAAAAAATACCTCCTGTCATTTCTTTCACTGGTATTAAACTACATTTTTACATGTTTTTATTTTAATACTAGCAGAATACCCGCGCTTCGCAGCGGAGAAGTACTGTGTTAAAGAAGTTATGAAAAAGAAAAGGAAAAATTTTAAAAATAACGTAACTTG
>JANRMT010062792.1:112946635-113110373 GCA_026402145.1 Polypterus bichir lapradei | reverse complement strand
AGCCTTCTACCTACACGGGAAGTTGGAGAATTAGTGATGAGTCAGTCAGTCAGTCAGTCAGTGAGGGCTTTGCCGTTTATTAGTATAGATATACTCCAGCAATGTATTTAAATAGAGACCAAAGACAGTCCGTTAAAGCAGTTGATTAGAGAGTCTTTACATCTGAATTAAGGTGTGGTCAAAAATATCACACATTATAACACTATTTTAAATCCTTTGAGATTTGACTTCATTGATTTGTACTCCTTTTAATGGAGTGACATATGATTTGTATACTTCTGATTATTATGAGAGTTGTAAAAACTGTCTGATGCCAGCTTGTTCCTGTCTCCATATAGCCTCATAATGCTAAATTTTCAAAGTATTTTGCCAGTAATTAACTTGTAGACTTTATTTTGTAAGCTCAAGAAAAATTTGTTTTTTTTTTTTACAACACGCTTCCAGCATTAGATTTAAATGTGTATATAAAGGCAGCTTGCAATAAAACAATATAATGCAAAGGATTGTATTATGATGTACTCAAAGTCACAGCTTCATGTCTAATTTTACTACTGTCTTCTTAATGATGATGAAGCCCAAGTCAACTCACTATAGATTCAGATCTCAATAAAAGTGAAGTAGCTCACCATTTTCAACAGTGCTTTTTTATGTCGAGAAGTGTTTAGACTTTCCAGCTACATTGAAGATCTTTGTGAATTGACATAATATTATTACCAATTTAACCATTTTTTTCCTCTGCACTATTTTGAATTCTCCTGTTCTGCTGCCATTTTGGGGTTTCTACATGTGTGGCCATATTGTTGGGTCAGTAAACAACTCAACCAATGGCAACATTGATGGACAAACCCATGCATTAGTTATCAACTAAAATACCTCTTTTATAACCTATTACAAGCACTAGCCCTGTGCTGTCTGTCCATTTTCTGCCTGGCCTTAACCTGTGTTCAACAGCAGAGCCTCTACTGCCTAGGATATGTGTGATGGTTCAGGTTGGCTCCATGCTCTCACTCCATTCTGGGTCTTGAGCCTGACACTGTTGATATACATGACTGGATGAGCTAGGCGGATGAGGACAAAACACACACAAAGTATGTGTGTGTATGGTGAAGTGATTTTATTAAAAGACAATTCAAAAGCAAAGTGTCAAAACAAATACTGTAGTGCTTCCAAAAATGTTCAAAAAATAAATACTCCAAAAGCTAAAAGGTGCTGCTGCTAGTGGAGGTTAAAAACAGTTAAAAGTGATGAGGTTAAAAACCAGAAACAGTCCATAAACACAGTGAGCCCCAGTGGTTCCCTTTAAACCTGGCATCTCCTCCCTTTATCTTGTCCGGATCTTGCAGAAGGAGGAGATGCCCTCCGACAGGTGCAGCCCGTTCCCTGCTACCCTCCTTCGTTGTATACAGAACAACCCGTCACGCCTCTCCTGCCGCTCACCTTCAGCTCTTGTGGTAGACGCCTTTGATCAGGCTGCTCCTACTCCCAAGAAAGAGCTCAGTAGGTGCACCCCTTTCACAGCCTCTGGCTCACACAACCCTGAGGCTCACTCTCGACCACCTTCCTCACTCCATTCAGTTCGGGTGCTCTTGCTCTCCATCTCTGCCTCTCTGTCTTCCTTTTCCTTTTAACCTCATTCTTGTCTACTTCTCTTGGTCACTGGCCAGTCTGTTTTCCTCTTGACCTCAGATCTAATTTTTCTTTCCCCTCTCGCACTCGTGCTTCCATTTTAAGACAGGGACGTGGCACAGCTGCGGCAATCAGCAGCTCCCAGCACCAATTTAAGTTGCGGGAGACCCTGCACCTATGCACTAAGTGCAGGGCCATCCACTCCTGCATTACGGATGGGAACCACTTCTGCCATGTTACCACGCCCCCAAAGACACTAGAGTGGCAATTATTTATTTAAAATGCCCCACCAGCCATGGACCTCACCTTACCACAGTGTGGCAATTACAAAGGCTGGAGCAATCCCTTTTAACTCTGAAAAGTAATCTAGTATTGGACCATATGTGTGCAAGACTATTCATAAGAGTTGGATTTGGGTACTACATGAGTTCAATCCTTGCTAAAAGGATGCTAGGTGCACAAGCAAGAGAGACTGTACATAAAACAATGTTTTTATCTTGCTGAAGAAGGGAGTCAACTGATCACAGACTACCCAGTAGATGTAAGTTTTATGCTAGCTAAAGAGGACCACTCTGTGTTAACCCTCACATACAAACTGCAGACTCCCCAACCACAAAGTGTGACTAAAATGAAGAAGGAGAATTGTAACAAAGAAACAAGAATCATGCTGAAGATCCTTGCACATGTGCCAGAAAAGCCATCGCTGAAGGAATTTAGTCAGCATAGCCTTCACCCAGAGTCAACAAGAACAAAACCATAAGTACACCTACTTTGAATCCAGGAATGGTTGACTATAAATTAGTAGTTAAGGCAAAACCCAGTAATGTATTGTAGCTATTGGTATTACTGTAGCTAAAAGAAATAACCCATGTGTATCTTATATGTTTCTCTTCATAACTTAAATTGGAAAATTCAGAGCAGCATTTCACATCCAATTAGTGCTAGAAACTTTATGACAAGCAAGACCTTACCCATGCAACTAACTGAAAGACAAACACTGTTACCAGAATCTTTTTAGGCCAGCTCAGAATGAATAACGTTCCTGGTTAATTCTTCAAATATGAATTAAGAAAATAGAACCTATGTGCATTTTTCTGTAGAAGAAAAAGGATTAAACTAAGCTAGCACAGATTTATATTTTGTATTTTTTGTTATTGTCTTTTGTACTATATACTTGTTTTATATATTTACCTATATCTATCTTCTATTGTTTTTATATTATGAATAAATTGTATTATTTGATTTATTGCAGCAAGTACGCCCAAGGGGATATTTGTCGAAAATGAGTCTATTGCTTCTTCCAAACCACAAACAGAGAAAGTAACAGTTGCTTTTGTGCTTCAAGCTGGAAAATGAAACAGAGAGATCCCCTATGCCACAGAAGAATAATGAGGGAATGACTATGTCTAGATCCACAATATGAACTTGAATCTATTTAAAATTTATGACTAAGGTTTTATTACTGTACAAGCAAGTAAGGAGATACGGATAGAAAGTTTTTAACAGTTTCAGCTTTCTTCTTTGCTTAGTTTGAATTCCAGCCAGCAAATCTACATTGGTAGTATGCAAATACAATCTCTGATCCTCACTAGAAAGAGATTCTCATAAGCAGATTATCCTTACAAACTGGTATTACAATGTCTCACGTGGAAAGCAAAGTCCTGCAATTTACAATATATTCTTGTGACAAAGGACATCAATCCCATTCTTAGTAACAGCTACAGTAAAAAAAAATGTATCTGAAAGTATATACCTATACAAATATATACATATACAGGTTGCAGAAAACATTTACAGTTACCACTTTCAAAATTTATGACAGGTATTAATTTGTCCAAATCCAACTACTGTTGAACTGCACCATGAATAAAAATACTCTTTTCTATAATTTGATACACACTTTAGTTTGATTAGGCCTTATTGGAAAGCTGTGGCATTCTTTTTTCTTTGTACATAATTTTTGGTTTAAAATCGGGTTGCAGTTAGATGACTGAATTTTGGCATGACTATCCTAAGGCAACATATGCTCAAACATTTGTAAAGGACAATTGGGTAAGGTTGTAATGGAGTAAACCTAAAAGATTTTTTAGAAAACAGCACATGCACTTACAACACTTTGAACTGTATATCTGTAAGCAAGTTTTAATTTTCAAATATGTAGCTACATTCAAATCAGTTGTTATTGTGTGCTTTAGGTAACTTTACTGAATTTAACTAAAATATGAAAAATATTTTTAATGAATTAATTTTAGGAGATTGAGCTGGACTAGCATTATAATGATAATTCCATAAGTAGAATTAGGAGAACTTTAAGAACTTTGGTATAAAATGAACAATCCTAATATGAAAATTATTATAATATGCATAATTTATTTGTTCATAATTTACTCATCTGTTAAAACTGCTGTGTTTAAGTGCTGTTAATAAACATACAAACAGAAATCACAATCCAGTGATGTTGTGTACCCTACCACAATGAAACACAAAAAGGACAACAGGTCTCCACAGACAAAACCTGCCCTTAATTCATGACTGGTGCCCTGGATTAGGCCTCACTCTAGGCAGCCTAACCCCTTCTCAAAAGGCAAAAGGTAGGCTTTGGGCTGAACAGGCTCAGAAATAGGGCTGAGGATGTTCAAATTTCAACAATAACCCAAGCTGCCTTATTACTCTTAGTAGCCCAGCCTCCTTAAGCTGCATATACTTGAGGAAGGACAGATACAATGAAGTACTAAATACAGTTGAACAGTGATTATCCCAGATAATGCGGACCATCGCTACCTCAGTTAGCTGAAAAGTTGGATAAAGTGGATGGCCCCTGCACAGACAGAGAGAGAGAGATCAGCTGACATCACCAGGGAAGTACACCGCTCCTAGTGGTCATGGCTCTCAACTTAGCTCTTGCAGCAAAGCATTACAACACTTTGAAAAGTATAAACTCAAAAATCCTAACTAAAACAACAGTACAGCATGTGTACACAGTCAGCACTGGTGTCACACAGTGTTTGAGGGAGGGGTGAGTGAGTCATACCCACATACCCATAGTCACAAACTCCTTGACTGCACACTTTGTTAAGCTGACGTGAAAAATAAAGCATTTTCCTACTCAGTATGGTATTTACATTAAAGCTTTTATGAATTGTAAGAAAAGTAGCATATTACACTTGCAGGTTTACTTCGGATAATGCAGAACCTCGGTAAATCAGGGGACAGATAATGAGGGTTTCACTGTATATACTTAACATAAAATATAACAGTAAAACTAAACACCATTATTAATATTACATAAACCCAAGAAAGACAAGGCCAAACAACTGAGGGATAATGCATAATTTCTGTGGCGACACAGACACAATGAATGATGTCACATCACATGTGTTCACAGCATCAGGTAAACAAAAAAAAAGCTAGACCTAATTACCATACTCCCAGGAAGAGTTTGTAACTGTCAATTTTAGGACTAAAATAATCAGCAAAGATTCCCTAATCAATACTACAGTATGTTTCCGTATGTCAAGAATGTTTTAGTTGTGTTTTATAATCAAGCTCAAACACAAATTATTCCAGTACTGTAAAATGGAATTGTGAACCAAGTACTAAATTGCTTATTTACTATGCACCCATCGCATTCCCTACTTTTGATTTTCATTACAACAAAAAGGTAGAAACATACCAGACAAAAGCCAGCATAAGTATGCATGTTATGACTGATGGAAACCAACCATGAGAAATGAGACTTCATCTAAAGTATTAGTTTATTCATCCCTCATCAAGGCATTGTGTATGTATATTACTAGTTAAAAATAAGCTACACAATTTAGTGATAGGCTGTGCACCTGTGTGCTAAGAAGTTTAGGACAGAGCCACAACAGAAAAGACAGTGTTGGGTTCCCTCCTGGTGTCAGTCCTATTTTTCAGGGTTAGGATTCTTTTTATTTCAAAGATGCCTAACTTCACTAAAGCAGAGTTTCTCTCCAGATGTAGGATGAAAGAGGACTGATGATATTTAGACCTTGTTCCTGTTTTAAGATTCATCTAGGTCACCTGAATGGGCATGATGTTAATTCTGAAGCAGTCTTCATGGGATGGCCATACAGTATCTGTAATTTAGTACTGGTGGGTGAGAACTGCTTCTGAAAATAATCAGAAAATAAAGAAGGATTCTGAGCCTTTGTTATGTATGAAATCCAAAAATGGACGTCCTTTATTTCCACCAATAGGTGGAAACCCAGTGTTTAAGGCATCATGGCAGACTGAAGAAATCCAACGGAATGCTTCCTTTAGTCAGCTAGGTTCATTTGCATATAATGACTACAAGGCAATTTAAATACACCAATCAGCATACAGAAAAATGGTATAGTCCAGAAACACACCTCTGAATTAAGTATTACGTAAAGTCACAAAATAGTTAATCATCAAGAGTTATGGATGAATACTTGGTGAACAGAAATAAGACTTCTTATATGTAAACAGTTGTCAGAAAACAAAATATAAAATTAAATATTATTTATGGTTTCTTTTCATAATTTAAATGTGCTGATGCAAATCAAATCAAGATGACCTAATTTATGAAGCAAGCCTTTTTAAGCACGTTTTTTTCATCTTTTCTCTTACAATCCCTCCCTTTGGTTCTTTCAGAAGAACTAATCAATTTTTTTTACTAAGTGTTTAACATCATCATAAAAGTCACCAGATCCTAGGTCCTAATTTACAAAGAGATTTCATTAAATATATTTCAAACTTCTTGACATGAAGACACCCATAATAAGAATACCAATTGCCGTTATGAAGCAAGCCCTGTTACCATCTAGAAATTTAATTGTGATCATGGTTAAAGATCAGTGGTTTGATATCAAAGGTTGTACCCTAATCAACCCTAATCAGTTTTATATTTGGAGCTTTTATTCTTATTGACCTTACCCTTCTGCAACAGGGTGGATGTGACAGTTTGGAATGAACTGTTAACATATGCCGAAATAGCAAGCCCCACACTACCCTTTAAGAAAACATGGATGAACATTTTATCTACAGACCATGTAAGTACCATTAAAGAGCAACTGGGGTCCTGTTTGGAGCTTTGGCATTTTTGGGAGAGCTTGTATTGTTAGTCCATACAGTAAATTAGTAAGTAAAGTAAATATCAGGTGAATAATGTTTAAAGAAGTCCTACTATCTATGAATAAAAGTTGACCTAATTTCCCCTTTAACCCTGTCTACATATATAGATTATAAATTATATACTGTAATTTGTAATTTATATATATAAATATATGTATATAATTTCTATATATTTTATATAAATATATAATCATATGAATCTCAGAAATGTGTCCCATAACTTAAATTCTAAATGTAAAGATTAAACATGTAATAATAGTTGTGAGACTCTAAGAGTCACACAGTCTCAAGACGATAATTTGTTTATTTTATTGCGGGAATCCTAGGAACACACCCAACCTTGACCTGGCACTCACACACAGAGACACTGTTAGTGGCACAATGAATAGATAATTAGCAATGAAAGATATTAATCAAATGATGAAATAGAACACACAATATAATCAAAGCCATGTACGTCAAGGCCTGCCCCAGTTCTTTGACAGTAATAATAAATTATAACAACAACATTTATTTATATAGTGCATTTTCATACAAACAATGTAGCTTACAGTGCTTTACAAAATTAAAGAAGTTAATATAAAACATAAACAAAAAAGATTTGGCAATAATATTATACAGTATGTAACAAAGAAAAAGGCAAGGTTGGATAACCAGGAGGACATGAAACATAACAAAAAAACACTCCAGTTAGGTTCCAAGGTCAAAAGATCACCCAACTCCTACTGGGCATTCTACCTAACACAGATGTTCTAAATCAGTCCTCATGGTTTTCAGACTTCACATGGAAGAAATTGATGATGGTCCTGTGGACATCTGGGATAACCCCCCATTCAAGCCATAAACACATGGGGCAGCATGGAATCTTGATCAGGTGGTGGTGGTGCAGATCACCACCACATAATAACCAGAAAAGACAGCAGAGAATAGTACATATTAGTAGGGAACCAGAACCCAGTGGAAAATGATAATTCAATGCCATATAGTGTAATAGGAATACATCTAAAAAGTTTCTACATGGTGGCGCAGTGGGTAGCGCTGCTGCCTCGCAGTTAGGAGACCCGGGTTTGCTTCCTGGGTCCTCCCTGCGTGGAGTTTGCATGTTCTCTCCGTGTCTGTGTGGGTTTCCTCCCACAGTCCAAATACAGTGGTGCTTGAAAATTTGTGAACCCTTTAGAATTTTCTATATTCCTGCATAAATATGACCTAAAACATCATCAGATTTTCACTCAAGTCCTAAAAGTAGATAAAGAGAAACCAGTTAAACAAATGAGACAAAAATATTATACTTAGTCATTTATTTATTAAGGAAAATGATCGAATACTACTTATTTATGAGTGGCAAAAGTATGTGAACCTTTGCTTTCAGTATCTGGTGTGACCCCCCTTTGCAGCAATAACTGCAACTAAATGTTTCCGGTAACTTTTGATCATTGCTGCACACCGGCTTGGAGGAATTTGAGCCCATTCCTCAGTACAGAACAGCTTCGACTCTGGGATGTTGGTTAGTTTCCTCACATTAACTGCTCGCTTCCTTCCACAACATTTCGATTGGATTAAGGTCAGGACTTTGACTTGGCCATTCCAAAACATTAACTTTATTCTTCTTTAACCATTCTTTGGTAGAACGACTTGTGTGCTTAGGGTCGTTATCTTGCTACATGACCCACCTTCTCTTGAGATTCAGTTCATGGACAGATGTCCTGACATTTTCCTTTAGAATTCTCTGATATAATTCAGAATTCATTGTTCCATCAATAAGGGCAAGCCGTCCTGGCCCAGATGCAGCAAAACAGGCCCAAACCATGATACTACCACCACCATGTTTCACAGATGGGATAAGGTTCTTATGCTGGAATGCAGTGTTTTCCTTTCTCCAAACATAACGCTTTTCATTTAAACCAAAAAGTTCTATTTTGGTCTCATCTATCCACAAAACATTCTTCCTATAGCCTTCTAGTTTGTCCACGTGATCTTTAGCAACCTGCAGACGAGCAGCAATTTTTTTTTGGAGAGCAGTGGCTTTCGCCTTGCAACCCTGCCATGCACACCATTGTTGTTCAGTGTTCTCCTGATAATGGACTCATGAACATGAACATTAGCCAATGTGAGAAAGGCCTTCAGTTGCTTAAAAGTTACCCTGGGGTCCTTTGTGACCTCGCCGACTATTACACGCCTTTCTCTTGGAGTGATCTTTGTTGGTTGACCACTCCTAGGGAGGGTAACAATGGTCTTGAATTTCCTCCATTTGCACACAATCTGTCTGACTGTGGATTGGTGGAGTCCAAACTCTTTAGAGATAGTTTGTAACCTTTTCCAGCCTGATGAGCATCAACAATTCTTTTTCTGAGGTCCTCAGAAATCTCCTTTGTCCGTGCCATGATACACTTCCACAAACGTGTTGTGAAGGGAAGACTTTGATAGATCCCTGTTCTTTAAATAACACAGGGTGCCCACTCACACCTGATTGTCATCCCATTGATTGAAAACACCTGACTCTAATTTCACTTTCAAACTAACTGCTAATCCTAGAGGTTCACATACTTTTGCCACTCATAAATATATAATATTCAATAATTTTCCTCAATAAATAAATGACCAAGTATAATATTTTTGTCTCATTTGTTTAACTGGTTTCTCTTTATCTACTTTTAGGACTTGAGTGAAAATCTAATGATGTTTTAGGTCACATTTATGCAGAAATATAGAAAATTCTAAAGGGTTAACAAACTTTCAAGCACCACTGTACATGCATGTTAGGTACATTGGCGATTCTAAATTGTCCCTAGTGTGTGCTTGGGGTGTGTGTGTATGTGTGCGCGCGCGCCCTGTGGTGGGCTGGTACCCTGCCTGGTGTTTGTTTCCTGCCTTGCGCCCTGTGTTGGCTGGGATTGGCTCCAGCAGACCCGCGTGACCCTGTAGTTAGGATATAGCGGGTTGGATAATGGATGGATGGATGTTTTTAAAATTGTTCTAGAGTATTAGCCTAGCAACAGCAACAGTAATAAATACTAACAACAGTATAGTTCAGTATAGCAAGGGCAGTTGATGATGAATGCATGATTGAACCACACTGTAAATCATTCAGCTTTCTGAAAGCAATGTAAAGTTTTATTCTACCAGCATCCTGATACGGTGTGGGGTTTGTAGTGATTGGGAACGCTCCCTCAGATGAAGATGTATATAATCAGTACAAACTCACTCGGACAGGCTAACAGAGGGCAGCACATACTTACAGACAAAAACTGTAATCCAAGGTGGTCATGTCATAACCCAATTGTGTGTATGAGGCGTATTAACAAACAGACGGATGATTGTGATCTCCTTGGCATCTTTTAGTTTCTTCTTTAAAGGCCTGGCCTGCTCAGTCTTCTTCCCATCGGCCGCTATGCCCCCGAAGCTGTTCAATACCATTACACAACTAGGATATGGAGGACAGCTTAAGTGGCGCTGCTACATTCCAAGGACCATTGTGTATGGCCAAACCAAGACTTAAGATTGGCAATGTTCACAGTGTCCACTTTTTTTAGTTACTGGCAATCTCCACTCTACTGTATAGGCTACTGAACCTTAGCTGTAAATTTTTCAGAGGCTTTGGAGAGGGGATGAGTCCTAATCCAGATGTTCTCACCAACCAAGATCTGAGAAGACTTGTGTCTCAGGTAGTATGACTGAGATTTTGTGGACTGGGCTGCCATCGTCCTGTCTTTCACGTGTTGTGTAATGCGGTGGGTGGTTTGGAGCTGGTCATGAATAGGTGTATCTGGTTTGGGTGGATTGTGACCAAGCACCTTTCTACAGGACCTGTAAGTTGTCTGCCAAAAGCTAACAATGCTGGGGTCTCACCTGTAACCTCATACACTGCCATGTTCTGTGTGAACCGGAGTTCAGGCAGCCACTTAGTCCACTCCTGATGGTAGTCTCTGACGATGAATGCAATCATGTACTTTAGGGTCTGGTTCACCTGCTGATTGCGACTGGATTGGGGGTAGTATGCCGTAATCTTCAGATGGACCACCCTACACTTTTTCCACAACATGATGATGTTCTTTGGCACCCCGTCCAATGGGAAAATATCCCATCCTTAAGGGTGGGGCAGATCTTTTTTCCTCTGGCATTACCCATTGGGAGTAGCTCCACCCATCTGGGAAAAATGTCCACAAAATTCTCCATAACCAACATCAGGTAGGTTTTCCGGTGTTTACTCATGGGAAATGATCCCATTAGATCCACACCGAGGTATTCCCCTGTTGTGGTAATGGTCACTGGTTGATGCTTTCCAGAAGGGAAATCAGGTGGGGTTTTGTATTGCTGACAGGTGGTAAATGTCTTAACATGGGACCATGTGGTCACCTTGCCACCACCAGGATCTTAAACAGTGTTTTTGTGCATTCAAGGTGACCACCAATTGGGATGTAATGGTAGTATTTTTGGAACTTGGGCATATATCGCTCAGGCACTACCAATTGATAATAGTAACCCCAATTCTCCATCGGTACATAACGATAAAGCGCCCCTTGAAGTTCCCTCTAATATATGTGGTCAAGCCTCTCTCCTGAGCCCTCTCTCAGTTGCTGACATAGAGGACTAGCAGCTTGAGACTGGTCAATGTCTGGCACGTTCATGGGAAGATTACGCCAAGGGTTGGAGAACGATACTGCATATACCATGGGTGCTGGCCCATGCACCCAGGACAGTTACTGGGCATAATGTTAGCACAGCTCATATGACAGCAAAAGCTTGAATGTAAACTGTCAGAGGCGCAACACCCACCTGGTTAATATAGATATTTTCTTTTGGCAGTTAAATACCCAGGTCCGAACTCGGTGGTCTGTGCAGATTCAAATGCTGTTCCCTCCATGAAATGGCGCCACTTCTCAATGGCCCACATGACAGTGCGGCACTGCTTTTCGGTAGTGGAATAATTGTAATCAGTGCCTTTCAGAGACTGTGAGGCAATAGCCACAACTCTGCATTGCTGAATATCATTCTCCAATGCAGACATTCTGCTAACAGACTCCTGAATGTGCAAAAGACCCTAAATTACCTTCACCACTTGTCTTTTCTATGCAGAGTATTTTAAAAAATAACTAAGAATTGTTACAAATATATTTTATTTACATAACAGCTTCACAGAGAACATCATATTACCACTATTTATAATACAGGGTACACTTTTTTAAATGTTTTGGTAAAGTAAAACAAAAATGGCTAAATGATTACTATCTGACACCTGGGTAATATTAATTTTTTCTAACAGACAACATTAAAACAGCAAGGTGCTGAATACCTTTCACAGAGTACTTATTTTGCCATGTTTAGATACAAAAAATTTATTTTTATGTTCATTTTGTCATCAGATGAGGGAAGAAAAGGGTCCACAGAAGAAATTTTAGGGCGCCAACTGGGCCTGGGATTATTCTGTTGCCATTTCAAACAAAACAAGCACTTGATGGCATGTCAAGGCAAACAAAATAAACAAAATTAAGAGTAACCATCATGGCTAGACATATTCAATGGCTCTTCTTGAGTGATTCTAACTTTGGAGTCCAAAATGAGACACCATCTTCCGGAGATGCTCAGGCTTTATATGGCTTGGAACAGAAGGAGCAGGGTCAGTTGCCCTCACTTGGTGTCTTCTCAGCACTGTGGAATGACAGTGTAAGTTCTATTCTTGGGGTGGTGTTAAATACCTTGGATGACCCTGGAAGGTGATCCTCCAACGTACATACAGTATATGACAATATAAATTAGAAACATTGTGATAGTCTCTATTATGCAGTTTAGGTAGCATACGGGATGGATGGGCATCCTGACCAGGAGGGGGGATAGTTCCTTTCCCAGACAGGAGGCTCCTGGAGGACTGGCAGATGTCCTGGCCAGGGGAGAGAAAGGTACCAGACTCAAAAAGGACTTCTTGGGAGGAGGGACGGACATCCCAACCAAGAATTCTATACCCCAGTGGGAAGCCTCAGGTAATTGGAAAGGTATCCCAACCAGACATGTTTCAAGGACTTTCCCTGGATGAGATAAAAGAAGAGGACTGGAAAGGACTGTCTCTGTGGGGTGTTTATTCCACCAGGTGCTAGATGGCAGCAGCCCTCCATATCGGCGCCCATTTGGGAACCAGCAGGGAATGCCATGAGTTGTATTCCTGATGGGGTCCGTGGGTGCTGCAAGAAGGCTCTGCGTGGGGAGGTGCTCCCTGCTATAATGGTCTAAATGACCCAGAAGTACTTCCAATGGGAAGCAGCCCTGGTACTGAAAGTACTCCCAGGTCCTCAATAAAATCAAATGCGCTCCCTTATCCAGGCAAGTTGGAGCTGGGAGGAAGGAAGCCAACATTCAACTGGAGATGGGTAGTGTAGTGAAGAGAAGAGAAGTGAATTGTGGTGAGATAACTTGTGCTTGTTATTTCTAGAGATATTGTGTAATAAAAACATCTTTATTTTGAACCTGAGACTGTATTGTGTGTTTGTGATGGGGTTTGGGGCTCGCTTGCACCCCATTTCCATCACAGCAGATACATTTTTGTGACAGGGGATTTTTACAGGGAATTGAGTAATTTCAGTTCACCTTTAGATGAGGAATAATGATAAGGGGTAAAGAGGTTTAATTTTAAAAGTGTTCTTTGTTGCTTCTTTTAATAGTTTATAGGGTCCATAAATGAAGACAAATTTGGAATGGCTTGCACAAAATTAATAATTATGGGACCATTTAACCCATTTTTAAACTGTTTCACATTGACCTCCCTTCCACCATAAGATATTTTTTGTTAAACAGATACTTTTGCTTTTATCTGAGCTCTGATCTTGTAGTGACTGGTAAGGTGGTCTGTGTCTGACTTCATCAATGTGTGTATTCTTAGTATTTGCATGTTATTTTAAGTTATGAACGTAAATAGATGAAGGAATTGCCCTTGTTCTTTGCAGCTCCATCTGTTTTCTTGATGTGGATTAAAAACAACTTGAAAAATTCATAGCATCCTGGAGCTTCCATTATAGAGAATATTTGTGACTACATTGCTCATAAACTTGCCATTGCAGATCACCAGGACAACTTTAATCAAAGCAACAGCCACAAAGAACACAATCAGAGGAGATATAGGTGTCTCATTCGTTCTTAAGTGAATACCATAAGCTTTTCTCTGCTTTTCTTTTAGCATTGCAATCCAACCCCTATACAGAATATGATAATCAAACTACCGTACTATGAATTAATTATTTTAGAGTAATACAGGCAAGCCCAACCTATTCTATTTATTGAGTCATAGATTTCCAAAATAATTAGTATTTCAGAATACAGTAAATGATATATGGTTTGAACTGAACTGAGTTTGAACTTGGTATTACATCTGTACACAAGGTACACAGAGTTAAACAACATAATATACAATATATACAAAACACCATGACAACATTATATACAGTAGTAATGAAAAAGATATTTCACAAAACACAAATATATAAAATATAGTAAAGTAGAATTGCACTCCCAACCAATAATATATTAAGTCCTATATAAAACATAATTTATATTGAATGAAGGAGTATAGAAATTGGGAAAAGACAGAGATGAATCTGACACTGTGTTTAACCAGAGTGAATGAAGTCGGATAGACGCTGCTTATATATCTTAGTGACCAAAACATTTACTCAGTGATAGTAACTGAAGGAGATGGTTGCCCAGATTAATGTAGTCTATGCTTTGACCTTTGATATACACAGGACCTAATTGGATTCTAGATTAAGTCATACAGTCTTTTCTGCCTTTTGAATTATATATTGTGGTTTATCTTTTGAGTGAGTACATGCATTTGCAATACTAGCACTAATTTTTACATTGACAGAGAAAAAACATGTTACTATGCTGTCTTAATAAGAGAAATTATGTTTTCATCCAATTTCAGATTGGGAGTGATAGTAAGTGCTTTGAGCAAGGGAAAGGCGCTAAATTAATGTATTTTTATAAACTTATTGACAGTACATTACTGGCAATTTTGTCTGACAGAAGCGCTCATTGTCATCAAGAGTCATCAACCATTTGAAATGCAACTAAACCCAGGATTAACTGGGCCCAATCCTTCAAAAAAGTGGTGTGGACCTCAAAGGTCCACTAAGGGAACGTAGACTGCTGACTGAAGACTATGGCCACCATCATAGTGAGCATCACAACCAGGAGATTTGGCACAGAGCCCACCAAACCGGTATCATCTACCTTTTCTCAGAACCATCGAGCAATTAGGATCCAGTGTCTCAGGGAGGAGCTAAAGTCACTCAAGGAGAGGTAGAGATGGCCGGTTTAGCAGAGCTTTGAGTAATAATTAAGAAAGAGCTTCTGACCCTGTAAATAGCAGAGAATCACAGAAGAAGGTGTAGAGAGAGTGCAAGGTGGAGAGCAGCATTCCTTGCCGACCCTTTTAAGTTAACTAAGCAAGTCCTTGGGCAGAAGAAAAGCTCAAGAGGCACGATCAATAAGTACCTTAAGCGCACCTACAGCGACAAGAGGGACCAGCCATTGGGCAAGTGTAGGGCACTGATAGCTCCACCAGAGCTAAAAACAAAATTAACTCTGAAGGAGCCAAGTCACAGTGAAGTGGAGGAAGTGGTTAGGGAGGTGAGATCTAGCTCTGCACCTGGCTCAAGTGGTATACGCTGCAGAGTTTATAAGAACTGCCCGAACCTGCTTTATTGGCTCTGGAGGTCCCTGCAAGTGATTTGGAGGGGGGAAAAAGTTGCCTAGTCATGGAGATACACCGAAGGAGTATTCATACACAAAGAAGAGGACTCAGAGAACATCGATCAGTTTCGGGTCATCTCTTTATTAAGAGTGGAAAGTAAGATCTTCTTTAGCATTATGGCTAAGAGTCTTTACAATTTACTGTTGAGTAACAATCACATAGAAACTTAGGTACAGAAAGGAGGCATACCGGTGGTTTCCGTGATCTTGCGACAGGAGTCACCAAATATAATATGGTGGTTTAGTCATACAGTGGCCACATGCATCAGTTTTGCTTTGAAGTAAAATCGCAAGCATTTGGTGGAAATATACAGACAGTCCATTGTTATACAGTTCACCAGTGACAACACAGATGAAGTAGTGATGACAATATTAACTTGTGGCTTGGTCCCTCTACCACTGTAAAGTATCATGTTCCATGGTTTACCCAGAGTTTGCTTCGCACAGCATGTGGAACTTGATAATTAATCATATCTGTTTGGATGTAATGCATTATATCCATGAAAGCCTTCCATTGTAACCCATTAAACTTTTGACAATAGTTATATTACAATCAGGAACATACACCTTATGCATATTTTTGATGATCACATGATACACATCCCACAATTTGTACATTTCAGTGATGGCTTCATCGTAGTCATTGATATTAGTGAAATGCAGGTGTTTCATAATGAATGAAAAACAAACACTCACTCATGACTTTGCCATAAATGAGTGTCTGCAACAACCAGTTTGTGGACCGGTACCTTATCTGGACTGGTTTATCAACTATGCACTGCAGTATCAGGAAACTGAAAAACACCCACATGTGATTTCCGACACTGTTCAGCACAGAGGTTAATTTTAACAAATATTTTCTTCACCAGAATATCACTGTCAAATCAAAAATAGTCCAGATAATCATGATCAACAGACATCTTTAGAGTGAGTTACCCATAAATGGGCAATGAGAAGATGTAGGACTGCCAACAGTAGTATAAAGGTGACAACAAGAACAGACATCACTGAAACTTAATAGGCCAGAATCTGTTAAGCAGGTGTCAGTTTCACTGTCTGTGTTAACATCTGATGACCAATTCATGTCGTCATAACTATTACTCGACTTGAGCAATGGTTCAGTTTCACTTTGCTGTAAAACTGGCTGTACAGCTTTTTGCTTGCCATTGTATATTTGGCTTAAAGCTCCACCCCACTTAAGAATATTGATGACCTACCATAAAGAGGCAGAATATATAGAAATATTAATGATTTTTTGCAGTATAATGTTATTTCATCCACTAGATGGAAGCAGAATACTGTCCAAATGGTTATTCGAGCTTAACACTGCAAAGCAGATCATTACACATCACCACGGGTCTGACACAGGATTAACCATATTTACATAGCCCCGAGAATGACTCGCCAAGGAAGTTAAAATATTTTTCTGCAGGTTTCTGGAAGTCATATCACAGGATTTCAACTATAGAGAATTGAAAGGTTTAAATTATTTTCTTCTTTGCGGTGTTCTTGACAAATTAAAAAGTCATTAATCTTTTACCGTAATGTCGTCTTGTTTTACTTTGGCTGCTTCCATTTTTGAGGCACCGTCCCCATGACACTCCATTTCTGTCAATTTAGCTTTGGAGGTTGTGCATTGTTGTATCACTAGCATGACAGTATAAAAAAAACCCTCGCTGACATTTATGTGCCATCCTAGATTGCTTTGTAAACTTTGTAAATTTCCAGATCATATTATTTGTCTTTTGTGAAACTGGGCAGATTTTTTCTAAATGTATTAACACATATACAAGGTGGTCCAGATCTAATTATGCAGATCCGGATCATCTGGATGACTTTGGTTTATGCGGGGACGATTCCAGTTTGGCGCGAAGACAATTCTTCATGTCGTCAGTTTACACACTTCTCGATGGTCTCGATTTTTCGGGTGATTTTCTATGTAATAAACTTAATAGGTTAATAACTTAATAAGTTATAGCATAATGAAAATTGCATAATTAGATCTGGACCACCCTATACTAATATAAGAAGAATAAAAAGTCCATAGTGATATTTTAAAGGATATATAACTTGCTTTTACATAAGATTATCTTAATGTGGTTTATTTAGTACATTCATTTTATAAAGCCACTTTATTCCAGTTTTCATTGTTGCAAGGTGCCAGAGGTAATTTGTGCAGCAGTAATGCTTTTGACATGAACATTCTGGTGAGATCACTCAGACCTTGCACTGTTAGAAAGGACTGAACCATCCTGAGATGCCATGTAGCGAATGTGTGTGAGTGTGAGTGAGAATGAGTTTTGGGCGGATCAAACACTTAAAGAGAAAATTTAAGAGATAAGCACACTCCTCTGCTTAATGTTAGTGACCTCAAGAAGGATCCTAGTTTGGGAAAATGTGTGCAGATGGTTTTGTCACAAATAGGCAGTGTAAGGTAATGCCATCGGAGTAAATATGCAGGCAGTGGACGCAGCAGAGAAAAAACCCATTGGAGCTCCACAGAAGGGACTGTTTAGGATTAGAACAACGGCAGCAGTGTTACAAGATAGCTAAGAAGACCTGACATGAACAAGGAAGAGAGACATTGCATTTCACAATATTTATAAGTGTTTCCAGCCACTGTGCAAATAACATGTGATACAGTATGACTATCAAAGAACAGTGCTAAAGTTATCTCAACATTAACATTAAATACTCAATACTGAATACAGAAACACAAATAAAAATTCATAATTTTCCAAAGTGATAAATTATATTAGAGATAAAGAATAAATGTAATTCATGATAATGATGGACACTACTCCAAAAGAGTATAATATGCAGGTTCATTCTTCCTTTATGTTGTGTCCCAAAAATCAACCAAGGTGTGTTAAGCCTTCAAGCCCCAAGGGAGAAATGAAAAATTTAGGTTGCACACCTGAATAAAAATATGCCCTGAATACTGCAGGGTCAAAAGGCTGGCCAAGCAACTCAAACTCAGGCTAATGTCCAATTTGCCCTGAATGCAGTCACCATTGCTATGCAGCATCAAATGTTAGGCATAAACAAAATCTGGATGAGGCACCAATACTTCACGGGGCATGTTTAGAAACACACCCAGTGTCACACATACAAGGCTCATTTTAAAATAACCTAACATACTAGAAAAGGAAAACAGAGGTACCTATAGGAAAAAAACATAGGGTGTAAACTTCACAGAGACAATGGCAAGCAATGTCTATAAATCAAAACTCTTGGTGCTATCAGACTGCATTTCCAATCACTGCTCAATCATATCACCTAGGCCTATATGGTACAAAAGGTTTTTAAATATAGGAAATTAAGAATTGTAAAATTCTTTATTAGGATAAAATTATGATGAGATTTAACCTAATTAACTTAATCTGTACCTCAGCAAGCCAACCCAATTATGATAAAATATTTACATTTTCTTAAGCTATTTAATGCTTCTGTCTGTCAGGAAGACATTAACCATTGTCCTATTTCTTTAATTACTGTATTGTTATAGTTATTTGTATTGACTCTTTTTGTTTAATTTTTGGAAACTTTGTATTGTTTTGTTTATTGTTTATTAGTTTTACTTTTAATTTCTGTGATGTTATCATGTCACCAGTTTCTTCAGTGGATGCCAGTATTTAGAGCATTGTCTTCTACAGGCACCAACATATTGTTTATAGAAACACCACTTCCATGTCATGTGACCTGTGATGTCATCAAGTTCCTCCAATAATATATGATGACACCCACATGGAAATGTCTGAACATTGATTTCCATGGCAAAGGAAAAACCTAGCATAGCACAGGCTGAAAAAGGGCTTGAAATCAAATATTAAAAGTATAGGTTTTCAGCTTTCAAATTGCATGTTCCAAACTTTGCATTTCTGATTTTCATTTTGCTTTTGCAATTTAGGATTTCATTTTTTAGTGTAATGAGTCTTTCTTGTCTTTAAATTGATCATAAAACTAGATACACTTCCTTGTCACCATACTGAATCCTTAAGTCATTTGAAAGTATCATATAAAAAAGCATTATACATTGTCATTTTGAAATAATCTTGAAAAAACTCCAGGTGAATAACTTTGAAAAGTTCTATTAATGTGACATGAATGGTTTTGCTATATCTTGCCTACCCACTCACTAAAGTTGTTTATGTACGATTAGCTCATTACTAGCTTTGGGATAACATATAAAATTGATAATTATTTCTGACATTTGTGCTCATTTTGTAGATATTTCAAAAAGAAAATTTGATTTGAAGAATGTTCTATGCATACATCCATTAAAAGTCATTTTCTAGATTGAAAGTCAACCTAACATCAAGCTTTACAACCATCAGAAGAATTTGGAGTCCTCATAGAAAATTAACACAATAATGTGCGGATACAACACATTATGTAAACAGACGCTGGAGCTGTGAAACAGCCATGTTAACTACAGGGAGAAGAAACAAACCTATACTAATAAACGGCAAAGCCCTCACTGACTCACTCACTGACTGACTGACTGACTGACTGACTCATCACTAATTCTCCAACTTCCCGTGTAGGTAGAAGGCTGAAATTTTACAGCTTCCTTACAAACGTTGGGCAGGTTTCATTTCGAAATTCTACGCGTAATGGTCATAACTGGAAGCTGTTTTTCTCCATTTACTGTAATGGAGATGAGCTTGAAACCCGTGGGGGCGGAGTTTCGTGTGACATCATCACGCAGTACGTAGAAAACCAGGAAGAGGCCCAAAAAGCGCTGAAGAAAACATGCATTATATAATTGAGAAGGCAGCGAAACAATAAGAAGCGAGCGAGTGACATATACAACCATATTCATGAGTTCTGCTACTTCGGAAACAAAGCACGATGTAAACCTAAACTTTAAATTAAGTTCATAGACAGGCTGCCGCTGGCGTTTGTAATTTAGTGCCTGCCCATATAAGGCCGTCCGTCAGCGGCAATCCAATAGCAAACTGCCACGGGTAAATATTCACGGGTGAAGGACTGTGCTTATGCAGAGGAAGATGAGATGGTCAGGGTGGTGTTTGGCACAAACTTAGCGAAACTGCGAGAGAAAGTTTTACAGCCATGGACATAGCACGACATGGCAGCAGCACAGCTGGGAAACTTCGATGCATGTACACCGAGCGGCTCACGTGAACTGACGCAGTGCACAGACAAAAAGCAACAGTTCCGAAGAGCGCTGAACAAAAACCGAATTACACAATTGAAAAGGCAGCAAAAAAATATGAAGCGTGTGATACATACAAGCATATTCATAAATGCAGCTACTGCGAAAACAAAGCACACGGTGGAAAAAGTCAATGTCCCGCTAAAGGAAGACAGTGTAAAAAAAAAAAACCTGTGCATGCAGTGTGTCAGGTCTCAGATAAAGAAGAAGACGAGCTGTTTATTGATGCAGTAAGAAACGAATCGATGAATGAAAACTGTCTTCTTTACAACGATTGACAAACACGGAATGTAACTTGAACACAACACATCCTACAAATACGAACCTGATTGAAAGAAATAATGATAATCAAATCCTTGATGACAGCAACACTCAGTAAAACTCACAAAACAATTACTGTATATTGACAGTCATGTTACGTTATTTTTAAAATGTTCCCTTTTCTTTTTCATAGCTTCTTTAACACACTACGTCTCCGCTGAGATACGCGGGTATATATATATATATGTATATATATACCCCGATCTACATACTCGAATAATGGATACTTTATTCGCCATCAATGATTGTTTTGGTAAAGCCATACTCAGTGTATTCATTAGATGAACGGTAAAAAAGTAAGAGCGAGGGGAGGATGACTTATTGAGACACGCAGGCAAAACCACAATAGCATGCGGGCTCGATGTACAAAAAAATATATCTTTTCAAGTTCTATTTAGTCCATATGTGTCAAACTCAAGGCCCGCAGGCCACATCCGGCCCGGCGTGTAACTATATCCGGCCCGCGAGGTCATTTTATATACTGTATTATGGTTATTAATGGCCCGGGTATATGAAGCGCTGGTAACACAATAAACTACAGATCCCATAATGCAGCGCTTCAGCTGCCTTGCCGAACACTTACCGCGTTAATCAAGTCTAGCTTATGATGGTGCAAGTTATTGCGAAGCTAGCCCACACGATGCCGAAGAGAAAAGTTGATTCTGAAAATAGAGCCTTTAAAAACCGATGGGAGGCTGAGTATATGTTTACTGACATTGCCGGTAAACCCGTGTGTCTCATTTGTGGAGCTAATGTGGCTGTAATTACAGAATTTAATCTTTACAACGACTGACAAACACAGAATGTAACTTGAACACAACACATCGTACAAATACGACCCTGATTGAAACAAATAATGATAATCGAATCCTTGATCACAGCAACACTCAATAACACTCACAAAAAATTACTGTATATTGACAATCATGTTACGTTATTTCTAAAATGTTCCCTTTTCTTTTTCATAGCTTCCTTAACACACTACGTCTCCGCTGCGAATATATATATATATACCTCGATCTACATACTCTCAAATACTGTAGATAAGCCACACACCGTGGCGCAATTGTAGAGGCTTTGCCTCTATCGCCGAGGTTCGATTCCCGAGAGTGGATGTACTGAGTATGTACGCGCGCTTCTCGGTTCATTTTAACCTCGCATCTCCTTGGTTTGAGATGTATGACAAAATATGCGGTTAACGCAGAATCATGTTACGTTATTTTTAAAATATTTCCTATTCTTAGCACAAGCACAGCTGAGAAGCTTCGATGCATGTACTCCATAACAAAAAATAACGCATTTAATCACACTTTCAATTCCAAGCAAAGGGGAACTTTTGTCAATGCATGATTTCCTGGTACATCGATTACACTGATGCACACATCACAGCTACACAATGTTACAGTCGAAATGAAGCGCGTTCCTACGACTGATCGGAGGAAAATTTAATTTCAAAAAACTACCCGAGCGAAGCCTTGATAAAAGCATGGTTTTGTGCACAGTGAAAAGCAAGCAAAATTAGATGCATTACAGAAAGCGGACTTTGTGGCTCTTACTGGGGATCATTGGACTTCCGTGACCGTTAGTAATTCTAATTACATCTAATTACAAAATGTTCAATGATCACACTGTTTTAGCCTAATGTACAAAATAATTTTGGCTAAGGTTACTCAGAGTTTAAAGATTAAGTTGGTCAAATTACCTTTTATGTTTCTGACTTATTTTTTTAAGAAGAAAAACTGCACTTTATGTTGAAATTTTGGTTATTATTATTTAAAGACAATACCATTCTGAAAATGTAAAGTACTTAAACTACCACTTTATTTTTAAGTCTGCCCAATTTTAACCAGGGATGATATTTTTGTTTCTGTTTTGAATTCAAATGCAGTTTAAAAGCATTTTTTTTTTTCAGAAATTAAAAGAGCTTGAGTTTACAATATTCATGTCCATGTCTATTATTTGATTCTGTCGCCCACTAAAACCCTTTTAAATTAAAAAAACACATTTGCGATTTGGGGCAAATTTACGTGTGCGATTACATACCATTAATCAAGATTAATTATTACACAGCCTCTAATTAATTGGATTAATTTTTTTAATCGAGTCCCACCCCTAATATATATATGTAGATATGTATGTAGATTTGTATATATATATATGTGTATATACAGTATATATGTAGATATGTATATGTGTATATATGTATATATATGTGTGTGTGTGTATATATATATGTGTATATATGTATATATATTTATATGTATATATATATATATATATATATCTATGATGTGTATATATATGTTTATATATATGTGTGTGTGTGTGTGAGTGTATATATATATGCCAGCAACACTCATGACAATGACAAAACAATTATATTGTCAATCATGTTACGTTATTATTAAAATGTTTCCTTTTCTTTTTACTTCTCTGCTGCCAAACGCGGGTATTTTGCTATGTATATATATATATATATATAAAGAGAGAGAGAGAGAGAGAGAGATATGACAACAACACTCATATCAATGACAAAACAATTACATTAACAATCATGTTACGTTATTTTTAAAATATTTCCTTTTCTTTTTCATAACTTCTTTAACACACTACTTCTCCGCTGCGAAGCGCGGGTATTCTGCTAGTATCAAATAAGACACAAAATAAATGCTGCTACCTAAAAATGACCTTTCTCCAAAGAATATGTGTCATTGAGTGTACACCTGCCAACTCCTAAGCCAGTCTCAAATTTTGTAATAAATTAATATATTAACCACTCCTTACTAGCTTACATTACAAGAAGCATTCTTTAAAGCTCCAAATATGAATTACTTTTGGGACATTCGGCAAATCCTTTAAGATTGGTTGATAGCATTAGAATGTTTTATTTATGTGTTATAACGAAAGCAAAAACAACAATACATAGTTGGGGACAACACTCGGAGACCCAGTATAATTGCAAAAAAAAAAAAAAAAAATTGTTTTTACACAAAAAGAATGCCTTTTAAGACACAAGTTTACAACAGAACTGAATCAAAATGCTGGTGTCTGTGGTTTTATATGATCCCTGCAGGAAGGGGCTGGTCCAAGAGGGCGAACAACAGAAGTAATGCCACCAGTGGAATGCCTGCAGAGGAAGGAAGAGAGGGGCAACCCATTGTTTGCTGGGCAATTAGCATCAACAGAGCCAATAAGTTGTCTCCTATACACTCACATGTGACAGTGTCTTCTGAAAGCTACCAGTACACGGAGGAGTTTGCTGTTCTCCAGTTTGGGCTTTTCTTACTAAATATGTTCTCTGCTAGGGCTGTTCCCTGTAACTTCCCTGCAATTTTAATGCCCCTTCTGTACCTATGTACTTCTTGCAATCTGTGCAATGTTTTAAATATACTTTAAATTTTATTTCCCTTAATATAGCACATGTGGCACACCATACAGTAATAACTGAAAACATTTAAATTAATCATGTATCTCATTTTTCCAGCTTTTATGCCCCAAGTGACCCTACTACAATCAAGATATATAGTAGTAATATAAAGTAGTTTTATTTTTAATAGTTTCATTTTCATTGCAATTAAACAAACACATTAACAGTATAAATCTGAATTCTACTGATATGGAAATAAATCCACCTTGGCTTTTAATTTATTTTTAAATAGTAATTTAATTCCAGCCTTATGCATTCCTGTTAATATTGTATAATTTTACTAGTTATAATTAAATGAAAAAGCATACATTCCCAAAAATTATTTCCTCATTGTTTATGTGAAGAAGCAAGTCTTGGAAAAATAATACTGTTTCATTTCATAAGGGATATAGCTTGGAAAGTGGAGTTTGCTTAGTGTTTTTGCTTTTCATTCACCTGGGGAAGGGAGTGAACAAATTGCTGGCAAATAAGATGTTCACAATTTTATTCAGCAAATTAATGGAAAGTGGAGAATAGTGCATTTTGCTTGTAACATTAAGCTACCATATGTACAACATCTTGCTTGCATAAATGTTAATTCCCCAGATGACTTCATAGCTAATATGTAATCTGCCACCCCACATAGGGCCGTAACAAGAAGTGCATTACAAATTAAAGTTCAATTAAAAGCAATATATCTCCTAAGTAACAGAGCAGGAAGAAAAGAAATATAAGTACAGAGGGTACTGGAAAAGAAATAATTTACAGATGGTCGTTTAGATATAATGAGTTGATAAGTTGCCTGAAGGCAAACTTTTACTTCTGGGATTTGAAATTTCTATAGCAACATCAGATTGTGTAATGTGGAGCCAGCTGGAAATGTAGAAAGTAACTAGCATGGCAAGCTAAAGAAAGGAAACTGAGAAAACATGTCCCTTTTAACACATTAACAAGTAGCACTTACATGACAAATTTAGCTTCCTAAAGCTTTGGAACAATTTTCAGAGAAATATTTAAGGCTGAAAGATGATAAGACATTCTTCTAATAATTTACATTATCAACACCAGAAGACAATTAAGTGTAGAACTTAAATTGTGACTATTACAGTATATAGCACTTGTTTAGATGTTTTTATTTACTCTTTTTAAATACTGTTAATATACTGTATAGGGTGGTCCAGATCTAATTATGCAATTTTCATTGCGCTATAACTATGTAATTAAGTTTATTACATAGAAAATCACCCAAAAAATCCCAGACCATTGAGAAGTGTGCGAACATGAAGAATCGTCTTTGCGCTGAACTGGAATTGTCCCCGTATAAATCAAAGTCATCCAGATGATCTGGATCTGCATAATTAGATCTGGACCACCTGTATATTGCAGGTATGTTTGTCTACTATGTGATAGACTGAACTGCCAAGACATCCAACTTTTTCTCATTTCTAGACCTAGGTTATCCCTTTATTCCAAAACAAGATAAGTAGAAAAATGTTAAATGTATGCATAACATTCTTCTAATTTTGGCAATAACGGGCTGTTTGTTCTAGCAATATGTGACTTAATCTCATGTGTTTGATGGGAAATAGAAAACTCTTGACATAGATCAGGAGCTCCATATCTCATTTTGGAAGAAGTGAACAGTTTTCAGGTGTTTTTGAAGATTGTCCTTTTAAATACTTTAATTGAACCTGCCTTGTTGATTCTTTACCCCAAACAACTGATATTGACTGGACACAGTGCTTAATCAGGGGGCTATATTTCATAACATAAATAGAATACTCCAACTTGACTTATTATATCACTTCTCACTTTCTTTAAATCTTTAACAAAAATCTCAGTTAACCTCATTGAGCACCACTAATAGCCACTCTACCGGTTTTTGCCCATAAAAATGATAAAATGTACATATGTAAAGTAAATAAACTGACACTTACAACTTCCTTATCACAGTTGAAAGACGTCATTTTTTACTTTTATTTAGCATCTAATGCTTCTGAGCTTATTAAGCCCTTTTAAATTTTTACTGGGAAATTAAGTGTAAGATTTAGAGAAATAGAAGTATTGTAGCATAAAACTACTTGTACAATAGTAATAATAAATACCTCAATAGTTCAGTAATAATACTAAAGTGTTATAAAGCATGTAGAATGCACCACAGTTGCAATGTATAACTCAATCACTGAAAGAAAAAGGAGGTTCGAGTGGCACACCCAGCCTCCTCCTTCCTGAGCACCACTCCTGTCCAAGCTTCTCATTCACTTTAACAGCCTTTTGTTAATCCAGCTCAATCACAGATCTCAACACAAATTTGGAATTTGTTCGCTTATTAGTTTCCTTAGACAAAAATTAAAAATAGGAACCTTTTTGTTTGTCATAAAATGAGCATTCAGAATAGACACAAAGACTTTTGATACGATCAACCGTTAACACTAGAATTACCAGAGCCTACGACAAAACTCGTAGATCTGTCCCACCTTAAATCGTTTTGCACCTCTCCATCAGCGTCTTTTGTCCTGTAAATGTGTTGATAAGCAGCAAGCAGCCTGCTATCACATCCCCCACCGGCCCACAGTTTTCTCAGCTCAAGTCTGTTGACCTGCATGTCAGTTGCTTGGAGTTGTATAGAGTGAGAAGTCAAGCAAAATCACACCTTTTATAAATACTATATCGCTATTTGGAACACATGCATTTCATGTGTGTTCCGTGTCTACAACAATCTATGTACAGTTAACACATCATTAAAACAGAAATGTTTTTCATGTTTTAGTAATAATTGACAAAATGTAGACATGAAGTGTATAATGTGTTAAGCCTAATTTCCAAATATCAAATAAACACTTTCACAAAAGATACAAATATAACAGAACAAGTGCTCTTCTATTTAAGAATATAACTGCAGAAAAAGAACCTGCGTTAGGGTGCAACATTGACATGCATTTACTATGACCGTTTCGGTGGCGCAACGGTATCAACTGTTAATATAGATAATCTTAGATTATATTAGTCTGTACCCTAAACTACACAATACTGGAAATTACTGCGAACATTTGTAGAAGTAGGTGTTGTGCTTTCTGCATAATGCTTAAATAGACTGACAGAAATTAAATTTTATACATAGATAGACATATATATATATATATATACAGTATATATATATATATATATATATATATATATATACACACTGGAGGTTTCCCCCTGCTCGCTTCGATCACCAGCCACTTCACGTCTCTGCCGCTTGCGTTGTGAAGATGGGGGCTGAACGCACCCCAAGGAGACGCGGTCACTCCTCCGAAACCCCCTCTTAAACGGTAATACAATGGGAAACAAATAGGTTTTTTTTTACCTCCTCTTTGCTCGATCAGCTGCTGGCTTGCTGCTGCGGAAGTTCCGTGTGATCTGCATCTCGTGTGGTGCTTCAAACATTTAAAAGCCTGTACAGCAGCTGTCCTATTCTTTGTGTTTTATTTCTGGCCCCGGGCGTGGTTAAATCTTTTGGCACAACGTCCCGTCTCACGAGACGTGAGTTCTTCATATTTGTTAGTTTATAATTTAAAAATGGAATGAGAATCTGAAAATCTAACAACATCACGTTAAAGTTCAATAAATTCTAAAAAGAACGATACAAACATATATATGTAGGTTTTAAAATAAGCCCGATTTAAAGTGTGACAAAAAACATGACATAAAAACGTCACCGTTGCACTTTTAGGCTTAGGATTTTATATATATATATATAAATATATATATACACTAGCAAAATACCCGTGCTTCGCAGGGGAGAAGTAGTGTGTTAAAGAAGTTATGGAAAAAAGGTAACATTTTAAAAATAACGTAACATGATTGTCAATGTAATTGTCGTAGGCATATTTTACTATTGAGAATGATGAGTATGATTGTAAATGGTGTGTATGAGAAATACACATTTTTAGGATGTAAGGATCTCTTTGTAAACAACGCAGTTCTGCCCTCAGGCTGTAAAACGTCTGCTGAGCTTACTCTTGAGCATGCAACGTACAGTTGGCCATGTGAGAAGCGATCTTGTGTCAAGTCAATGCCAACCTTTTTTAGAGTCTGGCCCTGTGACTCATTTATTGTCATAATGAAGCAGACCCTTACTGGAAATTTGAGGCATTTGAATTGGAATGGGAGGTCAGAGGGTATGAGAGGGATGCGAGAAATAAATACAGTCTTCTCTGAGCCTGTTTTAGTAAAGACAGTTGCCTCAATGAGGTTCTTGTGCAGAGATTCGATCTAAAGCCTGGTGCCATTACAAAGTTTTGGTGGTTGTAAGTTTCGTAGTAAAGCGGTGGAGTAAACGAAAAGGCAGGAGTCACCAGCAGGCTGACGTGAAGCAAGGCGAACAATAACAGGCTTGAAGCGGTGGAGTAAAGAAGAAGGGAGCAGTCAGCACGAACAGCTGAGGACAGTAAAGAAGCGAGTGAGGGGGCACATGAGCACAGGATGTCATTAATGTATACAGGCAGGGAGCCAACCACGTGGTAGGTGTGTGGACAGCGGCCGTATGGAAAAAGGAAGGGGGACCGGGGGTGGCCCCTGTGTGTGAAATAAATCCTCTTTTAATGGAAATAAGGAATGAAACTGCCAAAAGGAGAGCTCAATTCCTAAACCTCCTTATGGTATAATGGTGAGAACCACCAAAAAGAAGACGTTATTTTCAAAAGTTCATTACGGGGCACAACACGAAATGAAACATACTTAACGTTTGTAAGTACAGTGTAAAGGATGAGCATTGGAAAATTGGAAGTAGCAGAAATAGTAAGGAGGGGTTTCCTCTATCTATATATACAGTTTAGGGGGTACACCCGTTTTCCCCCCCTTGGGTGTTGTAATAGGACATGAAACATACCTAACTTTTATAAGTACACTGCAAGGAATGAGCACACAAAATTTCAGCTTCCCACATATGCAAAGTGGGAGAATTAGTGATGAGTCAGAGAGGGCTTTGCCTTTTATATGTGTAGATAGCAAAATACCCGCACTTCGCAGCAGAGAAGTAGTGTGTTAAACAAGTTATGAAAAAGAAAAGGAAATATTTTAAAAATAACATAACCAGCGGTAAAGCAAGGAAGACTCCGTAATAAGGACGGTTGGGTGCACGTAGAAGGGGTGCCTGTTAACCTAAAAGGGATGCGGGCATCGGCCATGGATGGACGCTAACGGCGAGTCACCCGGATGAGACGGACTTCATTCTTCAATAAAGGAACTGTCGCCAAGCCGGTGAGACCGCTTCTTTACATGTAAATTAAGTAACATGCGCACATCAGGATTGGTCGCTGGATTCACTGCAGACTTCCCAGACCGTGTGATTATAAACTTTTAAAAGAAAGTTCAGATAAAGGACTGGGGAACGTGTGGGGATTGTGTGTGTCTGGGTGTCTAATTTATATGTGTATATAGTTGTAATATAGGTTAAGTACATGTGAATACATTTGTGCTGTTTTTAAAGAAGATATTCTTTCCGTTTCTTTACCTTGCTTTCTTTCTTTCCTGCTTTCTTGAATTGTTTCATTTTCAACAGCGTCTCTATGAAGTTGTGGATTTGCCTGTGAGTATTTAGTGATAGCGTGTCTATTAACTTGTGGATTTTTTTAACAGGCATTCCCGGTATTAACTTGTGGATTTGCCTGCGAATATTTAGCGGCAGCGTGTCTATGAACTTGTGGAATTGCCTGTGAGTATTTGGCGGCAGCGTCACGAAGTTGTTTCCGTCTAGCTGCATCAGAAAATGTACCACGACGTCTGACACACCTCCTTTTTACTGTTTTCTCACAGCTTGGATTGCTGCTGATGGACAGCCTTATATGGGCAGGCAGTCAATTACGTAGGAGGTGTGGGGATGGGGGACGCAATATAGGCAGGCAGCCAACTGCATGGGAGGCGTGGTGATGGGGGACGCAACTCCGCCTTACACGGCGACCGAGCTGCAGGCTATGGCCGTATATACGTACTGTGGTCTATGGCCGGCTTGTCATCCCGGCCAATACCCCCAGGCCACCAGATGGAGCCCTCCCTGCAGTATGGAGGTGCCCCGAAGACCAGCAGGGAATTATGGACAATGGAGTTTTCATTAACAGCCCTGCTGGATACCACAGGGGCCGCAAGAGGGAGCTGCAGGGAGGAGCAAAGAGTCATATGTGCCCTATAACCCGGAAGTGCGTCATAGGCAGAGCGATGGCAGAAATGACGTACTTCCGGGGTGAAGAAAAGGACTTTGTATCTGACCCGGAAGTAGGGCTGGGCGATATATCAAAAATTTATCGTTACCGAAATTTATGACTCTCATCGACGTCATTTTGCCCATGTCGGTAAATTCGGTATTTTAAAAAAAAAAGAAAAGGCATGTGCAGGTTGGCGATGTTCATGTCCCTTTAAGACGCTGTGCTACGTTACAGACTTGACGGGGTGGAGTCACATGACTCTACTACCTGTAACAAGACGAGACACGGGTGAACAAATGGAGGACGATTTAAATGTTGAAGCAGCAGCGACGAAGGTAGAGCTGGTGGAGGAGGAAGAGGAGACGCTTGTTAACAAAAAAAATGCATCATCAATCGTTTGGCAACATTTTGGATTCAACAAGGATGATATTGATCAAAAAATTGTTAAATGTAAACTCTGCAAAAAGACTGTTGCGTCAAGTCAAGGTAACACAACCAACCTCTTCCACCACCTGCAGCACAACCATGTGATTCAATTCGAAGACATAAAAAAAGCTCAAAGCGAGAAGAGATTAGGAGGACCAGCAAAAACGTCTTCCTCCACCAGGCAGCGGTCAATAACCGAAGCATTTGCTAGTACTCAACTATATGAGCGAACTTCAAAAAGATGGCAAGAAATCACAAATGCTATAGGCTACCACATAGCAAAAGACATGGCTCCTATTGCTACAGTGGAACGCAACGGGTTCAGACACTTCATGAAAATAATTGACAAGAGATACGAACTCCCATCACGAAAATATTTTTCAAAAACTATCATTCCCAGCATGTACAGCACAGAGAGGGAAAAGGTTGCTGCTGAATTGAGATACGTTAAGCACGTTGCAGCCACATCCGATCTCTGGTCCAGCCGCACAATGGAGCCGTATATTAGTCTCACAGTTCATTACATCGACAACAAATGGGAGCTGCGTACCAGAGTGCTCGAGACGGCCTATTTTCCATCTGATCACACGGGGGAGATGGTTGGACAGGGGTTGAGAGCGATGCTGTCTGCATGGGACATCAGTGAAGAGGACCTTGTTGCTATAACAACTGACAACGGCCCAAATATTGTGAAAGCTGTCAAGCTCAATAAATGGACACGGGTGCAATGTTTTGGGCACAGGCTGCACCTGGCAGTCGGTAAGTGTGTACATCTTAATATATTTGGGTGGTGACATCTGGTGTGTTTTAAAGTGACTTTAATTCTGTGCGTCATATTCAAAATTGAAAGTATTAATGTTTGAATAATGTTTATATAGGCATAAAAATACTCAAGACTGCTGAGCAGCAGTGTATCCAGAAAGTTTTTACAGAAGACTTATTGTGAGCCAGTGTTGATCATGTTGTGCTGTGAAATGTAGCAAAATACATGATTTTTAAAATGTTTTATTACTGTGCCAACCCTTTTTAATTTTGTAAATATGGTCTGAGAGGTCTTATTTAATTCTTACTTTATTTTGCTTGCTTTATTTGAGAATTAGACCATGAATTGGGGTGATGTTGGGTGTGAAGATTTGGATAGATATTTAAAATTTATGCCTTTTTTCAGTTTTTATTTTCAAGACTTTTTTTTATAACTTGGCAGTCCCTTTGTAATTTTTCAAATTTTGGTAGAAGTGAGAAGTGTAATTGTTGCATTCAATTACATCCAATAAAGGTAAATGTAATATTTTTAGTAGCTAAAATCTGATGAGGAATACTTCATTTTATTTTTTCTAGTTTAGTTCAGTTTTTCCCCTGAAAAAGTTCTGTGGTCAGTGGAGGTTTACATGGCAGTTAAATGACTACAACAATTTTTCCTATTCTTAATGTTTGCATGTGTGTGTTTTTGCTTGTTTGTTTCAGAAAACACCCTGAAAAATCACACCCCTGTGGAACGGGCAATGAAGACCTGCAAAAAGATTGTTAGTACCTTTTCCTACAGCTGGAAAAAGAAGAAGGCATTACGGAAGGCACAACAAGAGATGAACCTACCAATGCACAAGCTCAAAACGGCATGTCCAACCAGATGGGGATCCATGCAGATGATGACAGCACGGATCCTTGAGCAGAAAAATGCCATCACCCGGGTAGGTTAAATGATCCTTCATTATCTATTTTATTGTGTGCATTCAGGTAATGCATTTAGCCTTTATTGTGATTGCTCTGATCTACCATTTAAGATGAAATAAATAATATAATTAAATTAAAATAATAAATAATTATTATTACAGGTCCTCACTGATGACAGAGCATCAAGACATCTTGTTCCGACGTGGTCAGACCTGGATGTCTTGGAGGCAGTCAACAAAGCTCTTGCTCCATTGGTAGAGTTTACGGATGCCCTGTCAGGGGAAGAGTATGTCACCATCTCATCTGTGAAGCCTGTCCTACACATCCTCCATTCACGAGTGCTGGCTGAGGAAGAAGACGATGTGACGCTGACCAAAACCATAAAATCTGAAATCCTTGCATACCTTGACGACAAGTTTTCAGATCCTCCCACTGTAGAGCTTTTGGACACAGCCAGCTTTGTTGACCCCAGATTCAAAGCTGCATATATTTCTGCCGACCGTGTTACTACCATTCAAGAGAAAGTGAAAATGGAGATGAAGTCAGCAGCTGCAGTCCACCCAGAAAGTACAGCAGAGAGCACAGAGCCTCAGCCTTCTACATCATCCGAAGAAAAAAAGCGAAAGAGATCACTGGGAAGCTTTTTCTAAGAAAGTGAGACTCTCTCTTCAACTGCACCCACTGTGTCACCTGAGCAAGCAATAGAAGCTGAGCTGAGCAGCTATTCAGTGTGTCCTGTCCAGGACAGTGAGGAAAATCCACTAGATTGGTGGAGAAAGCATCAAGTAAACTTTCCCACTCTAAGTAAAGTTGCAAAAAAGTATCTTTGCATCCCAGCCACCAGCTCCCCATCCGAGCGGGTTTTCAGTTCTGGAGGAAACATTGTGACATGCCTCAGATCCTGCCTGAAACCTGAAATGGTCAATATGCTTGTGTTTCTTAGCAAGAACCTGGAGTAAACACTACTCAGGTAAACATCTACAACAGTAGTTTGATTGAACCGCTCAGGATACCAAGTCTGCTGCTGCCCCTTTTTGAAGTGCCCTGTTCAAGCCCTGCCTAATTTTAACTATCAGTGTTCTATTGAAGTTTTTTGCACACAGCACTATTTAATGTTTTTGTTTAAGAGTTTATAGTTTTCACTAGTCACATGGCAGTGCTTAGTATTTATATAGTTTTTTCTGTGTCCAATTGACATTTGTGTTTGTGACATTATTTGTTTACAAGTTATAGTACCTCAAGGCCTTAGCAGAGATAGGCCTTTGTCCATGATGGCATTACATTTGCACAATCATTGTTTACTTTGTGAATAGCCAATGTGAAACATATTTATTATTAAACTATTTTGTTTACAAGGGATACACATTTTTTAGAGAGCATGGTTACATATTGTATCCTACACTTTTTATTTTGTTCAGTTAATAAATCTTAACCACTAAAAGTACTTACTACTATTGTCTTCATTTATTTTCAGTGACATTTTACAGTCCTTTAAAGTGGTAATAATATAATTGCAATGAATAGGTCTAGGGGGAATAATATTATCAAAATAACTGGAGGAACTATGCTGCCTGCCACAGCCCCATCAAATGAAAAAAAAAAAAAAACGTTTTTTTTTTTGGCACTTGGGGTGGTTATCGTCCATTTATCGTTATCGAGGTTAACTGCTCAATTTATCGTGATATTGATTTTAGGCCATATCGCCCATGTTTACCCGGAAGTGATAAAGAATTACATGGACTGGGGATTGGGAACACTTCCGGGTCAGGGAATATAAAAGGACTGTGGGAGCTCCCAGACGGCAAGCTGAGCTGGGTGGTAGGAGGGCAACGCGTCTGGGAGTGGTGGAGAGTTTATTATTGATTGTGATTGGTTTATTTATGAGTATAGTGGAGAGGAGGGTGCTTTGTGCACTGTGCAATAAAAATAAAGTAAACTTTTGGACTTTTACTTGGTGTCTGGAGTCTTGGACAGGGGTTCAAGGGAGCGATAGTGCCCCCTATCTGTCACAGTACGTAAGTAGGATTCAGTTATGACCATTACACGTAGAATTTCGAAATGACACCTGCGTAACTTTTGTAAGTAACCTGTAAGGAATTAGCCTGCCAAATTTCATCCTTCTACCTACACAGGAAGTTAGAGAATTAGTGATGAGTGAGTCAGTGAGTCAGTCAGTCAGTGAGGGCTTTGCCTTTTATTAGTGTGTATATATATATATATATATATATATATATATATATATATATATAAAAAATAGTATATATATTGTGACACTAGAGGGCGCTGTCGCTTCTCAAACCACGCAGACAAACGTCCAGGACACCAGGTAAAAGTAACAGAAATAATTTTAATTTCTTTGTTCTGATATTGTGCCACAGTAGACACCACAATCACCACCATAAGCCAATAAATCAATAATAATACAACAATAATAACAATAAAGATCATCCTGTCCTCCCAGGAACTCCATCACTCTACCTCCCAACTCCGGCTCAGCTTGCTGGGCTTCCCAGAGTCCTTTCTATAGTCCATGACCCAGAAGTGCTCCTGTCCTTCTGTCCACGTGACTAACAGCACTTCCGGGTCAGATAAAGACTAGTATTTTTCTTCAGCCAAGAAATATTTTTGTCCTTCCGTCCCCATGCCTTGGGATTACTTCTGGGCTATAAAAGAAACAAAAGTCTCTGTGTCTCCCTGCAGCATCCCCTGGTGGCACCCATGGTATCCAGCAAGGCTGTGGAGCCGAACTCCATTTTCCATGATGCCCTGTGGGAATCCGGGGCACATCCATGTTTCAGGGAGGACTCCATCTACCGGCCTGGATGTGTTGGCCAGGTTATGCTGCCGGCCATCTCTCACTATATATATATATATATATATATATATATATATATATATACACTAGGTGTCCTCCGCCTGCATAATAGTGAAACAGGACAAACTCTAAAAATCAATAAAAAATGTAAAACAAAAATGTAATAATTTGTATTGATGCATTTCGAATCCAAGGGCCTCTTGATATACAGTATTTTAGGCTTTTCTATCAGGGGTGAGAATGTAGCTGTGATCTCTTTGCCAAAAAAGTCAAAAGTTGGCAAGGTATGTCTGGCTAAGAAGAAGGTAGGGATGCACCAATGTCAAATGTTGCCACTGTATATGATTGTGTTCAGCTCTGATGGGAGAGTATGCCCCATGTGGAGCATGTGGCCGTGATATCTCTGCCCATGAGCAGGTACCCTCTAAAACACAAGTAGTTGTGATCTCTCTTTCAAAAACGCGAAATATTACTCTTTAACAATCCTCAAATGATAATTTCTGCTGAACAAACAGGTATCGCTAGCTAAGTGGAAGCAAAGTACGGTCCAACACTCGGTGAGAGGTAGAACAACTTGAACAGAGACTGGTGTGTGAGTGAGGATGGCCCCACCCAGCTCCCTACTCCTGAGTTCCCGCCTTCCCCTCCCCTCGGCCCGCAGCCTGCCTCTTGGATTCATGCAAATAAATTGGTGCCACAACCGAACTATAATACTTAGCACAATGAGAGAAGTCACAAAATTAACCGAAATGTTCAAGGAAATTATTTAAAAAAACCTGATCTAAATCCATTAAGTATTTCTCTCATGAAAGACATACAGACAGACAGATGTTGGATTTTATATATATTGTGGACGCTAGGGGTCGCTGTTGCCCCGTGAAACGCAACATACAGACGTCCAGGACACACGTATAAAAGCATCAAGAAGAATTTTAAATTATTTTCTTCAATAAAGTGCACAAAGCACCACAAATGCCACTCCACCAATAACAATAATCAATAATAATACAACAATAATCCTCCACTCCCAGCAGCTTTGTCACCGAACCTCCCAACTCCAACTCCACTTGCTAGGTCTTCCCCATTCCTTTAAATAGTCCATGACCCAGAAGTGCTTCTCCTCTTCTTCCGGGTCAAACGCCATCTCATCAGTCCTTAATTATCCTGGAAGTACTATGGGCTTCCGTCCTCGTGACTCTGAAGTACTTCCGGGTTGTAGGAAAAGTAGTAGTCCCCAGGTCTTTTATGAGCTCCCCCTGGCGGCACCACCAGCACCCAACAGGGCTGAGAAAATGGACTCCCAAGTCCCAGGATGCCCTGAGGGAATCCAGGGCACCGCTATCATCCAGGGGAGCTGCCACCTAGCATCCTGGGGGAGGCAGTGTCCTGGAAAGGCTGCCCTTCTCCACTCTTCCCATCCTGGGACACCCCAGCCGGATTGAGCTGCTGGCCGTCCATCACAATATATACAGGTAAAATTCCGTTACAACAAAGTTTTCATTACAACGAAGTATTTTTATGGTCCCGACAGTTACCCCATATGACGCGAGTCTATACAGGGTGGTCCAGATTTAATTATGCAGATCCAGATCGTCTGGATAACTTTGATTTATACGGGGACTATTCCAGTTTGGTGCGAAGATGATTCTTCATGTCTTCAGTTTGCACACTTCTCGATGGTCCGGGATTTTTTGGGTGATTTTCTATGTAATAAACTTAATAAGTTATAGTGTAATGAAAATTGCATAATTAGACCTGGACCACCCTATAGAAATTTCGTTACTACGAAGTAGATTCAGCAGATGCTTTCATTACAACTAAGTGCCCAAAAGACCTTGAAATGCCTGAATCATTCACAGAGTAGTTAGTTCTGTGTTGTGCACAACGATCCCCAAACAGAAACATTTTAATTTTTTTCCTCGTACTGTGTTTTTTGCCTTTTTTGTTTCCTGCGGTTTTCAGTGATACCTTTTGCTTATTGCTCGTCAACATTTGAAAAACATCCATTGGAATTTAACTCATTGTCACCCTCCTATAGAAATGGCAGACACGAAAAAACAGTAACAGTTCATATTAGAAAAAAAAAACTACATTTTTGCAGCTCTCGATTGCGGCAAAAAGAAAAAAGACGTTGCCAGTGAATTTAGAATTTCGCCATCAACGCTGTCAACTTTCTTGAAAGGCCAAGCATAAAAAGAAGAAAAATCTCGGGTTGCAAACATATGTGAACTGCTGCATTTGAAGATGTTGAAAAAGCAGTTTTTATGTGGTTCAGTGATGCTCGTTCAAGACGCACTCATTCAAGAAAATGCGAGGTTTGTAAACTCTCTTGGGACCTCACCCAACTAGACAGCATGCTGAAGAGCGTCCCGAAGTCCGATCTCCGTGTCTGTGGAATATTGTTTATCTGTTGCTGGGGCAGCAGCAGGCTCAAGGCTATGCTGCGTCTCTCCAGCAAAGCAAACAGAAAAGATCTTGATGGGTGGTGCAAGGTACATTGTAAATGCAGATAATAGGATTACTTGATCACTGATCTGGCCACAACCCTGCCTGACTGCTATGTCTGAGTATAGCAGAGTGGCAGATAACGCTACAATAAATAAGTGTGCTGTTCCTCTTTTAAGCTGAATAAAGCTGGTTTTGCTAAAGTACTGAGACTCAGCCTCGTGCTTTGGGCTGCAAGATAGGGACTTATAGCACGACCCCGATCTTTTATGATTTGCTTCTGTGTCGCTGTGTCAACACAATATTCCCTGCAATCCAATTCACCATGGAAAGAGAAATTAACCGACACATCAGCTTCCTGGACATCTACATTGAAAGAAATAATGAGGCCACCCTGACCACAAGTGTTTACCATAAGGAATGCTATGCAGACAAGATATTACATTTCGCCAGCAACCATCCAGTATCTCATAAACGAAGCTGTGTTAAAACTGTTCAGAAGAGTCCACACCCATTGTAATACAAAGGAGACAAAAATGAATGAAAAACGCTATCTCTTCCATCTTTTTACTTCAAACGGATACTCAAAAACATTCATTAATCAAAGCTTACACAGAAGACGCCAAAAAACTCAACAAACAATCGACTTGAATTAGAACCCCCACCCCACTTAGTACTCACTTCCTTATCACCACAAGGTGTTTGATGGTGCAGCACGCATCCTGGCCAAGTCAGGCGTCAGAATAGTACACAAACCCACGAATAATTTGCGAACAGTCCTCTTTAATGCTAAAAACAAGAAATCGACAGCAGAAACACGAAACGCAGTGTACAGCATTCCATGCTGTTCTTGCCCAGCAGTATAAATAGGACAAAAATCAAAAAGAATCGCAACACATATACATGAACATCGCAACGCCATCAGAAGAAAGGACTCACGATCACTGAGCCAGTACTAAAAGTGCCAGAGAGCTGGCCGAATCTTGGCTATCAAATGAGAACGGCATCAACAGACATTTGGACATAAACCCAGCATATGCAAACTTAAGAAGAACATAATATATAAAACTTTGCAACCAATACCCACCCTCCTAATCACACTGACTTATGCCCGCCCCCACATCCCTGCCCCCCCACATAATTTTTTCAGTATATTGCCCTTGATTCTTGTAAGTCTAAGCATTATCCTCTGATGAAGGCCCCGGCAGGGCTGAAAGCTCAGGAATAAAAACTACTTTATGATACGTGATTCATTTTCTCCCTTTGTGGATCTCGAGCTGCAAATATGCAAACCGTATCACAGACCTTCTCTTCCATATATATATACATAGATATAAGATAAGGTAGATAGAATTATAAATAAACAAAGGGTCGCCCAAGCAATTTCAATAAGGTACACTATTGACTTTTTGACATCTATCAGATGCATAATGCTATTAATTTAATATTATTTTACCTGATAATGACAACTTTTAGTGAGGCTGTCTCAGTTTTTAATTTTTGTAGATATTTATCATAGGAAACCTTATATTCTAAGGTAGACTATACTGGAAATAACTGCAAAGTTTTGTAGAAATAGGTGTGGTAGTTTCTGCGTGATGCACGAATAAACAGACAGAAATTCAATTTCATATATATAATAGTATGAATAAGATATAAGATAAAATAGATTCTAAATAAACAATATGCTTTGTGAGCAATTTCAGTAAGGTACACTATTGACGCTTTTTGTAACCTAGTGGATATATAGTGCTATTAATTTGATATTATTTTAGCTGATAATGGGAACTTGTAGATAGCTTGTCTCTGTGGTTTTTTTTTTGATACATAGAAAACCTAAAATTTTATTAGCCTGTATTCTAAATTAGACTATACCAGAAATAACTGCTTTGTAGAAATAGATGCAGTGGTTTTTACATGATAGTTAAACAGACAGACAGAAATTACATTTTCTATATATAGATATTAAAATTTCTTGTTAACTAAAGTCTTACATGCATATCTAGATTCATTCATAGTTACAAATATGGCCTCCTTTTTATTTATAAATGTACAGGAAAAAATAATCTTCTGTGGTCTGTCAATCCCCTAAATTCCTAAGGCCACAATATGACATGGCCTTGACCTATGGTTTGGAGAACTTGTCACACTTGTCATATCTGACAACTGACATTTCTAGATCTCATTGACTTGATGATGCCAGATTAACCAAAAAAGAGTCACAGGGGAAGATAAATTATGCAAATTCCTCTTTACTTTTCAACACAAGTTTTAATTTGCAAAATATTGCCATATTTTAACAGTCAAAAAACTGCTATCTGGCAGTGCCGGTGGATGTATGAATATCTTCCAGGAATAATAAATTCAGCTGCTGTCTCTGCTTTTCTTTTTCTTTTCCCAGTTATGTCATAGTATGACAGACACAAGGCATCAGACAGATAAGACTCTCTTCTATTTGCATGGTCCACAACACCCGCTCTGCCCTTTTCCTTGCAGCTGTTTTGCATTCAGTATACTTCGAGACTGGTTTTCAAATCTTTCAAACACAAAAGCCCATCTCTTTGACTTAGGACAAAATCAAACTCATGGCTTGTTCCACAGCACTGGGACTTAATTGCTGGGGACATTGCACTACAAAACTGTTGTCCCAAGCTCGCCGTGACTGTTCACAATTTGCTAAGAAAGAAATAACAAGATCAGTTCTCAAGTATATGTGCTTTACGAACTTGGAGTGGCTACCACCAAGAAAAAAAATAATATCCTATCATGCTTTTCCCATTTTGCATCTTAAACACCTAACTTAATCTGTAAAATAAAGCCATATCAGATTTTCCTGGACCACTTTTAAAGCGCAATCCTACTAAGAAAACATTGGGCCACAGCAACTTAAAGAGATTATATATGGAAGCAAATCCAACATTCATGTTTTTGCCAGCCATGACAAGCTGATGAAAAAAACTCTTTGTTGCTACAGTGTGAAAAGGGGGCCTGCTATTGGAATTGTTAGACCTGTCTTGGCTTAATTTCTTTCCTTAATGAATAAAAACAACACATGTCATGATAATATGTGAATTCTTCAACTGTAAGAATTTAAATATTATACTGAGACTAGCTGAAATACCCAGTGCTGCCCGGGAGAAAATAATTTATTTTTTTTAATTGTTTGAGAAAAATATAATTAAAACATTACTTTAAAAGTAAAAATAAATTAACAAACAATGAAGACTCACTAATGTGCTTGTCTTGCGGTCTTGTATGTATGTTATCATCCAGTTGATGCTCGGAACCAGCCAACTCTATTTAATTTCAAAAGCAACAGGGGCGCGGTGGTGCTCAAACATAAAGAATGCTGCAGTCACCTCCATTTCACCCTCTGGTGGTTGTTCCGAGTGTCAACTGGATGATAACATGCATACAAGAGCACAAGATTACCCCCCGCCCTGCCCAGAAGGGGGTGGGTTATAGTTGATTTCACCATGCAGTATCTTTAGTCGACCAATGAGAAACATGTGTACCAAGTTTCATGAACATCTCCCCAGCCATTTGGAAGTGATGCTGGAACATACATACATAAACACACACATAACATTGACTTTTATATATATAGATAGCTGTACCCCGTGGCTGCGCCCACATAGCAATGAAACAGGACAAAGTTTAAAAAAAAATAGACGTTGGCACTGTATCTGATCATGTTCAGCTCTGACAGGAGAGTGTTCCCCGCGTGGGGAGAAAAGCACATGATATCTCTGGCAGTGAGCAGCTACCCTGTAAAACACATGGAGCTCTGATCTCTCCTTAACAATCTGTATATGATAATGTCTGTTGAACAAACAGGTATCGCTAGCTAAGCGGAGGCAAGGTGCACTCCAACATCTGGCGAAATGTAGACTAACTCGAACAGAGGCTGGCGAATGAATGAGGAAGGCCCCGCCCCCCTGCTCTCAGCCCACAGCCACTGTTTTGGATTTGCAACTTCCAAAAGCAGAGTTACACTATATACTGACTCAGAAAACTAGAAATGCCTGCACTAGTCTTAGCATCTATAATATAAATAGCTAATTAAAACTAGATCAAAAAATCAAGCCATTTCATTTGCAACATAGATAATTCACATGTGCTACAGTTGTGCTTGGAGACATACTGTCAGATTTAAATTGCTCACTTCTAATCCACACTAAGATCTTGATTCTTACAGTTTGCTGCTTCTTTTGAATCCAAAATGAAGAATCAAATACTAAACCAAAAGAGCAGTCTGACTTACATTAGAAGTTGAGATAAAATATACAGTATCTACTCATTTGTAAGGGGGGGTCATATAACATGAAATAATCTATGAAAAATGTTATTCTTCGCTACTGGAAAAATTAACATCCATGTACATGTAATTACAAATTTCAAATGAATGCTGTAATCTCTGATATTGTGTATCTTATTTTGACAAAAGAGGTGACTTTATGTTGCACTTTTGGAAATTGAACCAAATGACTTAATACAGTACTTCCTCAAATTATGCTGAAATTAGTGTGAATGTCACATATATACATTAACACATAGTCAAGGCAGTAGAATTACAGTATATGTGGTGCAGAACTATTGAAAAACTTTTTAAGTAAAAAATTACTATTTTTTTCTTCTTTATGCTGAAATGGTCAACAAAAACAACACATTTTAAGATAAAAACTGTTGCCTAAAAATAAATTTACTTTGTGAAATCACAGTCTCAGTAGAGAACTATTTACACTGATATGAATATGCACAGCTAAATTTAGCAGAGGTTAACATTGCATGCTAAATTATTCTAAAGCTTAGCCTTCTTTGCCTAAAAAACTGCTATCCTGCAAAAAATCCTGCTTTAATAAGTCATTGCTGAAAGCATTTAAATTTTGAGTAAGGCAGGGGCAATACAAAATGCAATGCTTTACAAGCACTTCTTAATCAGTCATAATAGAAAAGCTAATAATAACACATTACATAGTATGCGTCAATTATAAAAGCATAACAATGTGTATTTCTTTACAGTGTGCTGCTGAAGAACAATTAAAGCAATCAGATAACAAGTCGCAGTACTGCAGCACACAGTCGTCTGTGTTGCTGCCTCACAACTTCAGAAGACTGAATTCAGATCCTGGAGATTTCATGTGTCTGCATGGGATATTTTCTTCTACACCTCAAAGATGTAATGCTGGGTGAATTAGTCCTGAATGTCTTCATGAGTGTGCCTTGTAATGGATTGTTGTCCATTCCTTCCTTTGTACACAGAGGTTGCAAGATAGGTCCCAACTCCCCCTCAATTATGTGAGTTCATTATCAGAATAGATGGATGAGAAGAGTATGTTGAAACCAAACAAATCTGTTACAGTTTCTATGGTGGACTAACATTTTAGCAAATATCAAGTGAATTAAGCCTCCAAGGTTGTGGTTAAAATTTAGAAAAGCCTTTCATAGTCATTATATTAAAAAAATAATGCAAAGCATGTTTTTGTTTATTGAATAAACATTACAAACAAAAATGTGTCCATAGACATATTTTATGATTGATCTGTTTCTTACTACCATTCTCCTTGGATGGTAGCAGTGTCATAGTGTTATATAATGGGTTTAGCCACACAGTGTGCTGCACACTGTCATGTATGTTTACATGTGACCTAACAGTGCCCTTTTAACCAATGAAAGAAAAAACGGGTACATTCCTTTTTTTCTTAATTTATTTTGAAAAATAGAGAATTGTCTTCTTAATATTTTTGAGCCTTTTTGAAGTAATGCTTGTTTGTGCATTTTGCACATTGTTTATTGGATATTTTTGCACAGATTTCGTAGTTCATTCATATTTGTAATTTGGTGATGTTTATCTAACGCTCTTTTTAATCAAAGTAGAAAAGCTATGGATCTGCTCAATTTAAGGAATTGAAATGTAAACTTCAGGCACTTTTGGAAAGATCTCACCACAGTTTAATCCATCTTACTACCAGCTACAAGCCTGTTTTTAGACCGCAACTTGTTACCACCGGGATAGTGAGGAAGAGGAGCCTGGAGGCTGAAATGGCTCTGAATAACTCTGAATGATGATATTGAGTGTATCAGTCATGGCATCACAGAACCCAGCCAAAGGGGATGCACAAACCAGTGTGTTTCTTCATGCCGGTCCCAAGCCCGGATAAATGGGGAGGGTTACACCAGGAAGGGCATCTGGTGTAAAATTTTTCCAAATCAATATGCGAACAACAATACAAATTTCCATACCAGATCGGTCGAGCCCCGGTTTAACAACAACCGCCACCAGTACTGTTAGCCAACAGGGTGTTGGCAGAAATTGGGCTACTGTTGGCCGAAGAGGGGGGAGACGTGTCCGGAGGCAGGAGGAGAGGAGGAAGGTAAAGAGAGTGGAACTGAGGGTAGGAACTTTGAATGTTGGCAGTATGACTGGTAAGGGGAGAGAGTTAGCCAATATGATTGAGAGAAGGAAAGCTCATATATTTTGTGTGCAAGAGACTAAATGGAAGGGGAGTAAGGCTAGGTGGATCAGAGGTGGATTCAAATTGTTCTATCATGGTGTGGATAGAAGGAGAAATGGAGTAGGGTCTATTCTGAAGGAACCGTATGTCGAGTGTTTTGGAGGTAAAAAGAGTGTCAGACAGAGTAATGATTATGAAGCTGGAAATTGGTGGTGTGATGATGAATGTTGTTACTGCATATGCACCACAAGTTGGGCGTGCAATGGACCAGAAAGAAGATTTTTGGACTGAGTTGGATGAAGTGATGAACAGTGTACCCCAAGGGACAGAAAGTGGTGATTGGAGTGGATTTCAATAGACTTGTTGGTGAAGGGAAAAGAGGAGACAAGGAGGTGATGGGTAGGTATGGTGTCAAGGAGAGGAATGAAGAAGGTGAGAGGATAGTGGATTTTGCCAAAAGGATGGTCATGGCTGTGGTGAATACATATTTTAAGAAGAGGGAGGAACATAGGGTGACGTACAAGAGTGGAGGAAGATGCACACAGGTATATTACATCTTATGCAGAAGAGTCAATCTGAAGGAGACTGAAGACTGCAAAGTGGTGGCAGGGGAAAGTGTAGTTAAGCAGGATAGTATGGTGATCTGTAGGATGGCATTGGAGATCAAGAAGAGAAAGAGAGTGAGGGCAGAGCCAAGGATCAAATGGTGAAATCTGAAAAAAGAAGAATGCAAGGTTGAGTTTAGGGAGAAGGTGAGACAGGCACTGGGTGGTAATGAATAATTACCAGACATTTGGGAAACTACAGCAGATGCAGTAAGGGTGACAGCAAGAAGGGTGCTTGGCATGACATTTGGACAGAGAAAGAAGGAAAAGGAAACCTGGTGGTTGAATGGGAAAGTACAGGAAAGTATACAGAGGAAGAGGATGGCAAAGAAGAAGTGCGATAGTTAGAGAGATGCAGAAACTAGACAAGATTACAAGGAGAGAGGTGGCGAAGGCTAAAGAAAAGGCATATGATGAGTTGTATGAGAGGTTTGACACTAAGGAGGGAGAAAAGGATCTGTACTGATTGGCTAGATAGAGGGACCGAGCTGGGAAAGATGTGCAGCAGGTTAGGGTAATAAAGGATAAAGATGGAAATGTATTCACAAGTGAGGAGAGTGTGTTGAGCAGATGGAAAGAGTACTTTGAGAGGCTTATGAATGAAGAGAACGAGAGAGAGAAGAGGTTGGATGATGTGGAGAAAAGTGAATCAGGATGTGCAATGGATTACCAAGGAGGAAGTAAGTACAGTTATGAAGAGGATGAAGAATGGAAAAGCCGTTGGTCCAGATGACATACCTGTGGAAGCATGAAGGTGTTTAGGAGAGATGGCAGTGGAGTTTTTAACCAGATTGCTTAATGGAATCTTGGTAAGTGAGAGGATGCCTGAGGAGTGGAGAAGAAGTGCACTGGTGCCGATATTTAAGAATAAGGGGGATGTGCAGGACTGTAGTAACTACAGGGGGATAAAATTGATGAGCCACAGCATAAAGTTATTGGAAAGAGTAGTGGAAGCTAGGTTAAGTGAGGTGATGATTAGTGAGCAGCAGTATGGTTTCATGCCAAGAAAGAGCACCACAGATGTGATGTTTGCTCTGAGGGAGAAGTATAGAGAAGGCCAGAAGGAGTTGCATTGCGTCTTTGTGGACCTGCAGAAAGCATATGACAGGGTGCCTCGAGAGGAGTTGCGGTATTGTATGAGGAAGTCGGCAGTGGCAGAGAAGTATGTAAGAGTTGTACAGGATATGTATGAGGGAAGTGTGACTGTGGTGAGGTCTGCGGTAGGAGTGATGGATGCATTCAATGTGGAGGTGGGATTACATCAGGGATCGGCTCTGAGTCCTTTCTTATTTGCAATGGTGATAAAACGAGATTAGACAGGAGTCCCCGTGGACTATGATGTTTGCTGATGACATTGTGATCTGTAGTGGTAGTAGGGAGCAGGTTGAGGAGACCCTGGAGAGGTGGAGATATGCTCTAGAGAGGAGAGGAATGGAATGAAGGTCAGTAGGAACAAAACAGAATACATGTGTGTAAATGAGAGGGAGGTCAGTGGAATGGTGAGGATGCAGGGAGTAGAGTTGGTGAAGGTGGATGAGTTTAAATACTTGGGATCAACAGTACAGAGTAATGGGGATTGTGGAAGAGAGGTGAAAAAGAGAGTGTCAGGAGTGATTTGTAACAGATGGATATCAGCAAAAGTGAAAGGGAAGGTCTACAGGATGGTAGTGAGACCAGCTATATTATATGGGTTGGAGACAGTGGCACTGACCAGAAAGCAGGAGACAGAGCTGGAGGTAGCAGAGTTAAATATGCTAAGATTTGCACTGGGTGTGACGAGGATGGATAGGATTAGAAATGAGTAAATTAAAGGGTCAGCTCAAGTTGGACGGTTGGGAGACAAAGTCAGAGAGGCGAGATTGCATTGGTTTGGACATGTGCAGAGGAGAGATGCTGAGTATATTGAGAAAAGGATGCTATGGATAGAGCTGCCAGGCAAGAGAAAAAGAGGAAGGCCTAAGAGAAGGTTTATGGATGTGGTGAGAGAGGACATGCAGGTGATGGGTGTAACAGAGCAAGATGCAGAGGACAGAAAGATATGGAAGAAGATGATCGGCTGTGTCGACCCCTAATGGGGGCAGCCAAAAGAAGAAGAAGATGTCTTGACATCACAGACTATATTAAGTTCTGCGTCTACACTGTGATACCTTCAAACACAGTGCATTCTTTTGCATACAATGAGATCTGGATTTCTAAAGAGCTAGAAAGTCTTTTGAATGAGAAAAAGAGTATTCAAACCTGGTGACAAAAAGGCTCTGATGGATGTGCAGTGAGTGACATTCCATATTGAATGTCTCATAAATGAAACAGCACCAAAAGTCATCAACAGGACTTACCTAAAACCTGAAACCATGGGTGGATAAAATCATTTGTGATGCACTAAACATTGACACCGCTGTGTATAACTCATTGCTTGTGTCTGGGAATATGGATAAACACAAAGCCACCTTGTGCAATCTGAGGAGAGCCATGAAAAAAGCTAAACAATGTTATGGAGGTAAAGTGAAGCAACAATTTTAACAGTCTGAATTTAGGCTCATGTAGCAAAGTCTGCAGACAATAATGAACTATAAAGCCACTACTTTCAGTACAGTGTGTACTATCATCTCTCTGGTATAGGAGCTAAAAACGTCTATGTGTGCTTTAATGTGAATGCCGCTATGGCAATCCAACACATCTGCGATGGAAGAAAATAGTGTTTACTTAGCCAGAATACGGCGTAAGGAGAGCCTTCAGTAAAGTGAACGCCAGGAAGACAGCATGTCCAGGCGGCAATCCAGAATGTGTTTTCAAAATCTGTGCTGATGAGCTTGCACCAGTGTTCATAGAAAAATGTAATGTATCTTTTAACAAAGTCTGTTGTACCAACATGCTTTAAAAGGTCCTCCATAGTCCTTGTACCTAAGAAAGCAAGTTCAACCTGTCTGAATGACTATTGTCCCATGGCACTCATGCCTATAGTCAAAAATCACACATACTCCTCTGCCAAAAGAACTGGACATATTACAGTCTGTATTATCACCCCAATAGATCCACAGAAGATGCCATCTCCTTGATTCTTCTTATAATACTGGCCATCCTGGACAATAAGTGGGAGAGTTATGTGCAAATGCTATTTATAGACTATAGTTCTGCATTTAATACAATAACCCTCCCAAAGCTCATCACCTAGCTGAGGAACCTCATTTTCATAACTTCATAGTGAGGTGGTTTGAGTGGGTGGCAACACCTCATCATCGTTTGCTCTCAATACAGGCGCTACACAGGGCTGTGTTCTGAGTCCACTGCTGTACTCCCTCTGCACATATGACCACGTGGCTGCATATAACTCTAATGTGCCAAGTTTGCTGATTATACAGCTGTGGTAAATCTGATATCTAACAACAATTAGCAGGTTTACATGGATGAAGTGGAGAGTCTGTTACACTGGTGTCAGGACAACATTATGCTCCTGAATGTGAATAAGACAAAGAAGCTGATTGTGGACTTCGAGAGAACACGGCAGAGGCACTACCACCTACTCAGTATTAGCAGCACTCAGTTGCAGAGGGTGGACAGTTTCAGATACCTCAGTATCTACATAACAGAGAACCTAACCTGGTCCAATCACACCAAAACCTTGGTAAAGAAGGCACAACAACATCTTTACCACCTTAGACGCCTCAAGTTGTTCTCTAAATTACTAAAGAACTTCTGCGCATCCACCATTGAAAGTATTCTGAAAGGAAGGATTACTGCCTGGTTTGGGAACAGTGCACAGCAAAACCGCAAGGCTCTACAAAGAGTGGTTCTGTCTGCTGAATGCATCACTGTGTGTGCACTCCCTAACTTGAGGAATATTGACACCAAGCAATATTAAATCAGAGCAAAGCAGATCATCAATCATACCACCCATCCCAATAATGGCCTCTTTTCTGTACTGCGGTGATGTAAATGCTACTGCTGCCTAAAGTCCCATTCAGAGAGGCTGAAGAGGAGTTTTTCCCACAGCTCATTTGCATCTTGAATAAGAAAAGTGTCTAGATCTACAAGATGCCGTATTCTTAACTCTTTTATATTGTTATTAATAGGTTAATTATGTTCATTTTTAGTTATTATTTATCACTATTGAAATTCTATTAATGTTTTCTGATATCTATAAAGTCAGGTATTATTGTTATTGTCCTTTTTATTTTCTTCTTAAAGGAACAGTAATTGGAGCATTTCACTACATACTGTAAATAGGTATAATTTGTATGTGACAAAATTTGCTTACAAAAAGCTTACAAAACTAAAATAGAAAACAAAGTTACTCAGAAAAACATAAAATAAGTCTAGACTTGACTGGGTGTAATTACTGGACTCAGGCATTCCAGGACTCTGGTGTTAGAAGATGATATGGGCAAAGCTAATGCCCTGAACCAATTTTTTAATTGACTTTCCCTCCCACTGCCACCTTCTTTCAATGACCAGCATGCCTACACCATCCCTACTACTTCAACCACTTCAAATGGAATGGCCAGTGATAACTCCACCTCTGACCATCAGTATGGGCTGTCCATAACTGAAGACCAAGTAAGAAGACAACTGAAGAAACTAAACACAGGAAAAGTTATGGGTTCAGATGGAGTCAGTTTTTGAGTTCTTAAGGCCTGTGCTGACCAACTTTGTGGTGTCCTCTGTCACCTGTTTAGTCTGTCATTAAGGGTGCAAAAAGTGCAGATGCTGTGGAGAACATACTGCATTGTTACTGTTACAAAAAAGGCAGGTACCTATTCACCTATTTACTACAAACCAGTGGCACTTGCGTCTCATATCATAATGACTTTTGAGGGTCACTCAACCCACTGCAGCTTGCCTATCGGACAATGATTAGAATAGAGGACCTAATTATCTATCTAATCCACAAGGCTTATCCTCACCTAGACAAAGCAGGCAGCACTGTGAGGATTATGTTTTCAACACAGAGAAAATGAATTGATTTCTCCAGTGCCTTCAGTACCACCCAGCCATCCCTCTTAAGGGGTAAATTCAGAGATATGCAGTTAGATGAGCCTGTGGTCTACTGGATAATGGACTATGTGGCAGGCAGACTGCAGTTTGTGAGACTCAAGGACTGTGTTTCTGTGTTTCAGTCCTGTCTCCTTTTCACTTTACTCTGTATACCTCATACTATAAATATAACACCAGGTCATGTCACTTGCAGAAGTTCTCAGATGATTCTGCACTTATGGGATGTATCAATAAGGGGGATGAAACAGAGTATAGGAGTCAGATGGAGAACTTTGTTTGTTTGTGCAAAAAGAATAGTCTACAACTTAACATCAGCAAAACCAAGGAATTGATTATTGACTTTCGCTGTAGTAAACAGCCTCTACACCCGGTCATTATTCATGCAGCACTCAGCATTGCTACAAGTATTTTAGCATTAACATCAATGATGGGCTGGACTGGTCTCATAACACAAAGAAAAGATATACGAAAGGACAGAGAAGACTATGCTGCTTATCCTCCTTTCATTCAAAGAATTTTTCAGCAAGAAACACTGCTAAGGTTCCTTCACCAATTGCAATACTTCTGTATAGTGCCTCACTGTAACCGTGACTTTCAAGTCAGAAATTTTCTTTCTTTTTTGTTTTTTTTTCTTCTTAACCATTCTGATCTGTGTTCAGACCATAGTGTGTGAATATCCATCTATCAATCAATCTATCTTATCTATTTTTTAATGAGCTTCTCTAAAAGCTATATTTCTCCCTGGGGACAAATAAAGTTCTATCTATCTCTCTGTCAATCTATAAATGATGTCATTGTGAATAAAGATGAATTATTTAAATTTCTTGGCACAACTATCAGTCCTAATCTGAACTGGAATGAAAACAGTTCTTACTGAAAAAGCTCAATAGCAGTTGCTTTTTATTCATCATATTAAAAAATCTAACTTAAATCAATCAATGGTGAGAGATTTTTAAAGAGCTTTTATTGAAAGTATCCTTACTTTCTCTATAACATTCTGGTATTGCAATGCATGTGCTGTTTTAAAACATAAACTGCAGTATGTTATTCATTCAGAGCAGAAAAGATTGTAACCTGTGTCACGCACGTGCGCATAGAGGGCAGCCAAAGTGTCCAAATGAGTGTGAAAGAGCAAGAGATAGGGAGTTGAAACAGAGTGCTAAAACCTTATCTCTTTTCTCAACAGAACAGAAGATTAACCAAATATTCTCACTTCAATCCCATGCAATAGCACCAGATCCGGCTCTCCGTGATGACTTCACTTCCTGTTCCATTTCTCGAAGATGTCACTTCTAGTCATGTACTGATAACATCACTTCTGGTCCCTGGTCTGATGATGTCACTTCCAGTTCACCTTGATAACCTGATGAATACATTATTTCCATCCCCCCCTTCTAAAATCACTTCCTTCAAGATCATTTCCGCTTCCTTTCAGCATCTCATTTCCTTCCATCCTTCCATTAAAGAACCCCGAAGAAAACACTTGTCAAATGTTTGTTTTTGCATTTTTGACCATTGAATCAGTCTTTCAAGACAACTCAGTCCACCAACATTACACAGGGAATTCCCCCAACTCTTTATTTTTGCGTTTTATCTGTTTATTTCTTCACACCTGGAACTGGACTCCATTGATGTTCTGTATAAATTAAGGGCCAGGAAACTCAATGTAAATACTGTATAATCATTTCTTTCAGTTATTACCAATGAGAAAATGTTACCAATCACTAAAGGCAAGAACTATTAGACATATAAACATTTTCTTTCCAACTGCAGTTACTCTGGTTAAACACAGACTTTGATTCATCTCTGTCTTTTACTGATTTCTACACTTCACTATTCAGTGTAAATATATTTATTTTGTGTTTATTTTATATAAGACTTACTTAATATATTACTAGGTGGGGATGCAAGTCTTTTACTATATTGTTTAATATATTTAGTTTTTGTGCAATATATTTTTCATTATACATAATGCTGTGATGATGTTGTGTATTGTCTGCTGTATTGTTTAATTGTATTTACCTTGTTATGTATGTGTGTGTGTATATATATATACAGTATATATATATATATATATATATATATATATATATTTAACAGTAAAGTTCAACTTAGCTTTCCTTGCAGGTCTGCATTTTGGTGTTATTTGGAGCACAGAACAAGTTATTCAAGGAACAGTTCTTACAGGATGTTCTTTCCAGAGCCCACAAAATAGATGAATTATCAGTTCTTTCTACTTGCATACTTTGTCTCAAATGACTAATGATCACAAACCAATAGTAAAGTTAAAAGTCTAGTAGTGTCAGGCCACCTTCGGTTTCAATTTTTGACATGTGACATGTTAAATACAAGGTCTTTTTTCCTTCCATATAAATGAGTTTATAACAAAATCAAGATGTGTATGGAAAGATTTATTACTAAAGATAGGAATACCCTAAAAAAGGAATAAGAGTTTGGTGAGGATGCTCATTTTATGTTAATTATTTATGCCCACTAACTCTTTGTTTTATCTGTGTTGTTAGAGCTCTTGTGATATGCACCTAACACAAAAGCCTCCAACTAACCTCATAGTTTCTTTCCTTAATGAGATATAGGAAGAAATGTCAAAAACAGCTTTATAAAGGTTACATTTAACATCTTACATGCCTCACTGTCTATACTAGGAGTGCCCAATGTTTTCGCTCTCAAGATCTATTTTTACCACCTTTGACCTCAATGGATCTCTCAATTCCAAATCCTACTCCATGTCGAACACAGTGTTACATAAAACTACTGATATTCAGTTGATACACATTTTCATTTCAAAAAATGGAGAGATTAATTAATTTCCTACTTTAATGGGGTTTTGGCATTAGGAAGAGTCTGCTAGTTTTTCATAATCAGAGGTGCAGGAGCTGATTGAAAGCCTCAGGCAGGCTGATAAGTAGTGATAAGTACTCACCTGTCGCAGTGGATCTGAATTTGGTCTTTTTTTAATTTAATTGATTTTATTAAGATCAAATAGCATTCCATACAAATAACTCAAGTTTAAAAAAAAGTTTGAAACAAGTCAACCCCCACCCCTGAGAAAGAGAGCTAGGCCAGCAGAGTAAAACTTAAAGCTAGTAAAAATAAGTAAATAAAAAAATTAATAAATGAATAAAGATAAATGGAGTAAAAGAGGGGAGAGAATCTGCTTCCTCAATTAAAATTCTTATTTAAAATTTTTTTGATTAGTTCCTGCCAGGTTTTGAAAATTTTTTATACAGATCCTCTAAGTGCGAATTAGATTTTTTCGTTTCAAATAGTATATAACATCAGTTACCCAATGACTTAGAATAGGAGAGTTGGGATTCCTCCAATTGAGCAAGATAAGTCTACATGCCAATAGCGTAGTAAAGCCAATTACAGTTTGTTTGTCTTTCTCCACTTTAAGCCCATCTGGGAGTACACCAGACAGAGCTGTTAATGGATTAGGAGGGATTGTGATACCAAGGCTGTCTGATAGGCATTTAAACATTTTGGTCCAGAATAATGTTAATTTGGTGCAGGTCCAGAACATGTGGCCCTGTGAGGCTGAAACCTGAGGTTGGATCTTGCTCTGGAAACATTTTGAACAATTTTAAACAAGAGAGATGTGCTCGATATATAATTTTGAGTTGAATAATTCTATGCTTTGCACATACAGAGCTCAAGTGAATTCACTGCAATGCTACCTTCCACTCCTTTTCTGATATGTTGAGTGAGAGATCATTTTCCCACTGTCCTCTTGGATCTTTGAAAGGGAGGGACTGCAAAATGGTTTTATATATTATGGAAACACTGTCTGAGTCCTCAAGAGTGATCGATATTTTTTCTGGCATAGTGGTAGGCGGGAAGGGAGGAAAATTGGGCAGGTTTTACTTAACAAAGTTTCTAATTTGAGGTAGTATAAAAAATGTGTTTCTGGAAAGATAAATTTGGTGTGTAATTGTTCGTAGGATGCAAAGTCGTTGTCTATGTACAGATCTCTAAGTGATTTAATCCCAAATGTTTTCCAGACATTAAAAACTGCAAAATGTTTGTGAGGGTGGAAAAAGATGATTCTTGTGTGAATTTGGTCTTTGTTGTTTTCATGTGGGAGAAGGTAGATTCACATAAGCAGATAGATCCAAAAATGGGGTGTCAGGCAAAATGCACATCTCCTTATGTTAGGATACTTGTCCTCTAAAAGTTGGCCCCAGAGATCACCATTCTTGTCAGTGGTTGCGTTGGATTTCATGTGAAAGTCATTCTGAAGAGTAATGATTTCATTTATCATGGTCGTTGAGTCCAGAAGAAAAAGTGATCCCATTCTGAAGGCAATCTTATTTATCTAAATGTTTGTGCCAAATGTGAAACACATGTATCTGGTGATCACCTCAATTGGTGCAAAGTCAGTGCAACTTCTGTCAAATTCTAAAGAGATGCTTTGAACTCGTTCAATGTAATCGGCATTGTCGAGCTGAGCTGTTGCTATGCCCTGACACTCTTTGGAAAGTATCATAGGTTGTGGCATTGCAGTTTTGTTGAAAATAGTTGTAACATGAACTTAAAAATTCACAGAGCTGAACATATCAATTACATTTTTGGGTTTTTTCCCTGCAACTCTAAATTCAATTCATTCAGAATACCAGTTATGTCAGCCACTTTTCATCATCTAGTTGTGCACAGTCAGCATGTTTAGACTGCAGGAGAAAGCCTTTGATTTCAAGCAGTAGCTCACGAAATGTCACCAGAAATTTACCACTGCTCACATGTTGCAAATCAGTGTGCAGCAACAAGTCTGTGTGTTCTGCGTCAGTCTCCTCTATGTGTGCACAGAATAGCAATCTATTTAGACTTCTTGTCTGAAAGGAATTTGCAGTCTTCATTGCAACATCCATCACATCGTTCATGTTCAAATCCTTGCCACTTGCTAATGGATAATGCAATGACAATGGATAAAGTCCGGAAAAGAACTGTGTTGTTTACACAGGGTAACAAAACCATTATAATGACCTATTATTGCTGGGGCCCCATCAATGGTAATGAAGAGAAATTTACAAATGGGCAGGTGGATCTTATCAGAGAGTTCAATGAAAGCCTAAAAAATGCTTTCTCCATGTGTATGCCCTTTCAGTGGCAAAATGGCAAGTATCTCCTTTTTGGCACTCATATCCTCAAACATCATTCATATGTATTATAAATAGACAAATGGACCATATCTGCCACATCACTTGTCTTATCAAACAGAAGAACGAAACACTCACAACTCTCAATATTCATTCTCAGTTGATCCTAAAGTTGTCCCGCTATTTCCTCACATCGCAGTGTTACTGTATTTCTGAATAACTGCATGTCCTTGATAACGGTAACAATTTCAGTTTTATTTTCTTTATTTCTTATTTTCTGCTTTATTTATTTTCAGTTTTATTCTTAATATCTCCAAATAGCAGGTGTGCAGCCTCGATAAATGCCTCCTTCACCATTTCTCTGTCTTTAAACAGCTTTTTATATTTTGACTTGACTTGGTATGATGCTATGTGCGGTGCTTTCCCTCTGGTGTTATGCCACATAGAAATGGACTGTTGTGCTGCTAATTGAGGTTTGCACCTTTCTTCTTCATAGCTCACTTGTGGCTGAGAAATCTCTTTAATGGGTTTTGTGTATCATTTTGAAATGTTGTTCTAGGCTGCCCTTCTTTGCTAGGGTGATGCTAGTTTGGCATATCAGGCACACACATTTTGAGTTGGACATAACAAAGAATTAATCTTAATCCCATTAGTGTGAAAATGATACATTTTAGGCTTCTTGTGTGTTTCAGTAGCTGTTATTGCTAAGGTATGAAACACAACTACAAATTCTCAACTGTTCAATACTTTTCACCTTCCTTCACAAATATATCTAATTGTTTTTGGGTTTACCCTACACATGCGCATGCCTCAGGTAAACTCACAATGCACAACGGATGATAAGCTTTCCTGGTGCTGGGGGATATTTAGTTGAATTAGTTAACTGCAGTAGTTATTCTTGTATCAATGTTAAAGGAATTTCATATATGTTATTCATATTCATTTATGATACGTATTCTGCATGTGTACTCTGCATTGCTTTTATATTATGTTAAAATATTCAGTTTTAAATCTACGTAGAATATAGCAAGGCACTATAAATGAACATAACACTTTCTTATTAATGTAGTTGAAAAATATAGATTTTTTTAACAAACAGATTCTTCAAGGTCACTGTGTCCTACTCAAAGAAAGTATGAGAAAGCAGGTGCCAGACACACACACACAATGACATCCACCTAAAGTGCAGACCATTGATGAGCCTAAGAGATAAAAAACGATAAGGGTGTGTGTGCAAGGAGAGTAGTGCTAAGAATCATCCCTGTTCCGCTGCATATGATCTGCAGTTGCAGGGCATCTACTAGATGCTGACTTTGAACAAGGACATTTATGCCGAGGCAAAACAATAATATAACAAGCAAATGGGAGGCTGTCACACAGTTTGAGCAATCTGGTTACAATACTCTTCTACTGCAACACAAGTTATGGGTACTGCCTGCATATATCATCCACCAGCTTTTGCAGGTTGTAGAAAAAGCTATTTTCTACTCAAAATCTCATTTCTGTTTTTCTTTCTATGTTATTAAAACTGTCTTATTATATGCCTATATAAAGGTGATTTTATCATTACAGCATTGCATGTTACTGTATGTATTCTCTTGTGTGAATGCTCAGTAAAAAGAAAAAAACGTCTTTAAGCGTATGGTTCAAATTTCTTATTCTGGTGTTTAGCATGGTGTGGGATTCTCCGGAGAAGTAAGAAGTACAGTGTTAACATTTACATTTATTCACCCAGCAAACGCTTTTATCAAAACTGACTTACAAAAAAGGTCAACATAATCGAGTAGCAATATACGTGGGAGTACGATTTTTACAATGAATGATATCCTTGAAAAGGCTGTGCCCATGTTATTTGGCATAAGAAGCAAATAAAAGAGAAAAACATAAGGGAAATCTTTGTTGTAGGTTTAGAGTAATTGCTACTTATTGAAAAAGAAACGATTGACGGATTTATTGTTCTTATTATGGGGTTTGACTTCCTGTCCACGATAGAACACTGGGTTATGTCTTTTAAATTTTTGGCTACTATATGGCAGGTGTGAGCGGAGAATTGTCAGTGATAATAACCAGCCTACATGAATTATTCATTGATATTTCTACAATCACCCTGCTAGCACTTTGTGATCGACTAGATGATTGTAAAAGGGTGGTCCCCTGCGTACTCAGCCCATGACTCCTCTATGGGAAACTACTTGCTGACTTGTTTTTAGTTTCAACTTTTTACTTCAGCCCAGTTTATATTCAATGCAGGACTTCACAAAATTGTACTCTTGTGCCCTTAGAAAGGGAGTGAACAATCCAGCTTCTCAGCTTTGCTAATAGCAATCAAATTATACTTATTTGCATCAAATCCAAGCAACAAATTTAAGCAATACAAAGAATCATATAATCTGGGTGTGCTCAAACAGTTTTCATCCAGTCCCAGATAACTATTTCCTGATGGTCCAGTTCCTTAGTTACAAATTATATATCCTTAATCAGAAAATGAAAGGAAAAAGTTTTCTTGCCAAAGACAGAGCTCCTTTTCTAAAGTCCAGCAACAATGTCTGTTTCAGTTTTTACAAAGCAGCAGAGATAAAGGCTCCTTGCAAGTGCCCATTACTGAAACTGAAATGAGAGAAAGCTCCATTTTTGCAAAAAGCAGCAACTGAGAGTACTCTTAAAAAAGGCTAATAAAACACAGCCACTTTCCCTCCTTTCTTGTCCAAAATGAACAGCTAGCTAACTTGTTTTAATCTTTATTAGCAGAGCTGACATTCTACAGTTTTCTGAAAACACACAAGTCATTATCATACGAGCGAATAAGCAAATAAGTTTTCCCACAACCAATTTAAGGTTACAATAGCTCTGTGTCAAAATTGTTAACCATGTAAAAATTCAACATTCCCTTTCTTTAATAAGCTGTTGAATTTAGGTTTTACAATAGTAAAAAAACGGGCCTTGAGTATCAAGTAATATTACATATTTTTTATGTATCTTTTTTGTATGTGTTTCTTTTTGGTTATATTTAAACTTTAGTTATATATTGTCCTGTCTTCTCAGTTTTATTGGTTTATTGGTTATACCTTTTAATTATGTACTCATTGATTTGTCTGTTTTGGCTCCTATTAAGTCATGTACTGAATGTAGTAACATAGCAGGTATCTGTCATTTTATCCCCGTTATGTCTTTTTCTTGGCTTTACTCTTTTGTTTATTTTATTGGTACAACTCTTATACTAGCATTCCGCTAAGAAGCTAGCTTTCACAATTGACTCATCTCAGAACATTACTGTATGCGGATTAGTCATTTATTTTGCATAATTTCTGGTAGAGTTTAATTGGAATTATTACAGTTTTATACCAAAGCTATTTTAACATGCAATTCCAATTAATACATCAACTGTAAAGGCAAAATATTGTATATAGAATGCCATAATTATAATAAATATGGCCCTATTCACCTCTTGCTGTATATTTAAAGACTGAGAAAAGCAGATTTGACTACAATGAGGGGGCTCTAATTAAAGATTAATGGTGAAACACAGAGACAATGTACCCTTGAGGCTGAAGTATTGTTCCATTGTAACAGTAATTAGTAATGAATAAATAGTTATTAATGTGACAGACTACGCAGTTTTGCAGAATTTAAAAAAAAAAAACCTCAAGACGTCTAAAAAGGAATAATGTATCCCTACAATAATAACACTACTGCATCTGTGCAAGTCGAACATCAAGCATTATTCTCTTTCTTTACCCTCTTCTATTCCTAACATTAAATAATAGAACTAACATAATTTCAATTTAGCAAGTATTCATTGTTTAGAGGGGTTAAGTGGGTAATGCATTCATGACATGAATGTGAAATATGTTTTACTTTACTATCCACATATAAATATTTGTCAGGCTGCATTGCTTTAGAGATAAAAAATATTTTGAAAAGTAAAAATAATTCATTTGACAAAAAATAGTACACAACATGCATCACAGTCAGGTGATAATCCACTGGATGAAATATATTTCCAGACAGTATAAATTGAATGAAATAATGAGAAATTATAAGTAGAAAATTACAGACAACTTTGGGAGTACGGAGAGGGTTCATGCAGAATGACACAACAGGAATATCTGACTTACATAAAGATTTTCATATAGGAAAAAAAAGAAATTTAGGATATTGTCAGCAGTACAGTGTCACAAAGATTACTGCCTGGGTCCAAATCCAAGGCTAGAAACTTTAGTAGTGAGTTTAGTAGTGTACAAATATGTCCTGAAGAAGACTGGCGACCTGTTCAGGATTAGATCCTGCCTTGTTCTAAGTGTTAACTGAATAGGCTCCTGTTTCATGTGACACTGAGTTTGATTCAGAAGGCTTGGGAAATTACTGGATATTTATTTATTATTAACTTTGCAATGCTGTTCCCATTTCCAATTTGTGTACTGTATAGTTCTGACCTATAATATAGGTATAGTAGAATACACAATGCAAGCATTTGGCGATAGTTCTGCTACCATAATCAGTAATTTCCAAACAAGGGTCTATTTTTGGGTTCTTTAGCTGTCAGTAATTTTAAATTCAACACTATCTTCTATCTTCCTACATCTTTTTCAATTGTAATCAATTTTTACTTCATTCTGTTGAAACTAACTTACTTAAAGTTGCTTAATCTTTGGACAATTACAGTTGATACCTTTAAATTACTTTGTTTCATTATCATCCTGGTTACGTCTGGGTTCTAATGAATGCTATAATATTTGAAAATGAAATTTTAACCCACCCCAGGACAGTCAATTTAAATGCAGGAACTGAGTGAATTTTAAGTTGATGAATTAATTATCAGTTTTGTGTTCAATTTGGCAAGGCTCTTACTTTACCTTACGTTTCTCCGTTGTAGGTGGGGGTCTCCAGCCTTTAGACCTATATCAATGTAAGTGAGACACTCTTGTTTTAGGGAACAGAATAATACAATTTATTAATTAACACGAGGATTACAGAAGTATGATAAATAACAAAAATATATATATCTCTATTATAAAAAAAAACTTGCGACGAGACGTGATCTTTTGAAGAAAGAGAGAGAGTCAGTCAGAGAGACACTTTCACACCCTGCGACACCGTCAAGTCACATCATACTGACATCCTTTGGAAGCAATTCATGCTGTACTTACAACCATTTTCAAACAAGAACATGGCCATCTAGATAGATAGAATCTAACCACTCAGTTACGAATCTAACCACTCAGTTACATTATTAATGTGTATCTAAAAGTCGAAGCTAATAGTCTCTTCTTTATTAAATCTAATCAAGCAAAACTTAGAATGGAACATATGCAAGGTCTCATTGATCACATTCAAAATTCAAATATCAATAGTTCAGACAAATTCAAAACAGGTAAAGCAGTAATATTACCATCATCATATCAAGGTAGTCGAAAGACCATTGCAACAATTATATCATGATGCAATGGCAATATCCCGAACTAGTGGTCGGCCAGATTTATTTATTACAATAACGTGCAATCCACAATGGCCAGAAATCCACAGATTCTTGAGAACAATACCACCAGCTACATCGGCTCTGGATATTTCCACTTTTGTAAGTAGATTGTTTTATCAGAAAGTGGTATTTGGTCAAATCCGAGCATACATACACAATTGAATTTGAAAAATGGGGTTTGCCTCACATGCATTTATTGGTTACTTTGCAAAATTATTAACTGCTGATGATGTAGATTGCTTTGTCTGTGCTGAAATTCCAAACAGAGAAACCTATCCAGGATTATGTTTAAAGAAATTTCCAAAAGCGTTCGTTCAAACAACAAATGTGACTAAGGCCGGCTTTACTGATTATTGCCGAAGAGATAATCGTCACGAACAACACACTTATCACGGAAAGAAAGATGGTAAAATTGTGATACTCGATAATTCAATGATTGTACCATATAACCCGTATTTGCTCAAACGACTTGATTGTCATATTAATGTTGAGTATTGTGCATCGGTTATGAGTATTAAGTACATCTACAATTACATTCATAAAGGGTACGATAGAGTAAGCATAACTTTATCAAAAGAACAGACTCAGGATGAAGTTCAAGCATATTTAGACACTCAGTACGTCAGTGCAATGGAAAGCGGGTAGCATATAATGGAATTGCCAATGCAAGGTTGAAGTCATTCTGTTGAATTATTACCGATTAATTTACCAGGTCAGAATATGATTCAATTTAAAGAGGGAGAAGAAGCAGAAGCTTTAGAGGTAGCGAAAAATACAAATTCAAAATTATTGACCATTTTCTTCTACTTTTTAATATAGAAATAATGATAGAAAACACTCATGAGAAGCATATTGTTAAAAAACGCTTCTTTGACTCATCAGCAGCTTTAAAACTTACAAACATTCTAAGCAATCAGTCCATTTACAGTGCCAACTATAATAGCGAGGATAATGTAAATAGTAAGGTGGAAAGATTTAATACTAAAGTGAGAGCTGCTGTTGACATAGTTCCACCTGAAAAGACAGTTTAAAAATCTTCTAGCATTGTTATACCATGGAAGACCCAAAGAGTGTCTGATTTAAAGAGAACATGCCGTAGAGCTGAGTGTAAATGGAAGAAAACTAAAATAACTGTCCACTATGAAATATTAAAAGTTAAAATAACAGAATACAATAACACAGTCCATCTTGAGAGGCGCTGCTTTTTCTCTAAGATTATAAATAACAATGCTAGTAATCCTAGAGTCTTATTCTCTACGATTGATCGTCTACTAAACCCAGGTAACTCAAAGGAATGCCTCCTAAGTACTTCCAGTAAAACCTGAGAAGTTATTGCTGTATTTTTCAGTCAAAAAATTAATGATATTAGAAATAACATAGTATATCTCCCCAACACTGAGGATCCTCCTAAACCACAGCATTCCGTTATAAACAGATTAAACTCTTTCACTAGGATAGATTTTCCTGATTTACATAAAATAATTTCTCAACTGAAACCCTCCACCTGCGTCCTTGACCCAATACCAACAAATTTTTTCAAAGAAGTATCAGGCGTGCTAATTGATGATGTTCTTGACACAGTAAATTCGTTATTAAATACGTGGGTCTTCCCAGACTGTCTTAAGACTGCTGTAGTTAAAACCCTACTTAAGAAACATAATCTCGACCCCTCGGCTCTTGAAAATTTTAGACCCATCTCTAACCTGCCTTTCTTAAGTAAAATTCTGTAGAAGGCAGTCATTATGCAGTTAAATGACCACCTAAATAAACATGCTATTCTTGATAAATTTCAGTCGGGTTTTAGAACAAATCACAGCACAGAAACTGCACTCGTTAAAGTAGTAAATGATCTGCGGGTAAATGCAGACAGAGGCCATTTATCTGTTCTCATCCTCTTAGATCTGAGTGCCACATTTGACACCATTGATCATAATAGTCTTAGAAATCGCCTTAGTTAATGGGTGGGCCTCTCTGGCAGTGTCTTAAATTGGTTTGAATCCTACCTGGCAGGGAGAAAATTCTTTGTTAGTTGTGGTAATTACAACTCAAAGACACATGATATCCGATATGTAGTTCCACAAGGCTCTATCCTGGGTCCGCTGCTCTTCTCAATCTACATGCTTCCGTTAGGTCAGATTATCTCAGGGCACAACATGAGCTACCACAGCTATGCTGATGACACACAGCTGTATTTATCAATAGCACCTGATGACCCCGATTCTCTTGATTCACTAACACAATGTCTGACTTGTATCTCAGAATGGATGAATAGTAACTTTCTCGAGTTAAATAAAGAGAAAACTGAAATCTTAGTGATTGGCAATACTGGATACAATGAGGCTATTAGAAATAAACTGGATACATTAGGATTCAAAGTCAAGACGGAATTAAAAAGCTTAGGGGTAACTGTTGACTGTAATCTAAATTTTAAATCGCATATTAATCAGATCACTAGGACAGCATTTCACTTAAGAAACATAGCAAAAGTTAGACCTCTTATATCATTGAAAGATGCTGAGAAATTAGTTCACGCGTTTGTTTTCAGTCGACTAGATTAATGCACTCTTCTCAGGACTACCCAAAAAAGACATAAATCATTTGCAACTAGTGCAGAATGCAGCTGCTAGAATCCTTACTAGAAAAAAAAAAATCTGAGCACATCTCTCCAGTTTTGATGTCACTACACTGGTTACCTGTGTCATTCAGGATTGACTTTAAAATTCTGCTTATGGTTTATAAAGCCTTAAATAATCTCGCCCCATCTTATATATCGGAATGTCTGACACCTTATATTCCAAATCATAACCTCAGATCCTCAAATGAGTGTCTCCTTAGAATTCCAAGAACAAAACTTAAAAGAAGTGGTGAGGTGGCCTTCTGCTGTTATGCACCTAAAATCTGGAATAGCCTGCCAATAGGAGTTCGCCAGGCTAATACAGTGGAGCACTTTAAAAAATTGCTGAAAACACATTACTTTAACATGGCCTTCTCATAACTTCACTGTAATTTAATCCTGATACTCTGTATATCCAACTCATTATAATAACTATTCATGGTGGCTCTAAAATCTGTACTAACCCTTCTTTTGTTTCCTTTTCCGGTGTCCTTTTGGTGGTGGCTTGTGCCACCACCATCTACTCAAAGCACCGTGATGTTCCAACAATGATGGATGGATTAAAAGCCAGAAGTCTGTATGACCATCAGCATCAAGTGACTCTGTGAAAACCCTAACTACAAAGAGGACTATTTCATTTATGTTAGGTAGAATGCCCAGAGGGGACTGGGCAGTCCTGTGGCCTGGAACCCCTGCAGATTTTATTTTTTTCTCCAGCCGTCTGGAGTTTTTTTTTTTTGTTTTTTCTGTCCACCCTGGCCATCGGACCTTACTCCTTTTCTATGTTAACTAAAGTTGTCTTATTTTAATTTCTTATTTTGTCTTTTATTTTTCTTTTCTTCATTATGTAAAGCACTTTGAGCTACTTTTTGTATGAAAATGTGCTATATAAATAAATGTTGTTGTTGTTATTTTGAACTTAATAAAACAGACATTTGCGCAAATTCCTTAACATTACACGTCAGAAACAAAAAAGTGTGTGGCATCCAAGAAAAATTAATTGCAAAAGTGTTGCTTGATTAAATATTATATCACCAAAAAATATCAAACGGTTTCATTTAAAATCGTTGTTACGTGAATCGAAAGGAGCAACGTCATATAAAGATGTTCTAACTATAGATGGAACTAAGTATGGTACTTTTCAAGAAGTGGCACGAGCAGCTGGGTTATGTAAATTGGATGACTATATGTTTGAAGTGATGTCTGATGCTGCTTCTGTAATGATGCCTGACAAATTAAGACACTTCTTCGTGTAATTAATTATTTTCAATTCCCAATAAAATATATATAAGTCAAAATTATGCTATCTTCTATTACAAATAAAAGGAATAAAATATTATTGTGAAATTTTGGTCAGGCTATTTCTGTATATTGTTCTAATCTCTTTTTTATATTACCAGAAAATCTGTGCCTCTGGGAATGGAACAGAATCTGGTGCACAAGATTTATATCTATCATTCAAACAATTTTATTTTCCATGAATTAGTCTTTGAGAAAAATTCTTCACAGCGTTTTAAGTATAACATAAAAATAGTACCCTCTTTACTAACACATCCCAATTACACTAGGTGAGGGGTTTAGAACTCTGTAGGGCATTAAACTCATATGAGCTTTAACTATTCCACAAACATCTGAAACCACATCACTATGGAAGAACAACATCAGTGTGGAAGAGGAAGGCATTGACCACATCTAAAGATATTTCATGACGTGTATTCATTTTTAAGGTAGACACTGAAGAAAAGAATTAAAGACATAGTTAATTGCAAAAATGCTGAATTAATAATGGGCTAGCTAAGAGGCACAGTGATTAGTTCTGTGTCTTACAACAAAAGTGAGTAAACTATCCTTTTTAATAAAAAGTATACAGGGTGTCAGCCTTTTGCAAGGTTAAAACAAACAAACACATTTTAGGATCATATAACCTTCATTGTCTTTGGACTGAGGAAGTAAACCCATTCAGATATAGGAAGAACATACAAACTTCACCCGAGGAACACTTACTGTAAACTCTGGTATCCTTGTTGCAAGTCAGCAGCTCTACTACTGGGCCAACGTGTAGCCCCTTCCCTTTTATTACTACTTAAATTATAGTAACTTTTTTTCATTATTAAAAGAGCTAGCCCTATTTTTTCTGGTCTTTTCAGGAAATCCTCAGATTTTGATTTAACATTGGAACTGTGAGATCACAAAAACAAAAAAATATGTTGATTAGTGTGTTGTCTATTTAGGCCACAGCGACTGAAACTCTCTATTCTCCAAGCCAGTACGTTTCCAGGCTTTTCTGACAATGCTTTATGATGGACTCATCCCGCATGATTCAATTCAAATATCAGATTTTTTTTATGTGAACATCACAACTTGATTTACAGCCAGGCTTAATGGCATTAGGTGACATAAGATTTTCAATATGCTCATCATTCCATCTAGTACAGTATAAAAGCAGTGAGCAGCAATTAATCATTTTTAAATTTTGATTATAAAATTCTCTTATTGTGGGAAATATGAACTGACAGATACCCTTTTTCAAATGCCCATTCCTGCTGAGAATAAAAAATTATCAGTAAGAAATATAAAGTTTTTAATCGAAGCACTAGTGAGAATGATATCTATGACTGATACCCCTACAAAGGTCACCACAGTCTTTTTTTACATCTTGAATTATTTCATTAAAAATACACTAGATATTAAAATTACATATGCAATCCATATCCTAATTTACCATTCTCAAACCTGCTTAATCAAATTCTATATCAGTATAGCAACCCTCTTATTTAAAATAATTAGTATACTGTAGGTATATTATACCAGGCAGCATAATGGTGCAATAATCATATCTGATGCTTTACTGTTCCAGAGATCTACAGTAGCTTTTAATGTTGGCCAATGCACTTTTCATATGAATTTTCTCTCCATTTTCCTGTCCCCTAGGTACTGTTGCCTCCTAAATCACAGAAGGCATTTGTGTTTAAGTTGTAAATTATTGTATATGTACAAGTGTTGATGTGTACATAGGCATTTCTTGGAACAGACCAGTGTCTCTTGTAGGACTGGTTCCTGCGTTATGCCTAATTACGCTGGGACCAGGGTTGGCTCTACCATTTAGGCAAACTAGTCAATTATCTAGAGCAGCAAAATTTGTTAGATGTGGCAGTTTTTAAACAATACAGACCCTGACCTACAAACACTCGGACTCAAAACAAGTGCCCAATTCCCATTAATCCCATTATATTGAAACTAACATGGGGACAGAAAACACAGGCACACACAGAAAGACACCATGTGCAATATCTTAGTTAAACTCGTTGACTCTCTCTTTGACTTTATAATTTCATTTCTAGAATACTGAACAGGCACATTGCTAAACACCATCTAAACACCATACAAAACAACTAATATGCAGCTAAACGCCTGAACAAACTGCATCTCACCTTGTGTTGCCCACTCTGCATGCACACTTCACTGGGCTGTCACTCAGTTGGGCAACTGCCAACTTGCGGCTTTCTCTTTGAGAAGCATTTTCTGTATGTGATTTAAAAGGGCTCCTGACACCTGCTTTCTGATCTGCTTCACGACAAAATACTTCTATTCCTCCACACAGCTCCATTCTGTCCAATCGAGTCTGATCCTAACCATCACCGTCCAGAAACTCTGGACCTTCTGATCATTCCGATGCTTCTGTTTAATAACCAGCACTGCTGGTTGCCCATTCCCTGAATGTTGTGTAACAGGAAGGATGCTTTATGGGAGTTCACTGGCAACGTGGTGGCTGCCCCCATATTGTCTGTAGCTCTCCTTGCAGTAAACCTGCAGGTTCTTGACCCAATATGACAGATACATGCTTCAGTCTGATGGCTGCTATAATATTGTTTTATATTTCATGTACTAGCAATGTCTGGTCTTACTGTCTGTTAACCAATAGGACTACTTTACATGTGGTTTACCAAAACCTCACAATGCTGCACTATACTGAACTTCACAAAATCTCTCTTTAAGCTCTTGTTGTTGAACATCCTTGTTTACTTATTTTCTTCAGATGCAGAGTTATAGTTTTATTTTTGTTTGGGTTCTATTGCTCTTTATGTTATTTTCCATGATAAATTTGTCATTAAATTGATGCACATTTTCTATGTATATGTGTATTTATCATTCAATTTCTTCCTTTATTTTGCAAGCACAGTGCATTGCCATAAGGAGAAGTTTTAGGACGACTGTTTCTGTGCCTGTTATGAATCTTGACAGTATGAGAAACAAAAATACTTCAAGGCTGGATTTCTGTTTAATTGCTGAACTGGTTAACATACACTTGACAACCTTGGCATTTCTTATGCTTTTTTAAATTACTATAATAATTGCCATAATTATTCTATATTAGCATTAACATGAATAATTTGTGAAATAATTGAATATTATAGAAAAACCCTATCATACACCTTGGCATCCATTTTTATGTTTTTTATATATTATTTATGTCCTTATGATTCACATAATCTTCAGCAACTTTTATCAGTGGAGAATGTGCTAGTCCAAACAATGGATTTAAAAGAAACTGGTTCTATGTTTGTAAAGGTGAAGTAAAAAAAAATGTTCTGAAATGCAGTGATTTTTATTTTTATAATTATAAGGAACTTTCATTAAATATATTATGTTTATTATTTTATTTATTAAAACTAATATTTGTTTTTGAAATGAAACAAATCAAACAAATAACATATTTTTTATTATGCCATGTTATTTTTATTTAATATTATATTTGTGTTTACATGTTTTGTAAATATACTGAGTTTTAAAATGCTAAGTCTGCTAAGTCAAGCTTACATTCATTTACCTGATACCTGTGATAAACTGCTAGTTTTTTGGTATTACTTTCTAAGTATTGTGAACAAACATATACCACTAGTCCACAGAAATGAATGTGAATATGTAAATAAGTTCATAATCCATTTAAACAACCAGATTACACACAAAATGTTATATAGGTAATATAAATTCAATGGGTAAAATAGCCATAATCGTATATTTATGAAACTCTTATGCCATAGAAAGGGTCTTTTGATTATGTTTACAGCTTCGCCTAGAGCAGCAAAAGCACTAGGCCTGGTCTTGGATGTGACAAATTCTGGCTACTAGCAACAGTGTAATGAACTACACACTTCAGTATAATATTGTAGACAGACACTAAGAAATCTCAAAACAAAACACCAAAATGTCAGTTATTTGAATGCAGAAATAATAAACAGTGTGAAGGAACAGGGTATGCTAATCAGCTTAAAATCATGTCTTTTTTTAAGTTTATTAAAACAAAATATTCATCCGTGTTTAGTCTTTACAAATTGTTATATTGTGTATATATTTTATAATATAAACTAAAGAAATATCTACTAGCAATGTCAATTTCTTAAAAGAATCAGGCATAGATATCTGTATTATACACTGTTTTGATCTTACATTTTATTTTTAATTCATATAGTTATTACCTTTATGTTGACATTCATGTTGTTATTAAGCACAAAATTATTTTGATTGTGTATTGAATGCGTAATATACTTATTCAATTACATAGATTCTTTTAAATAGGTTGTTGCATGAACTTTAAATTCCTTGTTTACTTCCAACAAGCATGTGCTAGATTGAGATACGTTTTTGTTTTGTTAAACTTTTGTTGTGAAACACTGTGAATGTATTGTTCCTGTATTTGCTAGTTTATGAAGCATTGTATAGTCAGAGATTGTTATTGCATAGTGAAAGAATTGGCAGTGAGAATCTGTGCTTTTAAAGTAAGTAAAGTTGCAATAGTTTTTCTTCATTGTTATTTTGTTTCTGCAGCAAATCCACTAAAGTTGTACCCATTTAGTGAAATATAATATCAACCTTGTATGTTGCTTGGGTTGCTTCCTCAGGTCTCTCCACCTTACTCCTCTTTTATGAGCCTCATTAAACCTAGCTGTAACAACATGTCCTACCATCTGTAGGAAATGGAGGAAATGGCACATGTGCTAAATGTAGTACGAAAGTGAATGTAGTATTATTATTTATAAACAAACACATCTGTATCAGCCTTAAAATCTGTGTTGTGTATGCAGGTTGTCCATATTAGATGTTTCTTGTGGTTGTGTTTATTACTATCTACGTACATAATTCACTGCATTCATTTCTGCATTTTGCTTACTGCATTCTTTTCTAGATGTTGTGTACCTTTATACTGTGCATTTCTTTGGAAATTACGTGCAAGGGTCAAAGATGTGAAATTTAAAATGTCATCTGTGTGCTGTGAAATGTCCATCTTTAACAACAGACATATATATAAGGGACCTATAAAAGGTGAGACATTGTGGCCTCCTTCCAAGTGTGATTATCACAGCTTAGGACAGTGCCATGTAGTAAAAATGAACTGAGGCAAGTGTTTCATAATAACTAATGTCTGAATAGAGGAAATTCAGAAAAAAATCAGGAAATAAAAGTTCCACTGCATTGATCAAATTTGTCCAGTACCCTTATTTTTATGTACACACTGAGAGTGCAGCTCAAGTCCTTGTGTGATAGTCCGTATTCTGGGAAAGTATAATAACTAATTAGAGCTTTTCTTTTCTTAATAGTTAGTTATGAAATATTCAGTTACCTTAGGTATGAGGAAGTGAAAAGGCTTCCGGGAGAGAAACAGCTGGTAGCAGCATGGAGGCATGCTGCAGGTGGAAGTGCTGCCTGCTGTTAAATTTGGGAATGAGGAGGCCCATCATTGCCATTTGAACCCTCAAGTGCTGGCATGCCAACATTCCAGCATCACTTCATGGCTCTCGAGGGAGGAAGTCTATTTAAGTCCACATGTGTCGCTGGAGGGCGTCCGACAGAAAAAGAGGACGCAGGCCTGTTGTGCAAAGGAGAGAGATGAAAGCACTGAGTTCCTGGAGAGAGAGACTGAAAGAGAAAGTTCAGGAACTTGGCCGAAAGTGGGGGCATGTGTACAAGCTGGCAGCAACACACATATGCGATAACTGACCCTTAAAAATAGCGGACTTTTGCCTGTAGCCAGGGTACATAGGAAGGGACATCATGACTCTCTCTTCAATTGGGTATGCTGGATTGGTGGCATGAAGCATTGAAAGAGAAAATGGTGCCCAGAATATAAATCTGAACAATAACCAGAAGGGTGCTTCTTTTGACTGCTTGGTGTTTCGGTGTAAGGTTAACAGAGTGAGTTTGATAGTTACCCTTCAATTGCATTCATGAGTTTTTCCTGTCTGCTGGGCCTGTGCTGTTTTTTCACTATTTGATTTTTTGTTAATTGTTCTTTTTTTTCTTTGATTTTCAGCTTGTGAAGAAGGAGAAGAGCCTTCTGCTTGTTTTTATGTCTTGTTTTCTCATACCTTTTATTTTGAGTCACTGTACATATTGTAAATTTTCACAAGCACTTATTTTTATTCTTTGTTGTATATACCTTGTTTCATGGCTAACGACTACATTTATTTTGAAGTGCATAATATTTAATTAGTCCTTCTGGATTACATGCTTCCATTTTTTCACCAGTGGTCCATTCAAGTATGTCGACAGATGCCCAGGATTTATGAATCTTTGTACAAGTGCCAGTACACAAGGCATTACACCTTGGCCTCGAGCTAAATCCATTTAAAGAAGATATGCCTGCCTTGAGTCTCATGCCACAAAAACAGACAGATAAAGTGGGGTCAGTTTGTGACCAGTCCAAATGAACTTCATATGCAGGATGCTTAAGTATTGAGAAGGCTGATGATTCAATGTTTAACCATGTAAAATACAATTTGCAGAGCTCACAATTGAATAAATTATTGAAAATGATCTGCAGTAATTCTTGTTATATTTTGCATAAATGCATAACTGATATTTTAATATTTTGTAATGTGCCAATAGCATTTCATGGACAAAAGGAGTTGCTTAAATAATACATAAAAGTGACAATTTCACATTGATTCTGCTGCAGTACTGTAAAGTTTACCAAAAATAAAACTGTCCCCTTTAAGAACTTTTTGATGACTTTTGGAGAATAAAACCTACAGATACAGTAGTTTGAAAATGGCTGAGAAAGTATATGATTTACTATAATTACAAATGAATGAAGAGCATACAAGTAGAAATGTTAAATAATGCATTGGAGGTTGCAGCATTTTTAAGACTATGTAATATACAGTAGAGTACAGTCTTCACAAATGCTTATTCTAGACAAACCTAAATCCTCTTTGATTAATTCTGAAACAATAAGTGAATGGCAAAAAATAAACAGGGTAATTAATGTGCTTTTTGAACTTCATTAATATTTCTAAACATCAGATAAACTAGTAATTTAATTATGTTTTTATTTAACTGTAAAGAAGTAAAAAAATTAGGTGGTTCTGGAGAATGCTTTGAAAATTAAAGGCCTTCTACTATGATGACATACTTTAAAGCAATCCTTTAACCTTGGCTTCTTTGATGTTGTACCACCAGAAAACAATTTCCCATGCAGTCTTCTAAGACTTCACTTCAGCAATTATTAACACTCTCTGCTTTCAGGGATCCCTTGGGCTTGCTAAAGACAGCCCAGAAAACCTTTGCCAGTTTTAAAAAGACTTCTTTTTGTAGAAACACACAGAACACATGAAAGTTAAAGTTCATAGGTCTAGAGAAGTCTTGAAGACATTTATAAACCTTAGACACTGCCTTAAGGGTAACTTTTATCAGGTTTCTTGTATTACTCTTTTTCAGTGAAATTTCCAGCAATCTTAGCATCATTAATGCCTCAAAGATTCTTTCAGCATGCTCCAGAAATACACTTGCAATCCATTAAAGCAATTCGTTCCATTGAAAAACTATACAGAACAGTGTTTATATTAACTGTAAGAAGTAGAAAGCCGTCAGCAAAACACACTATTTCTTTATGCTATATTTTAGAGAATCTAAAGATTGCACCTGTTTTTACCTAGCTTCAACTTTGGCAATGTAATGAACGTGTACTACACAGTGATGTCACCTTTCTCTGGTGGTCTGTGAGTGCAACAAGCGTGCATGGTTTCTGTGTGCAGAATTAATTAAATTACAATCCTTGCTCCTAAAACTTTGTTCTTGCTTGCTAATAAGGAGCCATGCAGTTACTTTTACAGCCTTTCCCTTAGAAGCTTTATTTTGCTGGGTTTTTTTTCGGCTGTATTGGAGTTAACTTATCTTTGTGTGTGAGTGCAGGGCTGTGCAGCCCATGCAGAGGTACTAGCCTCAGAAAGAGTAATTAAACATTTAAATGGCAACATGATTAATAATAGTAAATAAGTAAATGCATTCTCTAAAAAAGAAGAAATTAAGGTAGAGAAAGAGACTTTTTCATTTTAATAAGGGGTTGGTTACATAGTCACTCAAACAAATTTTAAGAATGAGGCCAATACAGTGTTAGTCCTGAAAGACTGTTCATAGGCTTGATAAAAGGAGGCTCACCTCCAGGATGTCTGAATCTTTGGGAGATACCAGGTAATCCAGTTCTCTGAGCAGAGTGTTACAGAAAAGGAGGCAGGTAGCCCGCTTTGTACTTGAGAAGGTAAGGAACTTTCAAAGGGATCCTCTGGAGACGGAGAGATAGTGTTAACTCCTGAAGTGACATAGAAAAGGTAGAGACAGATGATTCACAGTCAGACTTACGTACAAGGCAGAGCTGAAGGTGTCAAACCATTTATAAGATCATGTGGACCAGGAGGGCAACTTTGATAATTTAAAAATTATCAGAAAAAGAATGGAGATAATAGTGAGGGACTCTATTAGGGGGACTGATTCTTAAGCTTGCTCCAGAGGCAGAGTCTCATATGGTGTGTTGCCTTCCTGGGTAATAGGTGGGAGACATCCCTATATATCCAGGTGCCATTGTCTATATTAGAGTAAATGCCACTGGAAGGGGTAGGCAGCCTTTTTTGGGGAGGGGAGGAGGTAAAGCTAGGTGCTAAAATGATAAGGAGACAAAATAGTCTTTTTAACCATACTAGTTATGCCACATGCCAGTATAGTGAAGACTGAGGAGATTACATACTTTAAGCCATGGCTGACTTTCAGAGCAGAAGGGTTTTATATGATCATGATAAGCTACATTTGAACTGATGAGGCACTAATGTAATGTATGTGTAAGTTATCTGTGCAATTTTTAAATTTGGAGATCAGGTAGATAAAGAAACAACAGGTTTATAACATTACGAAAGTAACAGGCTGTGGTATTAATAACAGTCTACTATATAATAAAACACTAAGATCTGTGTGTCTAATCCTTCAGAGCAAAGTATTTGGTCATTTTGGCTTCAGTGTGATTGGTCAGTTTGGGCAAAAGAGGATTTGCGAGTGTGAAACGATCAAGGATGGGCAAATGCATATGAAGTATTCTGAGAGAAGTATACAACTGGACAGGTCGCAAGAAAGCCACTTTGAAAATAATGATAGAGTCTGAAAAGCAGGCTTTATGGGAACACCCTTGAGAAAGGGAGCACTGGTAAAGAAAGGTTCAGACACACACGAATGTAGAGGAAAAGTGCACAAACTAAATATAGGGCAAGTTATAGCAATTATTTTAATTTTTTTCTATTACCTGTCTTCGAAAGATACTGTGGCTAGTATATAATATAACTTAGAAATTACTAGTATACAGGCAAGCAAAATAAAACTGGTAACATATGAGAGATTACTTGCTTCAATGATGTAAATGTCAGGCAGACAATGAAAGAACTTTAATTGCAAATAGTTGAACGTAATGCAAATGTACAGTAGATGCAGATGATTTTATCAACATAGATACATATTATTTGAAAAAGACAAGCAAAATCAAAAATGTGGAGGAATAGTCATTCATTTTAGAGAGAATTTAAATGCATGTTTCTTACAACTGAATGATGAGTCTGAATATGGATATTTGGATTTGACTGGAAAGCATCAGATTTATATTATATTTATATATAAATATATATATATATAAAATATTATATATTAGATATTAAATATTATATATGTACGTATATTAAATATTAGTGCCTAATATTAAGTGTGTTAAAGACTAATGCTGATAAAAATTTCAATATGAATATTTTTAATAATACCAGAAAAGCAAGCTTAGAGGGAAATATTACAGTAATAGTAGCCTTTAATTACCTAAATGTTAACCAGGACAGCAGGACAGGAGCTTTAATGAAATTGAAGAAGCTGAACCTTTTTGATTTAGTTTAGTTTAGTTTTAGTTTCTTATAAATCACTTTAGACAATGGGTGGGCTTCTCCGGCAGAGTCTTAAATTGGTTTCAGTCTTATTTAACAGGTAGAAAGTTCTTTTGTTAGTTGGGGTTATTGTATCTCAGATATGTTATATGATGTATCATAAGGATCTGTTCCGGATCTGCTGGTTTTTTCAATCTACATACTTCCAATAGGCCAGATTATCTCAAAATGCAAGGTGAGCTATCACAACTATGCACATGACACTCGGCTGTATTTATTGATAGCCGATGACCCTGATGCTCTTGGCTCTCTGATCCAATATCTTAGCAGTGTTTCTGAATGGACGAGCAGTAACTTTTTAAATAAATAAGGAAAATACAGAAATCTTAGTGATTTGCAAATGTGGAACTAGCGAGCGTATTATAAATAACCTCTACTTTTCTCTGCTGTCTTTTCCAGTTCTTCTATGATGGCAATTTGTGACACCACCATCTGATCAAGGCAGCCACCTATGATACTGGAATGAAGGCGGTGCCTTAGCTGTCCACGAAATTGACTTCCTCAGATCCTCTCGTATGAAGCCTGGAAACATGAAGCCTGAATTAAGAATACTTATGTTAGGCAGAATGCCCAGTGGGGGCTGAGCTATCTTTTGGCCTTGGAACACTTGTGGATTTTTTTTCACCAGTTTAACTGGAGTTGTTTTTGGTTTTGTTTTGCTTTTTCAGTCCTCCCACACGTCTGCCCATATTACTGGGCTCATCTTTATAGACATACATCCTGAGATTTTAAAATAAATCAGTCAAATGCGCTTTAGCAGGGGGCCATTGACTTTGTAGTTTAGAAGTGACCTAGTACAAAGACTTATATGCAAGAGGTGGGAGGTCAGGATTTTGTGACACAGTGTAAGTTTATATGCTTGATGATACTTAAAGGTAAGAAAGTTAGGATGCTATTCCACCAGGCAGTCAAGTTAACAATATGCTTAGGTGGGCCCAGAGAAAAAAAACACATTTGTTTGTTTATATCAGCTTTACTCTGTTAGAATACCTGTGTATTCTGTTCTTTGTGACAACGTAAATGGTAAGGCTGATCAAACCACAGTGATCAGCCTGTTTAACAAACCGCAGTGAAACATTGAAGGCTCATATTATAAAATACAATTCTGTAGCTCGATGTCAGAGATAGCCGTACTTTTCTAAAATAATAAACAACAGGGCTAGAAATCTAAGAGTATTATTTTTAACTATTCACCACCTACTGAATATGACATTATGAAAGGAACAGATACTGAAGCCATCAGTGGCTAAATGTGAGACTTTGACAATACTGTTCTTCAGATAAAATACTGCACATAAAATACCATGTAGTATAACACCAACCTTAAAGAAAAACTTCAATATTGTGAACATGGTGAATTAAACTCCTTTACTAAAATAAGACTAGCTGCTCTTTGTAGAATAATTATTCACACAATCCACATGTATCCTTAGTTGTAGATTCTACAGGCTTTTCAAAAGAAGTCTCGACCTGCTAAATGACAGTGTACAGGTCATAGATAACTGTTCATTTAATTCCAGATTTGTCTTAGACAAATTTACCTACTCCCAACTTGCCTTTTTTGAATAAAATTATGAAAAAAGTAGTTTTTTCAACAGTAAATTATTACTTGAATATAAAAAAAAAATCCTAAACGAGTATCAATCGGGTTTTTGATCAGATCATAGAATAGAAAATGCATTGGTTAAAGTAGTTAATTGTGAATGTGGGGTTCCATGAAACTCAGAGTGTACCTGAGATAGTACCATACTAGCAGTGGATCAAGACCACACTACATAATGTGGTACTAAGTGGGGATGATTCTCAGGTCAAAAGTGCTGTTATGGTGAACAACAGAAGAAGATCAGATCTCCTTGGTTGGCTCAGCTGACTGTCTGATTGCCAGTTAACAGTGGCATTCCAGCTATTAATGCCTTACTTCCTCTCAATTAATGACTTGCCACTACACATTTCTATTGATTTAAAGTAACAAAGCACAGGGAAAAAGTTCAATGTCATGTAAACTTATTAAATGTAATTGCAATCGTTAAGCTACATTAGATTGGTTGTTGTAGATTGATTGTGTAAACATTATTCAGTTCAAGTGTATGAAAAGGACAAGTAATCCCTATACAGAAAATAATGATGACAAAATGTACATGTTTATTTGAAGAATAATTGTCTCTTTGTAATTCATGAGCAAATCTAACATCAGGGTGACCAGTCTGCACACCCTGGGGTCCTTGTGGTCAAGTGACCTTGGCATATGTGTGGAAAAAGTAACTCCAGCATTTTACCTGTTTCAGCTGTACTCCATGCATTTCCATGCAATACACATACAGTAAGCAGTTATTCAAACATTATATACCCCTCTCAATGTAATGTATGAATGACCACGATGACTCTACTAGATCATTTTATTTTTATATATGATGTTCATAGAGTGTAAATATATGCATATATTACTAGGGCCTTTGGGTGACTTAATTTGGTCTTCTTGAATCTCATTTTTCCAATTACTTAAATAACAGAGAAGAGTTAATACTTGTCATTTGTTGTGAGCCCAGCTTTTCCTCATGATGTAACAGTCATCAATACATATAAAATACCTAGTCAGGAGCAGGACAACATTTGTAAAGATTGTATCATCACAGCACAAACATCACAGCAGTGCTTGAGCACTATGCATATTATGAGAGATCTCATATCATATCTGGTGGACACCTGTAAAGATATCTCCATGACATTCCAAAGGAATATAATATGAAAAAAACTGAAGGAATATTTCAGTGTGCAATTTCTGAACTGGCAGCTGAGCGAATTCTTTATTAGGGACAAAAACTCTGGTCTTTTTACTGAAGATTAATGGTTAAATGTATTTTGAGTGGCATTTTTCTATTTCTTATATTTTGTAATTTCAATGCTTCCATGAATCACTTGTCTTTTTCTGTGGCATTGATTCAAATATATTTGATTCAATATCAAGCTATACTTCAGACCAAACCTAAATATAAAATATGGTTTCTATATTTTTCTAATGGCATATTTGTGCTTTTTATTATCTGTAACAGTCCGTCTGATGTATAAAGAATTTATTTTGTAACATTACCCAATATTCCAAGTCTGTTCAACCTACTTACAAGAAAGTCTAAGACAGTATGCAACTTTTTTCCCAACATCGACTCCCAGAAGCATTCTGCATGTGCACTTGATTTTAGTCTTGTTCGGCTGCTCATTCACAGTTTTGGAGGACTCTGCAACAGGACTAAACCCAAAAATAATTCTTGTTACGGTAAATATGTAGTAAGACCAGATCAGCATGTGATCTTCCCAAGTTCAAAGCACACTGCAACTGACCCAAAAAGTACTTCACCCCAAAAATTAGGCCTCAAATGAAAGCAGAGAGTCTTTGCCCAGGAAAGTAGAGTTGGAACTCAGGAAGATGTACCAAACAAACACAAACAGGCAAGCAAATGTCTCAGCACTAAACTGAGGACTCTTCAGGATTTATATAAGCAAGGACGCCACCACAGCTGTAGTGTTAGTGGGACACTTCTCCTTGGGCTCAACATATACATGACAAGGAACACCAAAAACACAAAAACTAGTGGACTTAACATAAAATATTAATAATTAAAATAATATTAAAGAACTATGCAAAGCAGATAGAAAACCAAAATATATTTATTAGCAAAACAGATTGCATAAAGACTAACAATATATTTTAAACAAAGCACAACAAAATAGATAAAGGGTTGTGATCTTGGGATACTTCGTCTAATTTTCAGTTGAAGCTAAAGTAAATGAAAATGTCATTGTTCTGGAGTTTCCAAATGTCCCTGTTGAGCTATAATAAGCTTCTTAAACATTGAGCTTTGTTCTTTTCAAAAGTGGGTCTCTAAATGAACAAAGACTTCTCTGAATGTGGCAGAATAGATGGTGAATGAACTGGAATATGTGGGGCTTGCAGTATTATTGCGGAAGTGAAGTGAGGCTTCTTCTGAGTGGTTTTCCTTCAGTCTACTGGAAACAGAAATTGGGGTTGTTATTGTGTTTCCTCCTGTGTTTCTTCTTACCAAGACCCATGAAACACTCAATAGTATTCCGTGCATGACAATATAGAAAGAAAAACTAAAGCCAGGGATGGAGTCTGGTTGACACAAAAATATTAATGACATACAGTATGGTTAATGCAATAACATATTAGTTGTTTTGTTAGATTTGAGCATATCACTTGGACACCAAGTGGAAGGAAATTCTTCATAAGATGTGATGGTTATATGTTAGAGATCCATGGTATTATGTATGGTGTGCAACAGGAGTAATTGTGGGTCCTTTTTTATTCTCCTATTTTGCTTAATAATTTTGAAACATAAGCAGAATTACCACAGCTTTGCAGACAATACACAGATTTATCTATTTTTAGCATTGGTTTATACTAAGGCCTCTAATTTCTCTAATTGAGTGTTTTACAAGCATCACATAATACATGAATAGTGATTTCCTTGTACTAAAAAGAACACATTTAATTATTATCTGCAAAAAAGATCTAGAAATAAAGAAGATCATCTGGAAGTCCAAGTAGCATCATGAATTCACAGCTAATTTCAAAACACACAAAAATAATCATGTTTTTCATTTAAGAAGCAAACATATATCATTGAAAGATGCTAAAAAGTTAAGACAGTATATGCTTTTGTCTTTAAGATTATGATCAAGATTGTTTGATACACTTCTGTGTTATAATTACCTAAAAAGATAATACCTGGTTACAGATTGATCGAAATGCAGCAGCAATTAAGAATTCTAGGTAAAAAATTATATGATATTACAATATTATCATTGCAGTGGATTCTTTTGTCCTTTAGAATTGATTAATTGTACATTGAGCACTGAACAATTTTATATCTTCTTGTATTTTGGAGTGAGTGTCCTATTACAATTATAATCATAATCCTACATTTTGTAACTCTGGTCTGCTCAATATTCTGAGAATGAAGAATAAAGAAACTGGTCATGTAGCCTTTCATTTATGAACAAAAATTCTGGGTGGTTTCACTGTGGAACATATGCCAGGCTGGTATGGTTGAACTTTTTTTAAGAAAAATACCAACTCATTTCTTTAATTGGATTTTTCATAATTTATTTTCTCCCTTCACAGTGGGGTAACAGAGGGGGATGACAACTGGCCCTGATTTCTTTTTGTTGGCTTTATAAGTAGTCACTAACTGTGTGTGCTTTCATTCTCCCATTCTCCCTGTCATCTGGCCAAGGAATGTTTTAGCCACCTCTAGAAGAAAACTTCACAAGTCTATCCTCGTACTATTAATAATTTTTGACACATCAGTGTATATTAGAATGTCCAGAAGGAGATCAGAGGTTTTTGACTCTGGAGCCTCCCCTGGTTTGTTTTCTCCGGCATTCTCAAATGCTGCATTTACCTTATCCTCTCCTTCTTAGCTATTTCACTATATAATTTTTACAGTCTCATGAACCTTTCCTAAATAAATTTTATTTTTTTCACTTTCTTTTTGTAAACCTCTTGATTTAATTATTATCAAAAATGTATTTCTTGTATAGCCCAAACATACACAAGGAATGCCTCTATTGGCTTTAACAGGTACTGTTTTTGAACCCCCCACCAGCCTTGACTCTTTAAGAAGACAAGAAAAAAAGGAGGAAATCTTGTGATGGGCAAGTCAGAAAGAGAGCCCCATCCAGATAGGCTGGGCGTGCAATGGGTGTCACCCAGAAAACAAAACACAAGTAATCCTCTTCACAGAGCTAGATGGCCAATCTATCATTGCCACCTCAGAAATACAATACAATCGTACAGATTACTTTGTTTTTGCTCAGGTCTCCTCAACAAGTGCAAGCAGAGAGTGCCATATCAACTGCCAAGTCGAAAGGCAAGAATAGATTATACCATTTACCAAATACAGAATGATGATACAGATTTGTTAAAATACACCAAAATCAAAGTAGAAACTAATCAACATAAATTAGTTAATTGTAGAACCACAGCCAGATTGTACAAAATGAGTCAGACAAGCAGGACACATTCAGACTCCTGGAGACTTCGGCCAAATAACCGTCCCCCTTCTACTGGCCATTCTACGGCCGAGTCAGTGCTGGGCCAGCCAATCTGATGAAAGGACCCTTCTACCCATTGATTCCAGTGCTCCTTTATCTGAGAAACGTAACAGGAGAAAGTTAGTAACAGTTTATAAATACCTATTACTTATATTTTAGCATTAATAAATAACAACAAAGATGCAGTACACACAGTTAATCAGTTGTTCTTCTCAGGGAACTGAAGCAGTGTGTCTTTAGCTTGGATTTAAAACTTGAGACTGAAGGGGCACATATCATAGTAGCAGTAGGAGGACCATTTCACAGCTTAGGGGCCTGAACTAAAAGCCCAACCTCCCAATCCTTGGAATGTTAAGCAGGCCAGCATTTTGAGATCTTAATATGCGCTCTGGTTTGTAAGCAATGATAAGTTTAGAAAAGTAAATAGGTCATTGTCCATTTTATAAGTTTATAAGATTTTGAAATCTCCTTAAACTTAACTGGGAGCCAGTGTAAGGACTTAAGAACTGGAGTTATGTGTTCTAGCAATAATTCTTGCAGCAGCGATTTGAATTAACTTTAAACTGTATACAGAATGTATTGAACAGACAATGAATTGTCATTGCAATCATACTAGAAATAAATGCATGCATTTCTCAGTATCCTGAATATTTAGAACACACCTTAATTTTCCAACATTTTTAAGATGGAAAAAAACATTTTTTAATGTGTGCTTTAAACAACATGCTAGTGTCAAAGATATAACACCTAGATTATGGGCTGATTCAGTAAAACTAATGGTGATTCCATCTGAGTTAAGTAATGATAAAATATTGCTGTGATCAGCATCATTCCCTCCAATAATAAACATTTCTTTTTGTACGTGTTCAAAGACAAGAAGTTTGTCATCCATCCACTCCTTTAACTTACTAACACATCTAATTAAGGACGACATCTGAGAAACGTCATTTTGTGTAAAAAAAAGATATAAGTGGGAGTCATTTGCGTATGAATGAAAATTAACGTTAAGTTTTTTTTAATTTTAGTTCTAAGAGGACTGTCATTTATCGCTGTAAAGCATGTCAAGCTACACACATGTATGGAAATATGGAATATACAGTATTAGCTAAATGTATCTCAAATGTTGTGTGTCGCCATAAATAAAGACATTAGCCAAATAAGTACAAGTAAATGTAAATAGCTAAGTGTTACTGTCATTAAAGAGTTCTACCTGCATCCACCAGACCCCTTTGTATTTTTAGAACAAAATATTGGTTTCTCTGGCATCATTTCGGTAATGGGGGGAGTTCATGGTGTGCCGTTTCTTCCTCCACCAGCTATATTATTGTAATAAATAACTGTACTTCATATCTTACTTTTTAAATAATAGAAGTTTGGACATATTTTTATATGTATTTATTTAAGTTACTAACTTTGTTTATTTAGACAGAAAATTCACATACGTACATTTGTAATTTAAAATAAACTGTATGTTTATTATGTTTTGACAACAAATTGAAGCTGAACGTAACATAAGCATATGAAGAACCATGACAATATTTGCCTTGTTTAAATGATAGTTAAAAACTATTTTTTCATTATTCTAGAGATTTACTGTAAAATATTGTCTATTAGCTCCTGTGAGAATTCTACTCTTACTGTTTGTTATGATAAATGCTAAATAAGTAGAAATTTCTTATGCTTTAAAAGTGCTCTAATTAATTTTGAATCACCTGGGAACTCTAATTAAAATTCAAAGAATGCTATTAATTTTACTTTAGGGTGTACTCTAATTTTAAGAAATTATAGTTTTTAAAATGATAGATAAAAACATTATTAATAGACCAATTACATGCTATTTAATGAAATTTTTCAGTTTTAAGAATCAGTAGTTGTCTTCCCCTGGTAACATTTTGACTTTTGAAAATCATTCTGTCTTTTAACACTAGAATTACCGAAGCCTACGAAAGAAAGTCGTAATCCCGGCACACCTTAAATCTATTCACATCTCTCCATCAGTGTCTTTTGTTTTGTAAATGTGTCCATCCCCACCATGATGGAGCTCAGCTTTGGCAAAAAGTTCTCCCAGCTCAAGCCAAGGCTCCTTATCTGCATGTGGGGTGCCTGGGATTGTTTAAGGAAAATAATACAGTATGTCATTATTTGGAATACATGAATTTCATGTGTTTCCCATGTCTACAAAGATCTGGGTAAGTGTAGGATGAAATGCTGAACACATACCTAAAGCAGAAACTTTTTTCATGTTATACTAATAAGGACGTAAAGTGTATAATGTGTGAAGACTTTAGTCCAAATATTACATAAACAAGGGCGCTTTTATTCAAGAACACAACCAAAGAAAAAAAAAAACATTTGATTTACATGTTACACATTATACACTTCATGTCATTATTAGTATAACATGGAAATGCTTTAGGTACTGTATGTGTCCAGTATTTCTTGCCTCACATTTCCTTTCATCCTACACTTAGCCAGATCTTTGTAGATATGGAACACACATGAAATGCAAGTATTCCAAATAACGATATACTGTATAATTTACCCTATACAACTCCAGAAACCTCACATGCGGAAAAGGAGTCTTGGCTTGAGCTGGGAGAGTTAAGCTCTGTCAATGTAGGGGATGGGGCAGCAGGCTGCTTGCAGCTTGTGCTGATCGATACATTTACAAAACAAAAGACACTCATGGAGATGTGCAAAGGGATTTAAGGTGGGCCAGAATTACGACTTTTTTCATAGACTTCAGTAATTCTAGTATTAAGAAACTTACAACTCTGTAGACTTAGGCCGAACTCAAGACATGCAAGACATAATTCATAGGTCTATGGCACTTCTAAATATTTTGCCACATCAGAAAAACAGAGGTTTCTTCTGTTATGTTCTCAACATACTTTTGAAAATGATTCATCTTTTAAAAATATTTTTTTCATTTCAGTTGTGTCATTAAAATATCTGTGTTACAGGTGTCACACACGTGTGCATAGGAGGCAGCTGAAGGGCATAGAGATGAATGATAATACATCTGCCTGGAAGGGGCGGGGTGTACTGACCGCCTCGTCTTGGGACACATCACTTCCGGTCCCGGCCCCGAGGACGACATTACTTCCGGTCCCGGGCCCGAGGACGACATTACTTCCGGTCCCGGGCCCGAGGACGACATTACTTCCGGTCCCGGGCCCGAGGACGACATCACTTCCGGTCCCGGCCCCGAGGATGACATCACTTCCCCCAAACTTCCTATAAAGCTTCACACCTTTTCCCCGGAAGGCAGTTCTGTTTTGGACTCTGTCTTGTAAACTTGACTCAGTTATGATCATTTACTTTTGCAGCCAGGATACCGAATTAAACGGGTGGCTTCCCCAAACCTTGCCATGTCTCTTGTCTCTTCGTCTCAGAGTGGTGTAGTCAGCAGGATGATGTCCCTGAAGAACCCGGGACAGGACCCTAAAACAAACCAGGTAGGAAAGTACCGGGACCGAGTTTCTGGGCGGGGAGTGCGTCGGGGGTCAGGAAGGACCCAGGTGAAGGCTCCGTTCCACAAGGGCAACCCTGGGCTGAAGCCCTATCTGGTGGAGAGTGTGGAAGGGACCCACAGGTGTGGGCTGGTTTCTGGGGAGGATGCAAAAGGGGCTCATTATGCTCTCCGGGGTAGGAGAGCCGAGCCGCCCATCGGGACCAAGGTCCCTGATAAGGATGGGCTTTCCCCAGGCCAGTAGGTGAAGGAATTGCAATCCTGGGAGTTTAACCCAAACAGAGCACTCCCAGAACAAGCTATGGCTCTCTGGCAGCAGGTGGGTCTGTGGCTATGGCCATTTGAAAAGACCCCACTACAAATTGTGCAGCAGGTTGCCTGCTTTTGCTGCTGCAGCACTTACCCCAGGACTTTGCCCAGCCGGCCTGGGATGACTTCCATTCCATGCAGGAGCTGTTACAACTCCTAAAGACCCCAAGGCCAGCCTTGAAACCTGGGGGAGCAGAACGGCCCCTTAGTAGAATCCATGGGAGCTACGTCCCACTGAGGAAGTCCATCCCACTCACTCCGGAGCCTGTTCCGAAATCGCCAGACCACCTGGCCTGCGACCTGTCGGGGACCAAGGTGGACTGCAGGGGGACGCGGTAGTGTAGTTTGTATGCCCTTAGCAACCCTCTGGCAGATAACCATACTGGGAAGCTACTCATTAATGGACACAAAGTGACAGTCTTGTTTGACTCCAGCAGTAACGTGTCTGTCGTTGTGCGCCGTTATGTTTTACTGCAACAGTGGATTAAAAGAAAGACCAGTCTTAAATATATACACGGAGATATCCGCATGTATAAATCCGCCTGGTGTTACGTATGTCTGGAAGGAACCCTTAAAAGACTCACTGTGGCGGTTCTTCCGGATCCCCCGTTTCCAGTAATCCTAGGGTGGGACTGGTCTGAAAGTAACAGCGGTAGACTAGTGAGCATTCCCGGAAAAGCTTTGGGCCTAGTTATAGGTGAGAAAGACTCGTCTCAAGCTGCCTCCACGCCATGTAATCAGCCGACAGGGAGTGGGGCGGAGGGCTAAGAGAGTGACGCAGAGACTCCCGGACCATCGAGGGCTGCTACGTCATCTACCAGCGCCCCGGCAGCTCAGGAGGAATCTCTGTCCCTTGAGGTCAGACCGGACCCACTCTCTGAGTTGCACTTTCAGTTTAAAGCAATGCCGGCTTCTTTCAAGAGAGAACAATGGAATGACGACTTTCTGAAACATGCAAAGAATGCAGTGGTCCTCGTCAACGGCCAATGCACGCATCAGCCCATGCCACAGGGACCTCGCTTCGTCATTGAAAATGACTTGTTATATCGGGTCGCGGAGCATGAAGGGAAGGATTGGAAGTTGCTGTTAGTCCCGCGAACCTACCGGTGGCAGGTCTGTGAGTTAGCACACTCCCACCTTGTTGGGGGCCATCTCGGCTCCGACAAAACACTAGAGCGAATCAAGCTCCATTTTTTTTGGCCAGGGATTAATGAGGAGGTTCGCCGTTTTTGCATTTCCTGTCCGGAGTGTCAACTGCGGCAAATTCCCAGGAGGGTAAGCAATCCTCTTGTCTCCCCCCCCCCGATTGATATCCCTTTTGACCGGATTGGGTTCGACATAGTAGGATCCTTAGAACCCTCAGCCCGAGGACATAAATATATACTTGTCCTCGTGGATTATGCGACCTGATACCCTGAGGCCGTTCCTTTGCGCTCGGCCACTTCCAAAACAATTGCATGGGAACTAGTAGGAGTCTTTGCGCGAGTTGGCGTCCCTAGAGAAGTCCTAACGGACCAAGGGACGCCCTTTACCTCGGAAACGTTCAAGCAGACTGCCAAGTTACTGAAGATAAAGCGTTTAAGAACCGTGGTGTATCATCCTCAAACCAATGGGTTAGTGGAGAGATTCAATCAGACTCTCAAGCAGATGCTTCGTAAGGTGGTCAGCGAGGATGTGAGGAATTGGGATCAACTCCTCCCCCTCGTCCTCTTTGCCTACCGGGAGGTTCCCCAAGCCTCTACGGGCTTCTCTCCGTTTGAGTTGTTATATGGACGATAGCCCCGGGGTATATTAGATATCTTAAAGGAGGGCTGGGAAGGAGAGGCACTTTCCTCGACAAATATTCTGGAATATATCGCCCAGTTGTGTGATAGATTTGATACAATTAGACCCATTCTAAAGAGTCATATGGAGGAGGCGCAAGCAACACAGGCCCGCCTTTGTGACTGTGGCACAACTCTCCGGGAGTTCCGCCCAGGGGATCGCGTCATGGTGTTGGTGCCCACTTCTCACTCCAAATTGCTCACTCATTGACTGGGCCCTTATGAAATTAAGGAGAGGAAAGGATTGGTCGACTATTTGGTGAAACAACCCAATCGTCGACCAAGCGAGCGGGTGTATCATGTGAACCTGCTGAAATCGTGGAAGGAGAGGGACCCCGATCCCTCCTCCGGTCAGTCCCGCTCACTCTTTGCTCAAATAAGTTCCCTTAATTTCGACGAGCAGTTATCTCCCAGGCAGAGGCAGGAGCTGGAAACAGCTATTTGTTCCGTCCCAGAGGTGGTGAGTGAACGACCCGGCCGGACCTCTCTGGTTGCGCATTATATATTGACTGACTCAGGGGTGATCATCCGAGAGCGTCCCTATAGACTCCCGGAGGCAAAGAAAGCTGAAGTGGAACTGGAAATCAAGCGAATGCTAGAACTAGGAGTGATCGAGGAGCGTTTTAGTCCCTGGTCCAGTCCCATCATCTTGATTGCTAAGCCCAATGGCAGTTGGAGGTTTTGCAATGACTTCCGTCGGCTTAATCAGGTTTCCCGGTTTGATTCTTATCCCATGCCTCCCGTGGACGACCTCCTCGAGAGGCTGGGACCAGCTAAATTCCTGACCACACTTGACATGACAAAGGGGTACTGGCAAGTTCCTTTAACGAAGTCCGCAAAGGAAAAAACAGCGTTTAGCACTCCTAGCGGGCACTGGCAGTATCATGTCCTTCCATTCGGGTTACACGGGGCGCCTGCAACTTTCCAGTGGCTGGTGGACAAAGTGCTCCGACCCCGTAACTCGTTTTGTGCTGCCTACCTGGATGACGTTGTCATCTATTCCAGCACATGGAAGACACACATACAGCAGGTCACGGCGGTATTGCGGGCACTAGGAGAGGCCGGACTCCTAATCAATCCTAAGAAATGTTTCTTCGGGTTGAGAGAAGCCAAGTATTTGGGCTACCTGGTGGGCTGGGGTACTGTGAGGGCACAGTGTTCCAAATTAAATGCCATACTGTCATGGCCCCGTCCGCGAAGCAAGCAGCAAGTCTGATCCTTTCTTGGTTTGGCCGGGTACTACCGCCGGTTTGTGCCTCGCTTCTCCGAGAGAGCGGCGCCCTTGACCGACTTGACGAAGAAAACCCAACCTAGTGATATAGTCTGACAAAGCAGGGACTGCATTCAGTGACTTAAAAAAGGCTCTGACTTTAGCACCTATATTAATCGCCCCTAACTTTTCTCTTCCATTTGTCCTCCAGACGGACGCTTCGGACACAGTCTTGGGAGCCGTGTTGAGACAAAGTGTTGACGGTGTTGAACACTCCGTAATGTACCTGAGCCGGAAACTGTTGGACTGGGAGACCAGGTATGCAGCGGTGGAGAAGGAAGCTCTGGCGAATAAATGGGCGGTTACACAGTTTCAGTACTACCTCTTGGGTCGGGTGTTCACTCTGGTGATGGATTATGCACCTCTAAAGTGGATGGCCCTTCACAAGGAGTCGAATCTGCAAGTCACAAGGTGGTTTCTTGACCTGCAGCAGTACAAGTTTTCGCTCGTTCATCGCCAGGGATCTCTTCATGCCAACGCTGATGCCCTCTCCCGGCCTCACAACCTCTCGGTGCAGGACACCCGACCCGACGGGTCTGGGCTGAGGGGGGCATCTTGTCACACACGTGTGCATAGGAGGCAGCTGAAGGGCATAGAGATGAATGATAATACATCTGCCCGGGAGGGGCGGGGTGTACTGACGCTCTTTCTAAGTTCCCTGCAGGCCTTTCCCGGGAAATACCACCAGGAGCCACTGCCTCGTCTCGGGACACATCACTTCCGGTCCCAGTCCCGAGGACGACATCACTACTGGTCCCGGCCCCATGGACGACATCACTTCCTCCAAACTTCCTATAAAGCCTCACACCTTTTCCCTGGAAGGCAGTTCTGTTTTGGACTCTGTCATGTAAACTTGACTCAGTTATGAATCATTTACTTTTGCAGCCAGGATACCGAATTAAATGGGAGGCTGCCCCAAACCTTGCCATGTCTCTTGTCTCTTCGTCTCACACAGGTAATCTGTAGGCAGATGTTCTTCCACAGTTTCATTGTAGGCACTAATGATGACTGAACCCTGTGGATTGCCGTGAGTTTAGCGTAATTCCAAAAATGTTTGAGAATTTCGCCACAAAATCAATTGTAGTCAAAGAGTAAAATTGTCTTCCAACTGTGCAACTCCATGCATCAAACAACAGAAGATGCAGACATAACAATAACCACCAGCAAAATACAGCAAATGGCCACAAACTACCAATAAGTAAAAAAAAATACATGTATCATTGCGCTTACAGAGTTTCTATTTTTCGGTACACATTAACTGTTGCACAAAACAGTGGTGTGGGACTGGTTCGATACATCGTTTAAAATTGCAGTTTCGGTTGCAGCTGTAGTGTCTTTTTTGTTTCTGATCTCCATGCAGATGCTTTGTGATGTTTTCTTCCATCAAGTAGATAGAAACAGCTTGTAAACATTAACCATTTGTTATTATTGTTATGTCACAGGTCACATTTTTTTATCCTGGGGTTCATTTCTGGCTTGTTTTGGCTGGTAGCTGCAGTACATAGCTAATTATTTATGCACAGGGGTGACTGAGTGATGTTGTTTGTTTTTTTTTTCAAGCAGGATGTTGGGTAGAGTGCTGGATCTGCGGCTAGGGATCTATGCTGGCAATCGGAAGTTTGCTGGTTCGAATCTTGCAAACGGCAGAAGTGACTCAACTCTGTTGGGCCCTTGAGCAAAACCCTTAACCTTCAATTGCTTCTTCCTGGGTATGACGTTAATCTGCAACCAGCCCTGCAAGCAGGTCATCCAACTTACACAGAATACTTGGGGGTTTGTGGCAGGATTGGCACTCCAGCCACCATGAAAAACCTCACATTGTTCCAGTGTGGTGCTGAGGTGTCACCCGATGCACTCGGGTCCCATCTAGGTGGTTTGTCATGTGGTGGGTGCAGGAATCAGTGCATGCTCCCAACCTCTCTCTCTTTCTCTCATGCAGGGTGCAAGTTGTGCAAGGTTCTCTGGTGTTGGGGAAAAAATGTTTGTCTAAGCCAGACTCGTAATGAATTCCCAGGAAAACACTGGGTAAGCAAGGTCACTGGTAAACCGAGCATCTTTGCTTCAAAAACACTTTGGTGAATTTCACCAATTAGCACTAGTATCCACCATAAATTCAGGCTTTAAAATAAAAAGTATACCGTTTTCTCTAACTAATCTTGATTATCTGGATTGTGATTTGACAGTGTTAACACCAACAATTTCTGTCCACAATTTTTAATGATGTACACATGTGTATATATTGATAAGGATCAAATAAATACTTTATTTTTTTAAATATCCTTTGATATTAATATTTAAGGCAATACATCACACATGTTTGAAATAAATTGAGAGTGTTATCTGAACACTTGATGATGCGACTGCTATATACAAAGTATGCCAATTCCTCATGACTTTAGAACTTTTACCTAAATTACATGACACAGAAAATGTTACACTAAAGATCATTCCCATACAGACTCTAAACAATACCGCAACATAACGTCATAAAGTGTATCATTTTTGCTGGTACTGAGATGACTACTTTGGCTGGAATATAATAAATTGTAGCTGTATTGCGAAAGCTGGAACATGACTATCATATTTATTTATGAGGAGAAATAAGAGATGAAAAAGTTATTGAAGTCAAAAGCCAAGTCCAAATTCAAAAGAAAGAGCTTGAGTTAATTGAAACAACATAACTGAAACAAGAATATGCGACCTTAGTCAACAAACAAATGAGAAGGTCAATAGTATTTTTACTGTAAGGTCATGTCGAAACTAACACCACAACCCTTAGCTTCCCTCTAGGTTTTGAACACAAGTTTATGTATTGAGAGGTACTCAACACTACATCATAAATGCACAGGCAATTGATGTCCTGCACAAGCATGAAGAACACAAGGGTCCAGTGGCATAGGTTGCTACAACAAAAACAGCCATGGCTGTTACACATACTGTAGCATCAAAATGGCAGCAATAAAGCAGTTTTAATGTAATCAAAATACCAAAATAGTATTACGTCCAGCCAATAAAATCATAAAACATGTGAAACCTTCATTAAACAATTTAGATATGTAAAAATTACAATAGTGCATAAACGTTATCTGATTTTGGTAGGAGTAATAACAACGCAATCTCTGGTCTGAGTCATCTGCTTCTTTCTAGGACCCCTTCAGATATTTGATACCCTTTTCCTCTCTTCAAGCCTTCATAGCTTGCTATGAGACGTTTCATATATGATGATGCAAGAACTTTCTGTCCTTGTTCTAAGCTTGTACTGGTTTGATGTCTGTAGTTTGCTAACTTGTGCTTAAAAGTACCTCTAACAGTGAGGTATATTACTTGACTTTTGTGAAAAAATGGCTGCACTTTGCTTTGTGAGACTTGCCCGGACACCACCAGTCGGAGACCACATCTTTATAAAAAGGCACATTTTTATTAATCACCACTACGTACAGGTTCACAGTCCCAAACACCACACAATGCACACAGCTACTTAATCACCACAATAATCCCTTCTCTTCCTCAGTCCTTGGCTGCCTGTCTCCTCCTGGGAGCTTTGTCCTGCTCCCACTCCTGACTCAAGCTACCCGACTGTAGGAAGGCGGCCCCTTTTATTCCCGCCCGGATGTGCTCCAGGTGGCTGATGACGTCCTTTCTGGTGTGGCGGAAGTGCTGCCCTTTGCACCGGAAGCACTCCGGGCGTCCCTGGTATGTTCATCCGCCATCTTTCTGAATGTGGCAGAAGTAACTATTTTTGGGTTCCACAAGGCTTAAGGTGCACCCTGGTGGTGGCCACGGGTCCCAATGGGTAAATTGCTTTTCCCTCTACTCCTGTGGTCCTTTCTTAATCCAGGGTTGGTGCCCTCTCGTGGCCCGGAAGCTATACATGCCCCTTTCCGGTCCTTCCAGGCATTCTGGCCAGGTAAGGATCCCAGCAATCTGCCACAGCTTATATCTGCATCTATGGAGACAATCACTAATAACAAATGACTGTTGTGTGCGCTGCTCTCTACCTTCACAGGGTTTGCTGCCTAAATGCTTGCTAGCCATAGTGGGTTTTCTGTTCTGTTCTTCTTTCTAGGAACAGAGACTCTTCTGCTTGTCTCTCTTATTACATTTACCATTTTGCTTCTGAGATGGGGTGCAATCATAACCTTGTTACTTAACTATCCATTGGCTGCAGCATGTGGTCTCTATGCTTGGCCTGAGGTATGACTTCACTCTCTTTTAACTGTGATGAAATATATTCTCATGTTATAATCACATTTTCGATTGTCACAAACTCCACAAAGAGCCATAGCAAGGTTTGGGGCAGCCACCCGTATATTTGGTTTCCTGGCTGGAAATTGATGATTAGTGATAGAACTGCTGTGCACAAAACTGAGTCCAAAACAGAACTGAGGAAATAGGGAAAAGATGGAGGCTTTTAAAGGGGAAGATAGGTAGTGAGGTCAAAGGGGTCAGGCTCATGAGGGTCTTTAACCCTAGGCTCGAGCCTGGATGTGACATCATAGGGATGCCAGTAAGGTCTTCTTCCATAGGCTCCGACCCGGAAGTGACGTCAAGAGGGCCAGGTGGAATCTCCTGTGAATGGTCTGCAGGGAAGGGAGAAAAAGAGTCAGTGCATTCTGTCACATCCTGGTCTGATTCAGAACTGCCCTTACTTAAGCCCTTTAGCTACCTCCCATGTGCACATGTGTGACACTATATAATTCTAACTATTTCATCAGGAATATTTCTTTTTTATTTTTAACCAAATGTATATTTTGCCAGGTATTAGGCAGGCTGATCCCGAGATGAAGATGGAGTGGTAGGAGATAGAGAGAATGATAAGAGAATAAAAGAGGTGATCAGTTTAGATAGAGCAAGGACAGAATTTTGTGTTGGAAGCAGTACCATTCTTCCTGATATAATGTATAAAAATACTCGGCGCATTTAAAAAATTAGATGAAAATAGTACATTTAAGGAAACGTTTTGGTTTAGATTTACATAAACTGGATATAATCTCTTATGTTTTTGTAATGCAATTTGAAAAATGGTGCCTTTGTTTCTTCTTGACTATACTTGAATATGCATTAGTCAAATATAGATATATATTATAACTGAATGAATATGATTTTTCGATATTTGCACTCTATTCTGAAACATTCTTGCAACAAACTTCACAGATCAAATGTACTTGGATAAAGTAAGTTAGCTAAAACTTAATATACCAGTTAAAAAGTATTACTTGAAATGTATAAACATATTCTTTATTATTTCTTATAATATGTAATAGGAAATAGTTATCATTACATACACTATTATCAAAGGTTTAGATGGTAATGTGGCATGGGGCATGTGTGTGTGTAAGTGTGATCCACCTATGATGGACTAGTGTCCTTCCCATGGATTGTTCCTGCCCTACATCCTATGCTTGCCGGAATAGGTTCAAGCATCCCCACATCCCTACACAGGATAAAGTGGGTTTAGAAGATTGATACATGGATAGATGATTTAAAGGCAGTTTAAAGGTTTCCAGGTTAGCCAGTTGAACCCCAAATCTTTTTTTCCACACTCTGGGTAGTAGACATCCTTTAGAGCAGGGGTGCCCACACTTTTTCGGCTTGTGAGCTACTTTTAAAATGACCAGGTCGAAATGATATACCTACATTAAAAATGCTATATATATATATATATATATATATATATATATATACTGAGTATACTTTATACATAAAATGTATGTTGTCGTACCTTGCATAACTGAATAACCTTTATGGCACAATAACAATTCAATACATTTATAGTCACTACAGTATTTGGATATAATAATCGTCATGTGGGAAAAGGCTGACTTGCATAAATAAGTAGAGCTGAATAATGCAGGCAAGGAGCTTTTGAATTCAGCTGAGTGAAAAATGACGGCTGTCTGATTAACTTTGATTTTAGTTCCCTCTCCTTTCTCAGATTGCATTTTGGAAGGATGTCAGTTTCGTAGTTTTTATGAACAATTCAAAAGTGCCTTTCCACATTTTCCTTCTTTGGAATAGCAATGATAGATTGACAGATCAGACAAATGCACTTCGATTGTGACATTGTCAGAAAAAAATCCTCTTCCAATTCCACATCCAGCCCATACCCTCCCCAAACAATTTTTTTTAAAATCCCTTCTTTAGTCAATATAAATTGGAAGGCTAACTACATCACAGCCAGAGTTTTGCAGTAGCTCGCGCGTTTGATCGTGCATGCGGGATGACCAGTGTGTTAGAAGTAAAGAGATCTCAGACTGGCCGCCCTGTATGTCAATCAAGTGGCAAATGCCATAGAGAGGATATATGATAGAGTCACGTCTAAAAAAATATTTTCTGAATGCAACGTGATCTACCTGCACTACCTTTGCGATCTACTGGTCGATCGCGATCGACGCATTGGGCACCCCTGCTTTAGAGTAACACCTAATCTCTTTCTATCATCTGACTAGTAATCTGGACATACATTCTCTGATAATCACTGATCCACCTTCATAAATCATATTTTTTCATCTTTTTATATCAAATGATTTTAAATTTTAACACAAGGTTAAAATTACTGGTGACATTTTTTGTACATTTTTTAACAATGTGCTTATTTTTGATGTCCTGGTAACTAGCCATCATATAGAATGGGAGATTGCATGGGAATGGGCAATTTTTATTTTATTTTCCTTGGTCTTGAGGCTGTTCTCAAAGCCTTGGATGTAACAATTCATATTGTTTATTTAAATCTAATCTATTCACACTATTTCTAAGCCATTGTGACCTTTCATAAGTTTAAGAGAATGGGTCTGAAGCAGCTTGGTACTACGGTCAAATTCTTAGACAGCATCACTTTACATTTTTAAGTGGTCAGAATTGTTTCAAATTTCTGTGGCAAGAACAAAACTTTCACTAATTTTACCTTATTTTATCCTACAATTTAAACATCATGTTTAGAAAATGTTTACATCCCTTACTGAAATGTTATATTTTGTGGATGTAAAGGCTGAAATCAACTCAAACCATCACAGATACTTTTTAATATCGTCTATAATTAAGTTTTTTGAAAAGGTGTCAATGCAGTAATTTTTTTATCTTGCTTCTCTGAAATATTATGGTTTGTCAATCAGCATGTTCTTCTATGCTTTTACAATAGCCATTGTTTTATTCTGCTCTATAATAATGATGTCACTTTGATAATTTTTGAACTAAAATACTATGCACACTAGCAATAAAAATTATATAAAAAGCAATCAACATTATTATTATTCTGACTGCCTACATTTTTCTATCACCAAACATTTATTATTTGCCCCTACATTTACATTAAATAATAATTATACATCACCACAATTAATAAGGAACCTATCAGCAAATATTTTCAATATAAAGCCTGTTGTATAAATGGCTCAGACATTTAAGTTTCTGTTAAATAAGAAATGACAATAAAAGGCAGTAATCTAAACAGTTGGCTGTACCCCTATTTTATTTAAACTATGATGTTATCACTACATTATACATAGGGTAATGTATAAAAGATAAAAGTTTACATGGGGTGCAGTTTAATTATCTTTTTCCATTTAGGCCACACTTAACATTCAAAACCAATAAGCCTTGTTAAAAATAATGGAAAAAAATACAATACCAGTGTTATACTTTATTTTAAACATTCATTCAACACAGTGGATACAGAAATATTAAATATTAATGTGATTTTAATATTGCAGAGGAAAAGAAAGAAGGCTTTGACCTTGTTAGATTTAATATAGTTTTCATAAAAAAGTCAAATATATGTACTATAGGAAAAGAAATTGTATTATCAGTTCCAATTTAATTTACCAAAGAGAAAAGCCATTTTCTTTGTGCCATAGCAAGTAAAGGAATAGTAGGAAATGGGAAGACACAAAGCAAAAATTCAAATCCTGTCTTTAAAAAAATACCTGAAAACAAAACCCATAACAAACTCTCAGTTCAATTATTTTAACAACTTCACTTTTACAAAGGAAAAAAATTAAGAAATAGGAATACAAAACATAAGTTTTGGTGGCAAAGATTTATTTTATGTATTAGTACATGATGAATGACACAATAATAGAATGCATTTGCTGTCATTGAGAAAGATGTGTTTGCTGCTTTGAACAGATTTTTTCAATGCTGGGGGCAATTTTGATATTGTATTGTGTCTGTGCTGTGTCTCCAGGTGCGAATGGTGTTTTGGCTTTATTGCAACATTTACCAAGAAATATTTTTCACAAAAATGTAATGTAATGCTGAAAAAAAGCAACACATTCTTGCTTAATCTCTAATATTTCTTCATGAATAGTCATGACCCATATATATTGATTAACATTATATTGCTCAGCTACCTTACCTTTAATCCTTGAAGTATACACCAAGTAAGTGTAACGTGCCAATTTTGACAAATTCAAAGAAGTACTCATCTTTGAGCAGAATAGACTAAGTAATCTACTTTGTATTTGTGCCTGTTTAATGACCTAACCACATAAGATTGATGGGATCAGAATGTTTACCAAGTACACAGATTTTGATGTAGGATAAATTTGATGGTTTTATTGAGCATTCAGGGTCTTTTTGGATAGATAAGATAGGGAATCGGTTGTTTTTTAGCACAGGCCAGGTTTGATCACAGGTGACATTAATGAATATATAGTAATACAGAAGCCTGGCAGTGTAATGAATATTAACTCATATCATTTACCCACAGGCAATAATTACTGATGTTGGAGTTTGGTAAGAAACGAGAGTCTTCTAGAGAATACACATGGAATCACTCTGAGAATATGAAAGTTGTACACATGTGCCCAAGATTTGAAGACAGGTTTATATAGTTATCAGACAGTAGCCCTAACCACTGCACCACAGTACTTTTCCAAGGCAAACTTTAGTATAACCTGTCGACTTTGGCATTAAAAAGAATGACATGGGCCTAAAATGAAGAAACACAAAATTTGGATGTGAGCGTCAGTAGATTCACTATTCTATAACATTTCAGTAATTATTTACCTGTCTGATGCTGATCTTTCTGATCATAAAATAGGTCATTACAATAGCAATTGTCGAAAAGAACTCATAATTGCAAAACTACAGTATTTGAAGGTTCCTCTAGAGTGCCTCTTTCTCTTCCACGATTTGGGTCAACTAATCAGTACATCATCCTCTAATATCAGGCTTAAGTTTTGACTGTGGTATTTTTCCGTCCAGTCGTTTTAGTTTTAGGCCGTCTTCAAGAAACTGTGACACACAGACACACACCCATCGAGATATCAATGTTTTTCGTATCAGGGGACCCTAAAACATCAAGATCCATCAAAATTTAAAGGTTATGGTGGGGGACGGTAAAAAGCAAACAAAAACCGACAGACTATCTTTCCAGTTATATAAGAATATTTTACCAGTTAGTATTGCATATCTGCATATTTTTGGGTACTGTTCTACTAAAAAATGCAGTCAAGGAGAACTTAAAAAGCATTAGAGATTCAAAAACAAAATGAGCAGAAAATAGCAAATCAATTAAATAAATACTTCCTATAGGTGATACTAATAGAAGAAATAATTAGGACTCCTCAAGCAGATATAAAAACAACCTTTGTTCTTCCAGATCTTAAAAATGGAAGAATTACAAATACTTAAACAACTTGATGTGCTTAAGTGTGCTTAACCTCAACAAAAGACAGTTTTTTATTCTGGATTATTATTTGTTTATTTCAACACTGCACTGTTTGCACTTGGTCTGAATAAAAAACAGTTTTGTCTATTTGCACCACCTCTGCTGTTATGTGTCCTGATTTGAAAGGGCAGTATGTGAGCTTTACCCAACCCAAACATCATAGAAGACCAGACATTTCTGCAGTGCCTTAAAATGTTAAAATACATTTTATTTTGTGCTGTTCTGTTCTATTTATTGCCTACTTATTGTGTTGTTTTAGATTGTATGTTAAGTTCTTTTAGCATTTATTATATCTCTTAGTTCCTGATTTGATCCAAGTAGTCATACTTTAATTTACTTTATTTAAACTATTTTTGCACTGCAAATGAGATAGTAATTCTCTTACAAGTACAGACTAAAGCTTCCCATGGGAAGAATATGTTCTCTGGTGTTAAATTCCTGCTTTCAGTCTTCAGAATTGAAATCCTTTCAATAAAATCTCAATTTCCTCAGGTTTCTATCTTTCATGTGTAGCACAAGTTGGTTTTAATTAGATTCCTTCCATTGTTTCATGTCCTTATTGACCTTACATTTGCTACACAGTTTAGCCAGTTAATGGATAAATGAGCAATGGATAATCTGTTTGCTACAATATAGATTACATCTGCATGGAGAAATTGGTTGAACTGTCTCAAGGAAAAGTAGGCCAATTACAGTAAATAATATTTTCTTATTCTGTAATTTTCTCATCACTTGATGCACTTAATATTTACTATTAGGCAAGGACTTAACATGATAGTTAAGATGCTGGATTTTAACTACAGGGTTAAATTGCCCTGACTGATGCTATAGGTTGCCCAATATGGTGACAATATACCATACATACTAACTGCAACTGACTATTATTTATTCCAAGGCTTGTATCTGCCTTGTGCCTGATGATGGTGGGCAGTGCTCATTCTTTCCAGACTTAAAATGAATGAATACATATACAGATAGATAATTGTATAAATTTAGCTTAGACAGTACACGTATAAAATACAAATGATGATAAAGGAAATGTGTTCAGTCTTTAACAATATAAAGTACAAAGAAAAAAGGAAAATGGCACAGCTTCTAACAAAATGGAAATATCACTCCTTTTAATGTTTCACTGTGTTTTAGTAAATGCCAAGCCTCTTTGGAATACCAAGAAACATATGGCTTCATGGAATAAGCCTTCAAATTGCTTTATCTCCGGAATAACTTGTGAAGTATTATATCTGATTTCTTACACTTATGAGAAATACCCATGACAGAAAAAGTGGTAACCTTTTAAAATAATTCCTAAATAATTCATTCATCCATTTGCTGAACTTTCTTAAACAGTATAGGAGAAAAGTAACATACCTAAGAATAAAACTATTTTAACAGCATTCAGTCCATCAAGCTCATTTGGTCAGCGAGAAGGTAAAATGTCCCAAAATCTCTTCCAGATATTTTTAAAAGTTGTCAAGGTTTCCACTTTATGTGAAAATGTCTTTCCTGGTTTCTGCATTAAAAGCCCATCTTCTTTTCTACCAGGATTCTTGAGTGTGCGTGACCCAATATTTATCATGATCTTATCTGATTTATGCAATCTTCACTTCATATAGATAATATAGGTATGATGCTCTTCTGATCTTTGCAATTGCATAACTGCAATAATTTTCAACTCATTTTGTTAAAAATTTGAAGCTCTTTTTCACCTATGTTATCATGTTAATGTCTTTAATATTTTTGAGCGGGTTTTAATGTTTTTTTGTAGTCTTGTTTTTCAGCTTAAGTTTGTATGTGTTTTTTTACTTTCAGAACTGTGTGGTTTATTTTTGATTACCTGTTTCCTCTGCCACTGAAAAAATATAGTCAGTTCACTTGCACATATTTTGCTTTGAAGTATTTTATTGATTTTGTTACATACCTGCTGTTCATCACAGTTATGATCTTAAGGCTGAACCAATACTGTGTGACAGTTTTCCCATCTAATGTTATTAAAAACTGAATGTAGTAAGAGTTACTGCATCTGAACTCCCAAACAATGATGAACCTTGTACTGTATTAAGTACGCAGTCATGACAAAAAATAACTTTTGCCTTTAATTTAACATTGTCATATCCAGTAAAATAACACAAGGCAGCAATTATTCCTAAGCAGGATAAAAGAGATTTTGCCAAAACATTAGTGTCAGTCATGAGGAGTGAAATGGGTCTATGGGTACATATTTCTGAGAAAAATGGACGTGGGAAGCTATCTGCTATGTACGCCTGTAGGAGCATTGAATTATCACCCAACAATAAAACCAAATGAGGTAAACTATTTCACACTGCATGTATTTCTTTGCAATTTTCTCATGGTTTGTTCACCATTATTAAACATTTCACAGTATAGAGGTTTATCAAAAATTATAGTCTTGTGGGGTATGACGTGATTGTCAACAGAGAATACACATCTGGGGACAACCTGTTAAAAACTTTGTAGTGAACAATGGTGAAATGCTGCGCTGCAAAGGCTACACAAACAGGGCTTCTTCCCAAACCAACCTTCGCCGGGGTTTCAAGAAGAGAGAAAATTACTGCTTTCCATTCTGGAGCTTAGACGTACAAAGTAACAGAAGCTTATTAATTAATATCCATGTTGTAATGAGCACTGCAACAGTGGAAACAAACACACACACACTCAGACCACTGCAGCTACTGGGCTCCACACGTTTAAGAAGTGTCTCAGTCTGCAACCGTATATTTGTGTCATTTAAAGTACAGCTTTGTATCACTCTATGGCATAACAACAGCAAACACAGTTTAGATAAAACATGTGGTCTATGCATACACAGTGTGTTAAATCTACTGTATGTGGCTACTTTTTCATGGCATGTTTGCATTTCCAATTAGACAGTAATGGTACATTTCTTTAGTTATTCATTTCGACGTGCAGTCAGAAGGTGGATCTTGTGCAACATCCCCTGTGTATCTATTGTTGTTGTTAGACAGATTTGTTGATTCAGGTATTCTGAGTACTGAAATCTGCATCTCCTGTGGATCTTCTTTAGGAGCTATCTTAATGACAGGCCTTTTAAAGGAGTGTGACACACCATTTACTTCAAATGTATATTTTGCAGTTCATATTTTTCACAAGCATAGTTGGCAATTCTTTCAAGCTTATATCAACTCATACACTATCATCAAAATGACTGAACAATACACATACAACACTTGTGACAGGCTATCATTCACGCTTACTATTCATCTATTGATGCCATGGAATGCCACTGTACTGTATAATCAGATGTTACAGAAATGTTCTTTCTTACATCAGTTTATGTTTATTTTTAAAATGTGTAATGTACTCTCTGCATATGCAACACACATTTATATGTCTAATAGGATTTTAGGAGACTTTTCGACTGTAGAAGTTTCCTCGTAAAATGACGCTTGTTGCCTGTCAAGAACATGTTGACAAGAGTACCTACTTTGTTGTTAGTTTCTTAAACATTGGATTGTTTTAGAAATGTGACACTCTGTGAGCTGTGTAATTGTTCCCACCCAGTTTTAAGCTAAATTCACTCATGGTTGTCTTCAAATGTATATATTATACATCAGGCTTCAGCAAGACTACAAAAATGTTGGCCTATGTGAAATATGTGACTAGTTAAACTGTGTAGTACCACTCCAGTGTTTTTCATTGTCATGTTTGTTGAGAAATTTAAAATTGTGTTGATCTGGTTATTGTATCCACTATGCAAAAAACAAAAAATGGAAAAGCTTAAAATTGAATGCTACAATATAATACTATAATGTGCAGCAGTGAAATTCATCACGTAAACAGTATCTGCCTAATATTTCTTGTATCACGGTCTGATGTGCCATCTTGTTTATGCCTGCAGACTGTCCTTTACTGTCAGTGGCAGCTTATCTTGGTTCTGTTTGGTGTCTGCCTGCTTTCCTTATTGGACAGTGCTTTAACTATGTCATTTGTAGTCCCATTGAAGTAGCTGCATTAAAAGTTCAGATTAGGCTCATGCTCCCTTTGTGTGTAATTTTACCTAGATCTTTCCATCTCCATCTAAGCAATGCCAATCACGCTGTAAACACATGATGGGAGAGTCAATGGAAATAACAGCAAAATTGTGCCTAGGTTTTTAAGCATAATCATTGTGCTTATTTGCTTTTACAAAAGCGTTTTATTCAAATCTTTTTAATATCTAGCAATTATTGTTTTCAGGACATCTGCCTCCTTTGTCTTCATCTTTTAAGCTTAGCTTTAGTTTCTTTATTTTATATACAGTAGACCCCCGTGAAGTTGCGGTTCAGGGTTCGCGGACTCAGTCATTCACAGATTTTTCCTTAGAACTTAACTATTAATTGTTAGCAGAAAGCGCAAATATCCTCCACAATTTTTTATTGCTTTTTTCGTGGCAATACTGTCCTGTAGAGAGAACAGGAAGCAACCGCTGAGGGAAACGTGGTTTGGGATGGTGAAAATAGCCAATCCGAGAGCGTTATTCATTTCTCCTTGCTGCTGATTGATTGCTGCCCTGTGATGCGACTCCAGCTGAGTGTCCTCGTGTTTTCCATTTTGTTATTGTATTCATTTTGTTATTCTTAAACACACAAGATGTTGCCAAATCGCCCTGCACCTTCTAAGGCTTCTGGCACTTAGCCTAAGCACCAGAAATTTAAAACACTCCAGGAGAAGGTTGAGCTACTGGATTTGCTCCAGGAACAAAAAAATTATGCTGCAGTAGCGCGCCACTATGGCATTAATGAAAGCACTGCACGCTACATAAAGAAGAACGAAGCAGTGATCTGGAGTACTGTATCTGTAAGTTTCTGTGATAGTGCCAAAAAGGTAACGACCGTAAGGAATAAGAATATTGCCAGGATGGAATCTGCCTTGGCATTGTGGATCACTGCAGGAAGAAGAACATCCCCTTGGTTGGTAACATCATCTGTGAGAAAGCACGGAAATTGTACCAGCAGTTCGCTACAGGAGACAATGTAGCAATTTCCCATCACAATGTTCCTGAAACCTATAAAGAAAAGCCAGCACGAAACCCCACCAGAAGAAGACCCGCCCAAAGATACGACTCCTCCTGAAGCGCCTGAAGAAGAGATGCCACCCGAGGAGTTTTATATCCTCTGTATCATACTGCACAGCTACTTCATCATCATCATCAACATCATTCATTATTGGTGAGTACCCATACATTTTACTGTATTTTAATTAAATGAAATTATGACATATTTACTCTGCTTATAACAAAAAAAACGACAGTGCATACCAAAGAAAACGCGCTTGCATGAATTACAGTACGTATAGCGGTAACATCAGTATTTTACATTCTAGCACTGTGGGAGACATAGCAGTACAGTACTGCACAGTAGACGGTTTACCTTTTCATTCTGTTTTTAGGTAATGTATTAAGGTAATTTTTTAGATAATGTATTAATGTATTAAGCTGAGTTTGCACCGAAATTAAAATGCTTTGGGGGCATACTGTATTTAGGGTTTAAACTATAACAATAGGCATTTAAAAGACATTTTTTTACCACATCTAAAAGTCGCAGTTTTTCACAATTCGAGGGTTCTCTAGGAACGTAACCCCCGTGAATTTTGGGGGTGTACTGTATTATCTATCTTTTTATCTTACCTAGGGCTCTGGATTCTTGTTTAGTGTTTTAAATAGCATTTCTTGTACTTTGTTAACTGCTTTTATCTTTACACTTCTTTTAGCTTACTCATTTTAATAACCATCTTATCTCCTTCTCCTGCTTGGTTATCCTAGCTTACTTTCTGACAATGATTTTGCCTAGCTTTACGTACTTAACCTCAGCCATCAAAGGCAGCAGTGATTCAGACGATTGAATTTGCATTTGCCTAACTGAAGTGTGATACTAAGTAATCATAATTATCAGATACAGGACTGTCAACATTTCTGTGCGATACATAGTTTAAGAATTGATGTGTAATTTTATTAATTGTATTATGCATAATTGCTTTTATTATTAGAATAAACACCATACAACTAGCCTACATTTCCCTACTTCACTGTTGGCATAAAGTAAAAAATGATTTTGTGTTGCAATAATTGACTTTTTACATATTGACTAACTAAATTCAAATCATTTTGGCATGAATGGAAGGGGACAATGCTTTGCTGATGGATTGACATATGAACATTAGTCGGTCTCTTTTACTCTTTCTCTCAGTTTAATAGCCATCATCTAGGTTCAACTAGGTTGGCCATCTGCCCAACAAATCTTGGTAGGAATGGAGCCAAACTTATTATAGCTAGGTGCCCTCCCTGAAGCCAAGCTGGTTCAGTCGCCTTTTACGACATGCAAGTGGGACGAATACCTTATTCTAACCCCAAGTCACAAGGTGATATGGAGGCTGGGCTGCATATTGAATATTTGTGTTTGCCTTTTTTTTTTTGTTAGAGCTATTTACAATTTGTGATTAATTTGTAGTTAACTCTGTGATTAATTTGTGATCAGAGTTCCTTGTTAGTTGACAGGAAGAATATTTGAGAAGACATAGAGATTTACTGATCAGTTGGGGGCCCAAAATTTCTAAAACTTTAGTTTTCAAGTCGGGCTGGGGAAGTTAATTGTTGTGTATTAAGCTGATGTCAGAAGTAAACTGAGAGTTCTTAGGCACTGTGAGAGCATTTATCTGTTAAGGAACACAAGTTCGATCAGAGCCCTGAAGGCTCCAGATAATTTAACTTGCTACAGACCTAAGTACATAAAATGCTGAGAATCACTGGACCAAAAGTTAAAGTTTAATTAGAAGTTGATAGAGATTTATAATTTGTAGAATTAACTTTGTTTTAAATATACAGTACAGGCCAAAAGTTTGGACACACCTCCTCATTCAATGTGTTTTCTTTATTTTCATGACTGAAGGCATCAAAACTATGAATGAACACATGTGGAGTTATGTACTTAACAAAAAAAAGGTGAAATAACTGAAAACATGTTTTATATTCTAGTTTCTTCAAAATAGCCACCCTTTGCTCTGATTACTGCTTTGCACACTCTTGGCATTCTCTCGATGAGCTTCAACAGGTAGTCACCTGAAATGGTTTTCACTTCACAGGTGTGCCTTATCAGGGTTATTTAGTGGAATTTCTTGCTTTATGGGGTTGGGACGAGCAGTTGTGTTGTGCAGAAGTCAGGTTAGTTGGACGATCATTTATTTTTCAACAGGACAATGACCCCAAACACACTTCCAGGCTGTGTAAGGGCTATTTGACCAAGAAGGAGAGTGATGGAGTGCTGTAAATGGTCATGAAAATAAAGAAAACACATTGAATGAGGAGGTGTGTCCAAACTTTTGGCCTGTACTGTATATTTAAATTTTCAAATAAGGGGGTTTACAGTTTTTTGCTTAAAAAAAATTATAATTATTTCTTTGTAAAAGCAGTACTCCTTCCTAGTAGCTCTCCTTCTGGGGGCCCTGGTTCTGAAGATCCAGTCTGTTAAGTTCACAGGTGTTGTTTAGGGAGAAAATGTTCCAAGATCTAAAAAAATCAGGTTTGGAACAGAGAAGCAAGCAATCATTTACAGGCTCTTACATTCCTGGATCTCTGGTGCAAGAAATTCCTGTGCTTTTGAATAACTGCCTATCTAAAGCTGAGGTGGATGCTGTTTATCAAGTTCCAAATTAGAACATTTAAGTAAGGTTTGGGTGTCTGTTCTGCAAGACAACTAATGGCTTTTTAAAGGTTTTCTGCCTCCTACAAACTAGTGCACAGATAACAAGTAAGACTAGAAAAGTTAATGGTTATCACAACCATAGCCCACCTGATAAGAGTATCAATGCACCACACAGTGAGTACCAAAACACAAAAAAGTGACCAAACAAAACACTAAAGCAAATGGGTAAAAAGGAAAAATGTTTAAAACTAAATAGAAGAAACTAATTTATATATAACTACATAAATGTAATATATTGGAAAAAACAAACCTGACTAAATCATCTTGAGTGATATGTGTTGTGTTTTGCTAATTTCTAGTTGAATTTTCTTAATCTTATGTGTCAGGTGACTGCAAAGAGCTCTTGGCTGTGCCATTAAATGATCATTTTCTTTCTATTAGTTGCAGCGGAGGTTTAGAGAACTGCGCATTCCAATTGGTCAGGTTTCTCGGCTCCACAGGTCAAACTGGGAGTCAGTTTAATTAACCCTGGGTTAAATATGGCCTCACTGCTAATACCCTTTATCTCTTAGTGTATAATTTCAAGTAAAGGAAACTTCTCCTTGTGTTATAGTTAGTGGTGAAAACTGGGCAATTAGGCTGTACTTCAGGTTTTTGAATTTTGTCATTTGATTTTTGTTGTTTGTGCTCTCATTGCATCTGAGGCTCCTACTCAGTCTACAGTCCTAGATCCTTAGTACTGAAATGTTTTGTTTTTTTTTAATTCAAAATTTTTTTTAGATAAAAATAAAAATCTTCTTGATCATTTTCTGTTTTGGTAAACAGATGTTCCATCAAAGCACCAGAAATATTTATAAGCAGTGGCACATTTTTTAACACACATAAGCCAACTCAGTAGAAAAGCAAACTCAAATAGTCAAAAACTCAATAGAAAAGTAAATCCAACCACCAAACCACAACAAATAAAGAAAAGAAATATTAGGACTCAAGCACAAATAGTTGCAAAGGCAGAACATTCACAAAAAAAAACTTTCTCAAAACAACAGTGTCTTCTTTTTTATTGGATTGCTGTCTTTATTCTTGCATTCACCAAAACAAAGAATCTAAAATGCTACATTACCACATGGTACTATGGTAATGGATGTTATCAATGCCTAAAAACTATGAAATACAAAATGGAAAACAGAGATTAAACAAAATCCTAAAGGAAAAAAAGAACAATAATGAATCCAGCATCCTAAAAATCTTAACCTCTGTCATTCAGCTTAATGACTTAATGCCACAAACACAATCTCGTTTAGTATTCATGTTGAAGTAATGCTAGTATTGATATCACATTGAAAATTTAGATTTGTAGAACCCAATTCCTACTAGATATATTTTATATGCTAGAAATCCTTTAACCCCCTGAATACATATTTGTCTATTAAAAACTAGTTGCTTTAAATTTATATCAGAAGGTGTGGAAAATCAGTGAGAATACCAGATCTCACATTTGCTATTATAAGTCAACAATAGATAATGATAAAAGATGTTAACATAATTTATTTTGTGATCCTGGATTAGTAACCAGTGATCTAATCTAGCCCCTGGTTGCTTGTTACGGAACACAATAATGTTGTTAATTTTTATTAGCCATATGTCAAAATGAATTTATACCAAAAAAAAATATAATAAACTTAAGAGATTCTTACTACTGGCTATGACACAAGAGTGTTTCTGTTCAGTTGCTTTTTTAAGCAACCAGTGCTCTTGTTCCTCCCTATTTTCAAACATTATACTGTAGTTTACAGAATTAGTGCTCTGTAATAGTTGAAAAAAAATCCCACGTTTGTAAAGTTTTGGTTCATATTAGCAGTGATGTCTCTCGGGGAGTTCTCTTCTATACTGGTGAAATGTGAACAAGAAAGTCTGCATCTGGAATAAAAAAATATAAGTAGTTATGAGCTGCCTGTCTTAACTTGTCAGTGCTTGTGAAAGAGAGCATAATAATAACAGTGAAAATGCTATTAATACTTTTTTCGTATTTATTAACTAATGTAAATATTCATTGAAATTTAATTGCTTATGACTAGGAAAACATAAAGTAGTAGATCGTCACCACTGGTGTACTCTGAAATGGACACTTAATTAAGTGCATCTTTACTTTGCAGATAATTGACTAATCAATGACAGCATCATAAGTGAACACTGTGTCATTAAAATGAAGTGTGTACTGAATGATCCTGTGTGACAGAGAGAGAGATTTACATTTAAACAGAGTACAGATTTAAGCGGAATTAAACTTAGTATTGGCAGTAGGTGCTGTCAGAATGGTGTTAGTGTATCATGAACAAGTACATCACGTGTGAATGTTGTTTCCAATCCAGCACCGAAGTTTCTTCATGGCATCTACAATTGAGCTTTTTTTTAACAGATTAATTCTCTGTGCAGAAAGGCTTTGAAAGTTCTAGAGTGATTATAGAATGCATGACAGTGAATTCAGCTTAAGCGGCAGCTTCTTCAGTCAATAGGTCTGACTCTGTGAAAAGTGATGGAACCATCCTTTCAAACTAGAGATCTACCACCAGCTAAACTGCAATAACATACACATTTGAATTTACCAAAACTATTATCCCATTTTACACTTTTGACACCTTCTAATATTTAGTTTCTTCAGGCTTTTCTTCATACCTAATGCATATTTAGAGACGCACACAATTTGTTACTGAATGTTTCCATGGCAAATAATTATATAATTTTCTTATTTCAAATTCTTTATCATACAAAATGTAGTTTAATTTGTCATATACAATAAATGTTGAAATACATTAAGCAGTGTATCAATATAAAATTAATGACAAAGCATTGCTCAATAACTAGATAATTTTGCTGCTTCCCTTCGTTTTCCACAATCAGTTATACAATGCTATATTCAGTGATATTTTAAGCATTATATTTCCTACAAGCTACTTTGCTATGCTCTTTGTAGTATTTAATAAATGATGGACACTCCTTCCAGCTTTAAGCATTATTAACTATATGAGGCTGTGACAGGACCAAATTTGCAAAAGATAAAACAGAATTTTTAAGAAATATATGCAGCATAAATCAAAAAAAAGATATAATATTCCCTTGAGGAAAATGTTTCGCCTTTGATTGTAGAGGGAAATTGTAAGTGTCCTTTGGTTATGGTGAGAATTCTGCAAAAATACGAGGTAGAAAAATATATTGAGAATTTTAGAATCACTTTAACAATGGAATGAAACTTTAAAGACATCGTTTGGTTACATTTTGCTGAAACATATTTCTTACCAAATCAATTGCGTAATTTACAGAATTCTTTTACCTCACTGGAAGGTGAAAAACGAAAACTGTAAGGGGACAGTCTTTCAAAAAAATAGTATTTAATTTATTAGAATGAGCAAAATTTTCATCTGCATGCCTTGATAATGTTAGCCAGAGTATTTTGTACACAATCAAGTATGTGACTATGAGCACATATAGTAGAGATACTGAAATGATCAAACATGTCAATGTAAATGCACTGTGACTATAATGCATTATTTCAGAGATATAATTTTGCCAATGGAACAAATTTGCTCCATTTGATATATGGTATTGTAAAAGTTATTTTAGATCTTGATAGGCTTGATGTATTTTCCTATTAGAAGGTAATAACCAATAGAAAAGCTAGTTGTGCAGCCCAATCTTTACGAAAGCCCCCTGAAATCATGACACAAGATGAGAACCCCCTTCTTAAATTAATGGAGGAAAACAATCTGCACAGCAAAAAAGTACTCAAAAAAAATAATAGCGGAGGAAGGAATGGTGTGAACGTCAAGGCAAAAAGTTTTGAAGGAATTTTTTAATTTCTGGGGCCCAGAGAATTTTTTTTTTTACTTTTTTGTCAGTGCAGTGAGAAATATAGTAATGGAACTGAAGTTTCATATGAGGAGATAGTGAAGACTGCAATATCAAAAATCTTTATTCTTGCTTCCCACAGCAGGCCTGCCTAATATATCTTGAGTTTAATTGTGTCCATACTTATTCTTTTGCTAGAGATTTCATTCCCAAATAATAGAACTGATGATTTAAAAAATTCTGTCTTGAAATCAGGTCATTGTTTTATTTGTCTCCATTTGAGTTTACTGCAGTAAATTAAATGTCACCTTTGTAAGCCATGAGTTATAACATTAATGGGTCTAGAGTGAATATTGTTTACAGATAATTGAAAAACTGGTAGTGGTTCCCAACCCATAGGGCATGACAAAATATACATAGTGCCAAGTTCACTTTACCAGGAACCTCTTTCTTGCATAAAAGTACTGCTACAACTACACTTTAATGATGGACCAGATTAAAAAGGCATTAAGCACACACCAATGAGCATGTGTTTTGGTGTGTGTATTTACAATTTCAGTGGACGTCAGTAGAGTTCTGTTGTTCCATCTTGCTTATTAAGAAATGGACAAATAAAAATCTTGTAGATAATAATCCAGTAATAATAATAAAAGAAATAATCCTCAAACTGGCACAGAATAGGAGACACGGACATGGCAAAGTAAAATTAAATATGCCTGCATCTGTAGACTTTAAATGTACTGCTAAAGGCAGATTTAATCGAAAGTATAAGCATTTCTCAAATGGGCTTACATTATACTCTTCACATTCGCTTGTTCTCCTGTGCTTTATAAAAGTTCTCCATAGCTAAAAAACTGATGCTGTACATTCATTGGATAATGATATTGCATTCTTTGCATAAATTACTAATTAAAAAAAAATGATAGGGGTTTTATTACTATTATTATAAGCCAGCTTGCAAGATGGCAGATTAAACACAGAACTATCCAGTACTAAAGCTATATATATATTACTAGCAGAATACCCGCGCTTCGCAGCGGAGAAGTAGTGTGTTAAAGAAGGTATGAAAAAGAAAAGAAAAAATTAAAAAAATAACGTAACATGATTGTTAATGTAATTGTTTTGTCATTGATATGAGTGTTGTTCCCATATCTATATCTATATCTATATATATATATATATATATATATATATCTATACTAATAAAAGGCAAAGCCCTCACTCACTCACTGACTGACTGACTGACTGACTGACTGACTGACTGACTGACTGACTCATCACTAATTCTCCAACTTCCCGTGTAGGTAGAAGGCTGAAATTTGGCAGGCTCATTCCTTACAGCTTACTTACAAAAGTTAAGCAGGTTTCATTTCGAAATTCTACACGTAACGGTCATAACGGTCGATAAAGGTCGACAACGTCCGCCATGTTGAACTTTCTTATTTATGGCCCCATCTTCACGAAATTTGGTAGGCGGCTTCCCTGCGCTAACCGAAACCGATGTACTTACTTATTTCGATGGTATGACGCCACTGTCGGCCGCCATATTGAATTTTCCAAACATCACAAATTCTACAAATTCCCGTGTAGGTAGAAGGCTGAAATTTGGCAGGCCCATTCCTTACAGCTTATTTACAAAAGTTAAGCAGGTTTCATTTCGAAATTCTACGCGTAATGGTCATAACGGTCAACGACTTCCCACCATATTGAACTTTCTAATTCATGGCCCCATCTTCACGAAATTTGGTAGGCGGCTTCCCTGCGCTAACCGAAACCAATGTACATACTTATTTCGGTGGTATGACGCCACTGTCAGCCGCCATATTGAACTTTCCAACGTCACTAATTCTCCAACTTCCCTTGTAGGTAGAAGGCTGAAATTTGGTACTTATTTCGGTGGTATGATGCCACTGTCGGCCGCCATATTAAACTTTTAACGGAAACCGATGTACGTACTTATTTCGATGGTATGGCACCACTGTTGGCCGCCATATTGAACTTTCCAACGTCACTAATTCTCAAACTTCCCGTGCAGGTAGAAGGCTGAAATTTGGCAGGCTCATTCCTTACAGCTTACTTACAAAAGTTTAGCAGGTTTCATTTAGAAATTCTACGCGTAACGGTCATAACGGTCAACAACGTCCGCCATGTTGAACTTTCTTATTTACGGCCCCATCTTCACGAAATTTGGTAGGAGGCTTCCCTGAGCTAACCGAAACCAATGTACGTACTTATTTCGGTGGTATGACGCCACTGTCAGCCACCATATTGAACTTTCCAACGTCACTAATTCTCCAACTTACCGTGTAGGTAGAAGGCTGAAATTTGTCAGGCTCATTCCTTACAGCTTACTTACAAAAGTTAAGCAGGTTTCATTTCGAAATTCTACACGTAATGGTCATAATGGTCAACAACGTCCACCATGTTGAACTTTCTTATTTATGGCCCGATCTTCTCAAAATTTTATAGGCAGCTTCCCTGCACTAACCGAAACCAATGTACGTACTTATTTCGGTGGTATGATGCCACCGTCGGCCACCATATTGAACTTTTCAACAGTCTTTGTTACTTATGGGCCCATCTTCAAGAAATTTGGTACATGGGTTCCCAACGCTAACTGAATCCTACTTACGTACATATATACATCCATAGCCTGCAGCTCAGTCACTGTGTGAGGTGACGTTGGGTCCCCCATCCCAACGCCTCCCACGTTGTTGGCTGCCTGCCTATATAAGACCGTCCGTCGCTCCGGTCTCTACATTCCCTTCCTTGCTTCGCCACGGGATTCACATCTCCCTACTGATAACTATAGCCTTTTTGTTTAATCCATGGCTTCTCCGCTGTTTTTTTGTTTGTTTATTACAATTATTGACACTTTGATGTTTATAAATGTTTAAACTCTCAAAAGCTGTATGTGAAGTTATCAATCAAACTGGTTGTATACTTACAACGCCTGACATATGCCGAATGTCACTTCAACACAACAAATCCTGCAAATACTATCATAATTGAAACAAACCATGAAACTCAAACCGATTATGACAGTAGCAATCCAAGCTGTGAGATTTGAGACAAGATTACTGTTCACATGGCCAACTGTAAGTTACATGCTCAAGAGTAAACTCAGCGCACAGCTTGGTCATGTTACAACCGGAGGGCCAAACTCACAATGTGGTATACAAAGAGATCCTTAACAAATAATTATTGGCATACTTTCCCTCAGTTTAAAAAGGTTAAATTTTCTTCTTAATAAAAATTTTAAGGCAGTACTTCGCCGCTGCGAAGCGCGGGTATTTTGCTAGTATATATATATATAGCAAAATAACCGCGCTTGGCAGCGGAGAAGTAGTGTGTTAAAGAAGGAAAGAGAAACAAAAGGAAACATTTTGAAAATAATGTAACATGATTGTCAATGTAATTGTTTTGTCACTGTTATGAGTGTCGCTGTGATATATATATATATAGCAAAATAACTGCACTTCGCAGCGATGTCGTGTGTTAAAGAAGTTATGAAAAAGAAAAGGAAACATTTGAAAAATAATGTAACATGATTGTGAAAGTAATTGTTTTGTGTATTTGGCAGCAGCGTCACGAAGTTGTTTTCGTCTAGCTGCATTAGAAAATGTACCACGACATCTGACACGCCTCCTTTTTACTGTTTTCTCACAGCTTGGATTGCTGCTGTCATAATGGGTTTGAGTCTACATATATATATATAGGCAGGCATATATATGACAGCAACACTCATGACAATCATGTTACATTATTATTAAAATGTTTCCTTTTCTTTTTCATTACTTCTTTAACCCACTACTTCTCCGCTGCGAGGCGCGGGTATTTTGTATATGAATGACCTCCAAAGAGCGCGGAGACTTTTGATCATGTGAACGTGTCTGCAAAAACTGGCGTCTCCTGCCCAGCAAAAGTCGAGCAGCCAGCGCGCGCGCATAGCTGTGCCGGCCTTTGAGACGCTGACTGAGCACTTTTAATTTTTTTCATCCTCCCCCTGAGCTATAGCCCAGACAAATGCAAACACGGGACCCCTTTTCTACACCGCGGCAAAATAATATTAAGGCGCTTCGCACTTTATTTTGCACGTATACGATTATGAGGTCGTCAGCTCGGATTATCAAGACACGCACAGGAGTGAAGGACCGACAGTGCCATCACAGCCGATTAATAGCTGGGACGTCTCACCAGTCTGCACAAGACCCACCGCGACTGTCCCCAAAAGGCGCTCATATCGTCACCGAACACGATATCTTTGGTCACTGAGTGCAAGGGAAAAATAATAAAATATAGTCTATAAGTTATTAAACAGTAAAACATTAACGTTTTAAGAAGTACAGGTACATTAAGCACTACTCGAGTGGTTGCGGGTAAACTACATTTTAAAAGACGGTATAACAGAACAGGTAAGTAGTACTAACAGCAGCTAAAATGTATATGGATCATCTCTCGGTAGTTGATCCCTTTTGAAAGGCGCTACACGACGGCTGTGGTATAGAAATTACATTTTCTATGTGAAAGTCCAAATTTCTGCCTCTGGTAATGTGCCTTACCAGCAATTAAAGAAAAATTGTTTTGTGTCCTCTGCAGTGTTAAGAGAGAAAGGCTTTGGTTTGGGATAAAATGAAAAAAGGTGTAAAGAAAGGAAAGTTGCCTTTTTCTTTTATATAGTATAGAGAGATGTGTTCGGTGACGTTATGATCGCCTTTTGGGGACAGTCGCGGTGGGTCTTGTGTAGACTGGTGAGACGTCTCTGCCATTAATCGGCTGTGATGGCACTGTCAGTCCTCCACTCGTGTGCGTGTCTTCATAATCCGAGCTGAGGACCTCATAATCGTATACGTGCAAAAGAAAGTGTGAATCGCCTTAATATTATTTTGCCGTGGTGTAGAAAAGGGGTCCCGTGTTTGCACTTGTCTGGGCTATAGCTCAGGGGGAGGATGAAAAAAATTAAAAGTGCTCACTTTGACTTAAGGCAGAAGCGCAGTCAGTGTCTGAAATCCCGGCACAGCTATGCGCGCGCGCCGGCTGCTCGACTTTTGCTGGGCAGGAGACCCCAGTTTTTGTACACACATTCCACAAATGAGACACACGGGTTTACCGGCAATGTCAGTAAACATAAACTCAGCCTCCCATCGGTTTTTAAAGGCTCTATGTTCAGAATCACCTTTTCTCTTTGGCATCGTGTGAGCTAGCTTGTCAATAACTTGTAGCATCATAAGCTAGACTTGATTAACGTGGTAAGTGTTTGGCAAGGCAGCTGAAGCGCTGGATTATGGGATCTGTAGTTTATTGTTTTACCAGCGCTTCATATCCCCGGGCCATTAATAACAATAATACAGTATATAAAATGATCTCGCGGGCCGGATATAATTACACGCTGGGCCGGATGTGGCCCGTGGGCCTTGAGTTTGACTCATATAGACTAAATAGAACTTGAAAAGAAATATTTTTTGGAATGTGATCGCGCAAGTCAGATCTAGTTGACGCGCACTACAGTACATCGAGCCCGCGTGCTATTGTGGTTTTGCTTGTGTGCTTCAGTAAGTTACCGTCCCCTCACTCTTACTTTTTTACCGTTCATCTAATGAATACACTGAGTATGGCTTTACCAAAACAATCATTGATCGCGAATAAAGTATCTATTATTCATGAAGCTTCAATAGGTGATCTGTCTTTCTGCGTTAACCGCATGCGTTTTCATACGTGTCAAACTAAGGGGATGCGAGGTTAAAATGAATCGAGAAGCGCGCATACATACTTAGTGCATCCCCTCTCGGGAATCGAACCTCGGCGCTACAGGCAAATGCTCTACTATTGCGCCACGGCGTGTGGTTTGTCTATTTGAGCGTAGCAGTGTAATTCGGTTTTTGTTCAGCACTCTTTGGAACTGTTGCTTTTTGTCTGCGCACTGCGTCAGTTCACGTGAGCCACTGAATATGGTTTTATATGTCACTCGCTCGCTTTTATTGTTTCGCTGCCTTCTTAATTATATAATGCATGTTTTCTTCAGCGCGTTTTGTAGCTCTTCCTGGTTTTCTACGTAATGAGTGATTACGTGAGAGGCATGATGATGTCACACGAAACTCCGCCCCTCGAGCTGAACTCCATTACAGTAAATGGAGAAAAATAGCTTCTAGTTATGACCATTATGTGTAGAATTTCGAAATGAAACCTGCCCAACTTTTGTAAGTAAGCTGTAAGGAATGAGCCTGCCAAATTTCAGCCTTCTACCCACACGGGAAGTTGGAGAATTAGTGATGAGTCAGTGAGTGAGTGAGTGAGTGAGTGAGTCAGTGAGGGCTTTGCCTTTTATTAGTATAGATCATTCGATTTTAATGTAATCTATCATTTGTGACATAAATCTTTTTTACAGAAATGGAAAATGGAACAAAAAATAGTTTCAACATGTTTTCCAAAATGTCACCCCTCAAACGTGCAATTTTCTTAAAGACATTCATCAATGATGGTTTCCTTAAAAGCAACTCTGAGTACTTACCATCGTGTTCTGACCAATTCGCAGACATCCTGGTCTATAAAGAATATGAATCCAGCATGTAGCTACTATTCATATTTATAAGGTTGCATTTGTGTGATGAATTATTTTTTATTAATATCAGAAAAATGAGTGGCATACCATGCTCTGGCATGTGGATTCATAATGCTCATGCACATTTTTGATTCACATACATACAGAGTGTGCCAAGGTGCTGCAGACAACATTATATCAAATTTGAAACTTTTAAAATTTAAAACATCTCTCACCATTTGTAAAGGTAGTACTGTATATAAATAAGGCACTAAATGTTATTCTTTTGTAATATTAAAAAAAGTTACATGAAACTGCCATCCTGACTAAAGTGCCACCTAAAAACCATATTTTGAATTCTGCCCTGGTGTAAAGCTGCATCTATCTGTGACAAAACTTAAAATATGCAATAATATCTAGCCCACCTTTTTAATTATGAGAACCAGAGGTGAAGAAAATCAGTCCAAAATCAAGACTGAGAATTTTATTTAATGATGTTTTAATTCTTTGACACGCTGTAGATTTAGAGACGCATTTTAGTGAAACAAGAAAAAATGGTACTATCACCAGCATCACTACTGTGTGCAGTTCTGGAAAATATTTTGGCCTTACCAAAAAAAAAACTTGCAGAGAGTTTCCATTATTTAATCTGCTTGTACATGTCACGGAGGCCGGTACCTCTAAACTATTTCACCAGGCATCAAGACTGGTGAATAGCTAGAACCATTAATTAATCTGGAGGTCTGGAGTTTGCCGATCTAAGGACATTCTTCCATATTTTCTAATTGTCTGTTTTTATAATACTATTATACCTTGCACACACATGTTAACATTATTCACACATAGGACAACTCCAATGATCTAGAATAATCCCATGTACAACCACTTAGATAATACTGGCTCTTATAAACAGAACAATGACAAGAAAAAAATGAAGCATACTGATTCATAAAATGTAAATTATTAAACACATATATCTAAACCCGTATGCAGTGTTATTGAGCACTGGACTATAATACAAAAAAGAATTTTAAAATTTTCTTTGCCAAGTAGAGCTTTCTTAGTATTACTCACTTGGAAACATTCACTCATGGGGTAAACACATGGCTAAAGCTATCTAGCTAAAAAGCATGCAGACAAATGCATGGGTTTCCCATAACCAGATCTCTGATTCATCAGACCTTGTCTATGATGTGTAGAACTGCAACGCTGCAATGGTCTTTCCATGTTACACTTTAAGCAGATTTTTAGTGCCATATCATATTCATTTTTTTTCAAGACATTTTATATGACAATTTGAAGTTCACATAAAGCAGTGTTTCCCAACCTCGGTCCTGTGGCCCCCACCTGTTGCTGCAGGTTTTTGTTCCAACCCGCTTCTGTTTTTAATTGGACTTCTGGGCTAATTAAGTGATGTGTTATTTCCCATGTTCTGTGTTTTGGGAACAATATAGAAATTAGAAAACTAAGTTATATATATATATATATATATATATATATATATATATATAGTAAAAAAGGCGCCGACCCGACACAGACACAGTGAGGCACACGTAAAATAAATAAACTTTTTATTTTTTTTCACCTTCCCCGTAACCCCCACAGGCACAACACAGTCCCAAATACAGCAAACAAAACACCAACACGCACAGTCCTCCTTTGCACCACCACTCCTCTGTCAAGCTTCGTCCTCCTCCTCTCGACTCTGGCCATTGAGTGGTGGTTGCTGGCCCCTTTTATAGTCCACCCGGAAGTGCTCCAGGTGGTTGATTGCAGAGTTCCGACTGCACTTCCAGGTTGGGCAAATATGCTGCCCATATGGGCTCAGGAGTCCCAGCTGCAACACCCCCTGGTGTTGCACTCAACTCCAAATCCCATGGAGCCCTGCGGGAAACCGAGGCACCGCTCTAACCCAGGGGGACGGCCATCTAGTTTCTAGCGGGAGGTATTGCACCGTCCATGGCTGCTCCCCTTGAACATATAACGAAGGGGCATCCGCCACTATATATATATATATTAAAATGTACCAAACAGTTATATGAGAATAATGTATTTTTTCTTTTTAACAATATTTTCATGTTGATTTTCATGTTATTTCTCTAGGTGTTCTAATTGTTTAATTAATCCATTATTTACTAATTACTGGGTCTGATGCTAAACTAGATGCAGCCTTTGATTATTCAGTGTTGTTTGCCAGCGTGTCTGCTCTGCTTATTTTTAATTGTCATTAATAAGATACAACAAAGGGGAAAAACTGCTCAGAGAAAGGGAAAAATAAAATGAAATCAACAAAAGACAGTTAAACATTTAAATCTATAGCAAAAGCAGAAATATTTCTAAATGTCTTATAAATGTAAAAAAATCATGCTGCTGTGCTTTTCTGAATGTAGAATAAAATTAAAAATAATACCAGCTAATTAAATGAGATCAGTGCTATCAGGTGTGGTCACTGATTAGGAATCTGGTTGGAACAAAAACCTGCAGCCACAGTGGGGGCTACAGGACCGAGGTTGGGAAACACTGACATAAAAGGTGGTGAATGAAAAAGTCGCCCCTGAACATGGTATGGAGCTACACCCTGGTTTTAACAGCAGTATATACTGTATAGCCAGTTATGTTTTGTTAGTTCTGTTAGCAAAGTGTTTGCTGGAGGGAAGACATGCCCTAATTCACTGGAGCAGAATATTTTGATCACTGAGCATTTTGTTCGTACAGGCTCCTTCAAGTTGTCATATAAGAGATTCTTGGAATAATATTCCACAATATAGCATTTGGTAGCCAAGTGGCCTACTATAGCCTACTATAGCTTCTGTGAGAAATGCAGAACCAAAAACCTGTCCTGTCAGTATCCCAGAATTTGCCAACATCACGGATCAAGAAGTACTCATAAGTCAACATGTAATGTTAAACTACTGTTGTTGGACACCATTTTCAGCACAACTTTTAAAATGGTTAGTAACATTCTTTAGCAACATCTTCTGATACTAAAATGACAAATAAACATATCCAGTGTAATATAACATTTGCTGTTAATTTCTTTGCTAATAAAGCACTTAATAGCATTGACACCAAGACTGGGCTACTTTTTGTATCCCATCCTGTATTTCTAAAACATAACTCACTTTATTAATCTATATACTGGTTCTTACAGTTCCTATAAAAAGTATTCACCCTTTTGTACGTGTTTTTGTTTTTATACAATATTGTAACACAGTGGATTTAATTTGGCCTTTTTGCCTATGATCAACAGAGGAGACATCACTGTCAAAGTGAAAACAGATCTATTACAAATATAAAACACAACATAATTGATTGTATAAGTATTCAGCATTTAGTAGATGCACCTTGGGCAGCTGTGTCAGCCTTAAGTCCGTGTGCACAGATCTTCATCAGCTCTGCACATCTGGACACTGCAGGTTTTCCCCATTACCCAAGCTAAGTCAGGTTTCATGGGGATCATTCATGAACAGCCTTTTTCAAGACCAGACACAACTTCTTGGTTGAGATCTGAACTCTGACTAATCCACTCCAGGACTTTAATGTTGTCAGCAGTTATCCTTGTTTTTCAGTCATTCCTGTATAGCTTTTGCTTTATGCTTTGGGGTTGTTGTTTTGCTGGAAAACAAATCTTCTCTCAAGCCGCAAATTTCTTGCAGACTGCATCAGATTTTCTTCCAGGATTTCCCTGTATTCATTTAAACCTCTACCCTCAAAAGCTCTCATGGACCTATTGCAGAGAAGCATCCCCATAGCATGATGCTGCTACCACCATACTTCACACTGGGGATGGTATATTTTTGATAATGTGAAGTGTTTGGCTTACACCGAAATTGGCTTTTAGTGTGACAGCTGAAAAAACGTACCATATATACTCAAGTATAAGCCAACCTGAATATAAGCCCAGGTACCTAATTTTACCTACAAAAACTGGAAAAACTTATTGACTCAAGTATAAGCCTAGGGTGGGAAATGCAGCAGCTACTGGTAAGTTTTAATAATCAAAATAAATACCAATAAAATTACCGTACATTAATTGAAGTATCAGTAGGTTAAATGTATTTGAGTATTTATTTCAAAGAAAAACAGTAAACTAGCTCTGTAAGTGGAGAAGAGGGTCAACAAAAACAATATGGTATCAACAATGATACCTTACGAGTACAACCACCTTAGCTCAATCAGCAACCAAGCTAAAACACAAAGAGTTAAAATCCTTTGAAACTGGATTCCTCCTCATCATCTGTATGTCCAAACAGAGCTTCCGCTTCAGCTGGTGTGAGGTTATAAGCATAGACATTGTCATCATCACTGAGTTTGCAGTCATCACCATCAGTGCTGTCATTCTCATACAAAGCGCTGTCTTCACTGCCATCCATAGCATTACTAATGCCACATTTCTTGAAGACGCATTGCACCATTTGTTCCAGAATGTCTTCCCATGCATCTCGAACTCAATTTGCTATTAATTCTATGTCGGGCTTCATTAGATTTCCAACTTTTGTCAGTCGGGCTTGACCAGATCACATCCATTCATGCCACATCTTTCGCACACAGTCTTTGAAAGGTTTATTTAAAGACACATCTAGAGGCTGCAATACAGATGTAAGCCCACCTGGAATAACGGCCAAAGTAACTTGATAAGACTTTGCCAGTTTTTTAATGTCATCAGATGTGTGGGCTCTGAACATATCCCAAACTAGCAATGATGGTTTCTTCTTTAAGGTAGCTCCTGGTTGTCCGTTCCAAATTTCTTCCAGCCATTTTTTTGTTCCGTCTTCATCCATCCAGCCTTTAACATGTGCGCGCACTGTAATTCGTGGTGGGAATTTGGCCTTTTTAGGCAAGGTGTTTCTTTTAAAAATAATGACAGGCCGCAGCTTAATTCCATTAGCCAAACATGACAGAATGACTGTGAAATGTTTTTTTTCATTTCCTGTGGTTCTGAGGAAAATAGTTTTGTCTCCAAAACTTGCCACAGTTCTGTTGCTTGGAAGATCAAAAGTCATAGGTGTTTCATCCATATTCCTGATATCTGCCAGGTCATAGTTATGAATCCCTCTTTGTTTTATGATGAATGATTGGAATGACATCACTTTTTCTTCAAGATCTTGTGGCAACTTCTTTGAAATATTTGTTCTTTGTCACAAACATAGGCCAAACCTATTCATGAAGCGGGTACACCATCCTGCTGACGCAACAAAATTTTCAATGCCTGGTGCTTTATATTTGGCATCCTTAGCCATTTGAAGGGCACGTAGGCGAATTCCCATGCATGTTACCACTCCATAACCCATTTATGCAATTCAGTCTCTAGAACCCCATAAGTATTTGTTAAACCACGTCAAGCTTTTTTAGCCTTTGGAATCTTTTCCAAGTCAGCCTTCATTTTCCGCCACTCCCTCACTTGTTTTTCATCAACACAAATTCCCTACTTGCAATACTGTTATTGCTTTCATCTGCTCTTGACACAACCTTGAGCTTGAAACCAGCTTTGTATGACTTGCGTTTTTGTTTTGGTCCAGGATTAGCGGTACTGGTATCCATTTCTAACAGGATAAAAAAAGAAGACTTTGAAAAAGAACTTTATGGTTCCAGATCAGCAACAGCCATAATATGGTAAACAAATACCGTTCCGATTTCTCCCCACTCATGCACCCTCACCTCTCCATAGCGCAGAATGACAGCGTCTGTACACTGTTGTTCTACGGTTCAGTCTCCGCCAGCAATCAGACAGAGTCTACTAGTTGCTGCATCTGAACTGCAGCTTAGAATACTCCACTCTGCTGAGTGACAATGTGTTTCCTTTATGTGAAGCGGTTCTCAGTTACTGTACTTACAGTGAGTTCTCTAATCAGTACAAGCATGGCCTCTTAGATATGGTGGGGCCAGGGGAGGACTTGGACCATTTGAATTGCTGTGGCAAAGCATACACAACCCAATCACGGCTACTACCTAGCCAGTATTTCACCAGCCTGGCTGGTAAATTGATACCCCGGGCAGTCATTGGTATTTTTTATTTACTGGCCCATTCTCTCACTCACCATCTCTCTCTCTCTCTCTGCCCCCCACCTCTTCTCTCTTTCGGCCCCTCATATACACTCTCTCTCTGCCCCCCAACCTAACCCCTCTCTCTCTCCACCCCACCTCTTCTTTCTCTCTCTCCCTCACCCCCCCCCCCCATCCTCACCTGTTCCATACCATGCATCTCTCTTCCTACCTCCCCTCTCTCTCCCCAACTCACAGGCCTCTCTCTCTCTCCACCCCCCACCTCTCTCTTCTCCCTCTTCCAACCTCTTCCCCACCACCCCCAGTCTCTCTCTTACCAGCCCATTCTCCCATAATAATAAAACAGAATGAAAAAACTATTGTAAATTCAGTGGCGCTTCAGCAGGGGAATGGAACTTAGGATGATTATTCACTCAGATGCCTTAAATAGATGCATTTAGCGGCGTCGGTTGCACAGGGCAGCCACATTACAAGTGGCTGTTCCATGCAGCAATCAGGGGGACTGTATGTCAACAAAGTGACTACAGTCCCCATCTAATCTGGGAGAGTACAACCAACAGAAGAGACTGATATTTAAATGTATAAATAAGATCTAGAGAAGGAAGATTTCATTGTTGGACCTATTTAGTATGCACCTGAGTGAATAATCATCCTAAGTTCCATTCCCCTGCTGAAGCGCCACTGAATTTACAATATTGTTCAATTTGAGACATCCATTGCCTTTTTTTTTTTACTATTTACCAGTACCGGTAACTGGTTTAGCAGCACACCTGGAATGTAACATGCACAGAGCCGTCACTCTTTCCCCTCTTCCTGCTCCTGGCTCTGCTTCGAAGCAGAAACCTGTTTGAAATTACAGCACGGGTGGCATTTTTCTTTTCAAAAATAAATTTTCTTTCTGCTCTGTCGGTGTCATGGCAGAACAAGCCCAATGTACCCTCAACAAATGTACTCAGAAATTCATGTGCATTATTGACTTGTCCTATCATGTAGCAAACAGCAAAAGCTGTTCCTTGATTAGGTAACAACTGATAGTTGAAAAGCCATTTCTGCTGGATTCAACATGGGTTTTCATTAGCATGACTAAAAGCAAACCCTTGTGCTCAGTTTGTTGAAAAACAATTGTACTCCCATGACTGAGAGATGTTCCTTTGAAAGGTTGATGGCCTTAAAGTGGCTAGGAAGAGACTGGACATTTGTTATAATAGCATATCTCCTTTCTCTTGAGTATATCTTTTTATTTCACCCTGCTGAGCCAGTTTGGTTTAATATTTAACATTAACCTACTGTACTTGGGATAGGGTATTAGGGTATTACTAGAAGACGAGTCCCGGGGGCGCGTGACGTCACTCCATCACACCTAGGGCGGAGCAACGATGGAGTTACTGCAGCACGCAGAAGAGCGCACTAGCCGCAGGTGCACAAGGGGTCCGGCGGGCACAGTTAGTGGCCATCTGTTGCCCGCACGGAGCCTGAACAGACCTGGCAGCACATAGCCTGGCATGAGCCTCCAGAGGCTGCACAGCACCACACAGAGCCCGCAGCATTTATTCCATCGCACGGAGCCCGGACAGACCCAGCAGCACACAGCCCGGAATGAGTCTCACAGAGGCTGCACAGCACCACACAGAGCCTGCAGCAGCTCTTCTATCGCCCACAGACCAAACCAGGTACTGTATACTCCAGCTTTCTGTCGGGTTGGTGGGACCTGACTCGAATATAAGCCGAGGGTGACGTTTTTCAGCACATTTAGGGTGCTGAAAAACTTGGCTTATATTCGAGTATATACGATAATTTTGGTCTCATTACACCACAGAACCTTCTTTCAGCTGATTTCAGAGACTCCCATGTGCCTCAGTCATACCGACTAGGAGACCTTGGTACTATAATGTAGAAATGGTAGCTCTACACCACTGAACTACCCACTTTATAAACCTCTGTAGTAAATAAATTATTAAAACTAAATGTAAACATTTAACATTGAGTCAGGTTCTAGTGCTTGATCGCATGTTTCTCACATGTTGAAACTCTTCCTACCCATGTGTTATGCAACAGGCAGCAAAAACAATATCTTTACAAAATGCAATCATATTCAAAAATAACACAATACTCTTTCAAAACAGTGCAATTCTTTTGAGAAAAAATACTTAGAATATGTTCATCCATACAACTGCTGTCTAGAACACTTGAAATGTTTTCTTATAAACTAAAAAAGGGGAAAAAAATAAAACACAAGCACTACAGTAGAACTCACAAGGACTCTCTTTGCTTACTTGTGGTTAGACACAAATACATTTTTATTTAGCAAGCACTGTGATGAACACATAATCACAAAATGATGAACTACAGACAGAAGCAAAGAAACATCTACTCTTGTCTAGGGACTTATCCACACTGGCAAAACCACAGTTCATATCAACCTGAGACATTTGACTAGGCCTACTTTCTGTTCTGGACCTCACCCTGACTTTAACCCTGTCTTCTTGAAGGTTTCTCACCTACTGTGCAGTCAGGTACTGGTCTACCAGAAGTGCTTCTTGTGACGATGAAAGCTGATCTTGCCGCAAGTATGAAGTCTGCTTGGAAACGTCTGTAAATAATGCACTGAAATAATAAAATAATGTAAGTTATTTGTTCTGCTGTTTTTTTTCTGGTTGTAATCATTTAGAACCTATGTCTTGCAACTGACCAGTAGCTGTTTGAGAGTCTATGCTTCACTGCATTTTATGGATTGCCTGTAAGTTTCAGTGTTGTCTTCAAGTGTTGTCTGGACAGGCTGTAACTGCACAGGTAATTTTGTTTCTCTTCTGCAATTGAAGTAGGGGTTGAGGTTCTTGTCTGCTTCCTTCCATTCTTCTCCTCCATCAGCTGGGTGAACCTGTTCTGAAGACTCTTCATCTGTTGCTGTAAAAGTTGGTGTGTGGAAAATAGTAAAAACAAACTAACAATTCTTCTTCATCCTCCAACAGACATGACATGAAAATTAAGAGGATGAAAAAAAAAGTAATCAATTTCAAAACAAACAAAATAGCACAGGCGTACAACACAGGGAAAAAAATCTCAATGGAAAACTTTACATGCCAAAACAGACCACCTGTCTTCTAAAATGTCTGCCGGCCACCAATGTTCAGCGATGCCTCACACAGCCTCTTTTCACTTAACATTACAGTTAAGTACATTTTCACTTTTTCTCTGGGACATTAACTCATACAGTTCCTCCTTCTGGCAGGACTAGCTTATGTGTGCTTTTTTGCCTCTTCCTTTTGCAACACTAATTTACTTAATCACATGCCCTTCCTTGGAAAGCACAAATTAACTCTGGGTTGTTGTCATGCAGGCGGATGAAAGTTCAAATGGCATGACAGGCCTCCTTGTACCAAATTGAACGGCCAGTGATGCTTCCTTCTGCAGCATGCCATCATGTTGCTGGCCCTGCTGTTTCTCTCCCTGAGCCTCCTCATACTTACCACACAGGTTAGTGCACCCCTAATAACTATTTAGAAAAGCTATACTTTTCTATACTTTTACTTTCAAAGACATACACTGTGATATGCTCAATCACAGGCTCAAAACAGCTCTCAATTCCCTGTTTAAAGAATGACCACCCAAAGGCTCTGGAAAAGAACCTATCTAGTCATCTCTTGGTCACAGCCTTACTGTTGCTCTCAGGAAAAATTAAATGACTTTATGGGTTGTCAAGATTTCATAGTCCTTTGACAACAGGTTCTAAATAAAGAAATAATAAAGGCTTCAGGCAGCGTGTAACAATATTTCAATTCCATCGCAGTTCTAATGTTAAGCTTTTGCTAAAATAACAACTCACTATGGCTTGTCTTATCTTACATTTAGTCTCCAGATGTTATTTCTTAGGCAGAGGCTGTCAGATTCAAACATTTAGACCAAAAAATTGCAGCATCTTCATTAGTAATGGAATTGGTATACTTTTTTTTTTTAGCAATATACCCTGAAACACTTATCCTACCTACAGCTGATAAACCATGCAACAGATTATTCAGAAGAACCTTCCTGTATCATCAGGAAATATTTATCCAATGCAACACATCTCAGAAATGACATAGAGTGTCACAGAAAGCTCTCAGTAGAAAAGAAAAATGTGTCTAGTTGACTCTCGTTTAAGCTGAAATTTCTGGAAGCTAGCAATTTGGCAAGTACACTTAATGCATGCTGTTGACAGTATTTATCTTTGGCAAAGCTACCCATGGATGCTCATTTTGGTCATTATGCCGTTGCCTTCTGTTTCTGTTGAATCAAATTTTTAAAGTACTGGTATGAAAATAAATGTTGAGTTTTACTTGTTTGTCTTTTTATTGTCTAATACAGTATGTACTAGAATTTACCAGCTAAAACACCAGTAAACAGTATTAGATAAATAAAACAAATTAAAAATCATTACTTTCCAAATTTACTCAAAGTATCCAAAAGATACCTTTAAAATAGATAATAATCCAGATCATACAGCATTACTTAAGAATTTAAATATTTTCATTAATAAATTTTAAGAATACAAATCTTGTAGTAATTATTACCAACTTATTGAAACTCGCTTGCGAGATTCAGAATAGACCAAAATATTGACATTCTGTTGGAAAAAGTGGTATAAAGTGTCTGCAGTCAGTTCACTTTAAAGGATTCCACCGATCATTTCTTAATAAATTTAAATCTGCCTGTACTGTTTGAGAGTGACATTTATTCAAAAACTGATTTATTTTTGAGTATCGCCAAAGTCTTGTGTTGAGCTTGTATGAAATTACTGCCTTATGATTTATTTATACGTGCATATATACATTCTCAAACCCGCTTAATTCAAATCACAGCTGAGGCAGCATTGGGTGCAAAGCAAGAAACAGTTGTGGATGGGGCACTACTCCATTACAGGGCACATAGACTCACAGGGGCCAGTTTAGAGTAACCAATTAACCTAAAATGTATGCCTTTAAGGTTATGGGATGAAAACCTGAGTACCAGTAGCAAACCCCACCAGACATATTCAAAATGTACAAACGTTTCAAAATGAATGGATTGGATTTGAACATGACACTGCATCACTATACCATCCTTTATTATTTATGTAGTATTTTACTTTTAATATTTACAATGTTAACATGCCCTTAATTGTTGAAGGTATTTTTAAATTTTTACAGTGTTAATTTAAAAACTTATCCTACTTAACATACTTTATTATTACATAAAGAATTAGAAAAAAATATTTAAATTGCATAAATCATTACAGAGCTGAACAGAAAATCAAATACAAATATCAGAAGCAAAACAAAAACCCAAAAGTATATATTAAAGTACAAATCTACAGCGCAAAATAGAAAACAAAAATGCTGTCATGACTTAAACATCCTGTGTTGCCCCACAATCCTGTGCATAAAAAGAAGGTCAAATACATCAAAGTTGGCAGACTATAAGCTTTTCCCTAAACTGACTAACAATCTGCTATTGTTAATATTCCTCCTACTGCAGAATCTCTTTGTTGGCATGTCTTTAAGTTTAGAACTGATTTTAAAATCCTCTTTTTTAACTTTAAAGATATTATCAAGCAATGGGATGGTACCTCTCCAGAAGGAAGTTAAATTTTCTAACAATAAGAAATACAGACTTGCCCAGCTGTATCCCATGTCACTTTTGTTTGTGAGTATTAGGCTGGCTTTTCTCTAACATCAGGAAGGAAATTTTATAGTTTACTAATGTAAACACTTTACTTTTTTCTTATACAGGTTAGTAGCAGTTCATTTTTATTGTAATACTTATATTTTTGTACAAATGAATAACAAATAGAGATAAATTATTCACAGCTGATCAGTAGCTCAAATCAGGGTATGCTATTTTAAAGTAGTGAACCTGGAGAAGCTAAGACTTAAGGGGTATCTCTTACATAAGCAGACAGATCGTTCCACTGCTTTGGGGCTTTATAGCTACAGTCTTCACCTCCCACTGTTATTTTATTAATCCTTGGAATCATAAGTAGGTTGTTGTCTTGAGATCATACTGTGTGCTATGGCTTGTAATAAAGTAATAATATGTTCAAATAAGTTATCGGGCATTGACAATTTAAGGTTACAACAACAACAACATTTATTTATATAGCATATTTTTATACAAATAATGTAGCTCAAAGTGCTTTACATGATGAAGAAAAGAGAAATAAAAGACACATTAAGAATTAAAATAAGACAACACTAATTAACATAGAATAAGAGTAAGGTCCGATGGCCAGGGAGGACAGAAAAAACAAACAAAAAAAAAAACTCCAGACGGCTGGAGAGAAAAAAATAAAATCTGCAGGGGTTCCAGACCATGAGACCGCCCAGCCCCCTCTGGGCATTCTACCTAACATAAATGAAACAGTCCTCTTTGTATTTAGGGTTCTCTTGGAAGGACTTGATGATGATGGTCATGTAAACTTCTGGGTTTTAATCCATCAATGTAGGAACATCATGGTGTTTTGATTAGGTGGTGGTGGCGCAGGTCACCACCACAGAAAAACGGGAAAAGAAACAGAAGAGACAGTAGGGGTTAGTACGGATTTTAGAGCCACCATGAATAGTTATGATAATAAATTGAATATACATCAGGATTAAAGTAAAATGAAGTTATGAGAAGGTCATGTTAAAGTAATGAGTTTTTAGCAATTTTTTAAAGTGCATATATATATATAAGGTTATATATTTAAGAAAACAAATTTTGACTGGTAGCCAATGTAAAAGGACTTAAGAACTGGAGTTATGTGTTTGTACTTGCTGGTGTGATGAATGGCCGGCTTCATATTCCGGCCCTCACCCCCAGGCCGCCAGGAGGAGCTCTCCCGAGAGCATGGACGGGTCCCGAATTCCAGCAGGGCCTCATGGACTATGTAGTTTTTATGCGCAGCCCTGCTGGATACCTTGGAGAGCACTGGGAGTCGCTGTCGGGAGGCCAGTAGACTCATTTGTGCACTATGACCCGGAAGTTCGTCACATGAAAAGCGACGGGCTTCCAGGGTGAAGAAAAAGTACTATTTACCCTGACCCGGAAGGAATAAGGACTTGTGGACTGTTGGCTAGGAACACTTCCGGGTCAGAGAGTATAAAAGGACTGTGGGAGCTCCCAGGCGGCGAGCTGAGCTGGGTGGTAGGTGGGCAACACGTCTGGGAGTGGAGGATTGGTTTATTTAGTATTGTATTTGGTTAATGAATAGTGTGGAGTGGAGGGTGCTTGGTGCACATAATTATTATAATAAAACAAAGAATTATTGCACTTTTACCTGGTGTCTGGCGTGGTACCTGAGGGTTCAAAAGAGCGATACTGCCCCCTACTGTCACACTGGTTTTAGTAATGATCATTTGAGCAGCATTTTAAATTAACTGAAAACTGCATAAAGTCTACTTGATCAGGCAGTGTATAACACATTGCAGGAGTCCATTCTACTAGATATAAAAGCATGAATGAATTTCTCTGTGTCCTCAATATTTAGAAAGTGTCTAAATTTAACGAAATACAAAAAAAAATGTTTTAGATAGTTTTGTAATGTGTGTTTTAAAAGACATGCTAGTGTCAAAGACAGCGCCTAAATTACTTGCTGATACCATAAAAATAATGGCTAGTCCAACAGAATATTGTTATATCCTGCATGACCCCAACCAATAACATTTCTGGGGTTTTTTTTGTATTCATAGACAAGTGCTTCTCATCCATCCAACTCCTTTAATTTACTACCTAATTAACAGCACTGTTAGAAAAATGTAATTTGGTCTAAAAGAAATGTATATTTAGGTACCACCTGCATATGAATGAAACTTAATGTTGTTTTTTTTAATGATCATTTCCAGTAGAATCATGTAAAGTGAAAACATTAAAGGTCTGAGTACTGAGCCCTCCGTGACACCAGATTTTACTTCTGAAAATAATGATGGAGTACTGTCGATACATTTTGTACACACAATAATCTGCTTAATAAATATGAACTAAATCACGAGAAGACAGTGCCGAAGAGCCCAATGTAATTTTCCAGTCTATGTAACAGAATACAATTGTCAACAGTGGCAAACACAGCATTTAAATATAACAACATACTGTTATAAGTTTGTTATAATATTAAGGTTAATGTCACTGTCTCTGTAAAACACTTGTATGGATTCATTCACATGTGCAAGCAAAGTTTGGCACATGTGGTCTAGTCTGCCTGCATTTAGAAACCACTAGGTTAGCAGTTTGAAGAATGAAGGGGACAACTACGCAGGCATTGTACTATTTTTGAGATGAAATTGAGTCTTTTCCTTTCCTTGTTTGGAGACCAGAGAGAGTCTGCACGTGGAACAGACCAGTATAAAAAGGCTTGGACAACAGCCAAACCCTTTGAAGCCTATGGATGGATGATGTCATCTGCTCAGAAAATCCTTTCAGCGCAGTGACGAAAAAATGGCAGACTCTATAGATCAAGATCCCACCTTGATATTGTCTTGCTATGGCTTCCTTTTGTCTGTTATGCCGCGTAAATCGTCATTAAAGAAAGCTAAGTTATAATTCTCTTATGTGATTTTTGTACTGCCGTATCACTATGGGAAGGATATCGCCTTTTACATTATATCTATATAGTTTCTGGTTACTTAAAACGCTGCAATTTTAAAAAAAACGTATTCCAACTAGGGAGCTTTTGCTTCTAAAGTAAACACATACATATGGTGAATGTTGTTTTTAAATAAGAATGTCATTTACAACACTGGTTTTGTGACCAGTGCAGAACCCAGACTGGAATTTCTCAAATAAATTGTGGTGTGTAAAGTGAGAATGAAGCTGCAGGGGGGCTACATTTTCAAATATTTCAGGAGGAAACAGTACAGTTGAAATAGGTCTATAATTGTTAAGCATATGTGAGTCTAGTTCTTCTGCACTTTTTAAACTGTGGTATTTATCAGTGAACTGTGACTTACATTTCTGTTGTTAAGTTACATTTATTAAAGTGGTGTATGCAAATTTTATTCTATACCATCTTCTGTTTTCTTTCATTGCATTTTATTTATAGATAATTTGCCTGTTGTTGGTATTACTGGAAGCTAAAACACAATTCTGCGTGCTCTGCCAGAGCTGGTAAAACATTTGCAGGGCACAGGATCAATGTAAACAGGAAAAAGAATTAAAAACAAAGTTGAAACCCTAGCCCTAGAACCCTAAACTTCCATAGCCAAAAGATCAACAGCAAGAATTTCAAAGAGACAAGCAATAAGTAAGGAGTTTTTTTAGATTTTATGCACAAATTAACAAGTAATGGCTGCTTAAATAGTGTTGAGTCTATTATGTCATATTCCAGAAGATTAATAAATAACATCTGAAGGATTGCTTTGTGTTAAATAACTTGATCTGTGAAATAAAAATGAGTATATGCACAATATGCTGATTCTAACTAAATTACAACTTCTGACCCTTAACAGACTGATTTTTACAATGTTTAAATATTCCTATTACTGTAAACCAATTTTAATTTAAATATTCAAGAATATATGTGCAATAGTTTTTAAAAATCTTCTCAATTTTGTCAGTCATAATTATCAAAAATGACCTTTCACAATGAGTTCAGTCTCACAAATTTTAGTTAAGGTGACGTTCTGTATATCGTTGACAGATACCTCTTCATCCACAATATAATTATAATGTCACTACAATACTGCATAATATTAAGGTGGAGTGGGGGTTCTCTGGCTAAGGATACATGTTGGTATCTGGAAGGTTGCTGGTTCAAATTCCATTACTGACAGAAAGGATCCTAGTCTGCTGGGCTCTTGAGCAGGGCCCTTAATCTGAAAATTGCTCTTGGGGGGGTGGCTTTACAATGGCTGATCCTGCTCTCTGTCCCCCAAAGATCATGTAAAAAGACAATTTCCCAAAGAAGATTAACAAAATATATCAAATCAAAAAAAATCTGATTACTTTACTAGCCTTAAAAGTTATATTCAGAACAAATCAGTTTAAACTGTTGTGTCACTTTGTGTCCTGCTTTGAGGTTTTATGCTTGAGCTGGACTGTACAAAGTACCTTCTGTTGTTGTCCACTATTACTTTTCTCTCATTACTGTTTTGTAGGTTAATACTGTACTTGTCCTGCAACATTTACGGTGTCTAGCAACATTTAATACGTACTGTTTTCAGTCTAACAGGTATCCCACCAAAACAAAATATTAAGATGCAGGCCACACCTGCATAACAATCAAAGTTACTATATTCTACATATGGCCTGACACACAAACTAATGAAAATAAATCATATAATAGATAATAAAGATTTTGTCTATCACTGCTTCATATAGGTAGGAATTTGGTGGACCTTTCATTAAAATTTTCACAGTCAGGTAACTCTGTTCTTTAATTCAAAACCTCAAAAAAAGAACCAATGTCACAACTTCTGTAATATACTCTATTTAGGACAATCCTTTCTTGGTAGCAATGGCTGTTGACCCAAGACACATGTTAAGCTGGGAATATAGCAGAAAAAGAAAAATGATCATCTTGTTTAAACATTACATTTATTCACTTTTTTGTAAGTCAAAATCTTTTGGCTCAACTGAAAGAATTACTGATTATCATGATACCAATAGTGCTGTAGTTATTTAGTTAATCTCTGCAGGCAACACTTTGAGGAATTATTTGATGAGACAAATTTGTCTTTTTCATGTATGTGCATTTGTCTGAATAAGCATGCAAAGTAATAAAAATCTCTTTTTCTTATACATCACACAGGTTGCTTAAAGACATTTAAACATTCCTGGGACTATGCAAGATAAAATGGTATTTTGATGATGAAAGTATGATAGAATATAGGAAAATGAAGAGGAAAGTATTAAAATAATTGCAAAAGCAACAGGAAAACAATTATATCTTTAGGACATTGAAACTATTCAGGATTCATTTGAATTTTGTAAACTGAAGCACTGCACAAGTGATAAACAAATTATTCATAACATGCTTGTAAATTAGAGATTCATTCCAATTACAATTACCGCCATTATATAGCTGTGAAGGGTGCAGGTCTTGTTTTGTTGCTGACTATGACGACTTATACTCTCATTATGCACTCTTCCCTTAAGTGGCTTCTATTACTTCAAATGATAGTACAGGCAATGCTCTACAGTCATTGTTGACAGAATGGTCCCCACTTATAGAAACAGAGGGTTCAGAAAAATAAGTTGATGGATGCTTATCATTTAATAGTGTCATATTATAATGTTGATTACTATCTTATCAAAAAAGAGTCAAGAGGAAACAATATTTAAACTTGCTGTTTTAATACACACTTTTTCTCCAAACGATAGCTATTTTTCTGTTGGAAGAATTGCTTTGGGCTAAATGAATCACTGTAATAATCAGATCAGAGTCTCAACATGAAAAAAGTAAATATGAAAGCATAGCCCAGGAAATTAAGGTACCAAAAAGAACAAGAAGGAAAATAGTTACATAAATAGTGTACAAACCAGGAAGTCAAATGATCAGTTGTCAAAGTTAAGATTGGAAGAGGTTGTAGAACAAAGCATGAAGTCCTGTCTACCTGAAATTCCTTTCCTTAAATAACTATAAACACACACACACACACGCACTTACACCAACAGTGAAAATTAAGTTCATCTTCACATCCTTGGGAATTGGGAAGAAAATTAGAATACTCACAAGGACATGAGGAGAAAGTCTCCTGGAGCTGTGAGGCACCAATGCTAATACAGTAACTGCACCACTTTGATGTTTTTCCAGTTAAATATTAAAGTGAAGTATAAAGTGGAATTATGTGAGATATTAGATTTTTATATTTGTCATATTTGCTGTTATTCCCAAGTAAAACTTGGAGGGTGTTAAAATATATCTATTAATCTGTAATAGTAATTAGAGCAAGTAAACTGACAAGTAAAAAAAAATGGCACAGTTAAATTACATAAAGATAATGAACTGTGCACTTTTTATTTTTAGGTTTCAAAATGGGTTTACTGAAAACAATGCTCTAAACAGCTCCTATAACTGAAATACTTTCCAGGTGCAAGAATACATTGTTTTTTTTACAGGAGATCACCATTAAGCAAGCAAAATTAAGTTACCCTTGTGTGAAGCAAGGACTCTTCAGGGTGATTGCCGCAACTGTAAGCGACTGCCCTTGTACTTTATTCACAGACCAGGATAAGGACACTGGAAAAGAAAACTAACCGCATTTGAATTCAGTTGGCATATCAGGTAAAATACTCGGTTTCCTAAAATGAATAGATTTTTGGGGGGCTAAACAGAAAAAAGAATAAGTTTCATATAACAGACCAACTTAAACAATATTGTTTATTTTTATATTATTGAGGAAATCTAAGTGCATCTACTTGACCTTGTGAATGAATGGAAAAATAAAGAGAAAAACAGCAATAAATATGATGTGCAATTAGACAATACTATAAAACATTTATAAATCTCAATGCACAATCTGATTTATATTTTAACTTAATTAAGTCTAAGGCTGTCAGCTTCGGCTGTTTAATATATGGTGAAAACCAATGTACCTAGGTTCAAATTCTGGCTAGAGCACTACTTGCATGTTTCTTTTTTTTCCTGTTCTCCATTTTTTCACCTTCATCCCAGGTTGTGTTAACTGGTTTTACGAAATTAGCTCAATGTTTGTGATTTTGTTTGTGTGGGTAATTGAGTGCTGTAATGAACTTCCACTCTCTTTTCAGAATTGGTCCCTGTCTTATATACAGTGTTGTTTGGGTAGGCACCAGCTTCATTTGACTTTAAGCTGAATACCTGAAATATAAAATGGATGAGTTATGCATTTATACATTGGTGAGTACAATACTTCTAATAGATTCCTAACTTGTTTCTCATCATGCAGAAACAGAGTATATTTCTCGTTGACCCAAAAACTTGGATTAAACAGGTTTAGTAAATCGATAGATGGACAATTGTTAATTAGGGATTCATTTTATTGTTCATACAGGCAGTGGACTTAAAACAGAAAAATATCTCTTTTGCAAAAGCTATAATAGTTTTGACTTAAAGTAAATCATAATAAGCTATGTATATCCAAATCGTTTATGATTATTAATTTAGGAAATAGGTCTATACAATATATACAAATAATCTACATAAACAAATAAAGTGACCTTAAATTACTCCTGCTGTTCAGTACAATATATCTTATTTAGCTGTATTAATTGTATAGTATTTGCATTATTTGACTATGTGGATTTTTTATTTTATTTGCTTGCCTTTGTAGATTCTCCATTTGGAAACTCCAGTTTATCATTCATTAGTCCAAATTCTTTGTGATTAAATCCCGCACAGGCACATAGAAAACATGTAAATTTCTCACAGACAATCAGTGGATTCAGGATTTGAACCCAGGATGTGCAGTTAAGAATGCTATCCATTGTTCCCTGTTCTACAGAAAAAGCTTGCCAAATTATATAATTGTGTTATGTATGTGTTTGTTATGTATTACCTTCTTATTTTAGACAGAAGGATTTTTGGAATGAAGAAAATGAACATATTTTAACAAAAATGATAAAGGGGATGAGAGATACTGATGCTAAAGGAATATATTAGGGTTAACCACGTGCAGACAGACATCCTTGCCCAACAAGGTGCTACTTAATATGAACAAAAAAAACAGAAAAAGCAAAAGACCATCATTTTCAAAAACTTCAAAGACTAAGGGTGTTTAACTGGTCACAGACATTGCTGCAGCAAGGCCACAATTAGGTATTTGGCAAAGGCGACTCTTATAGGACACAGCAACTGTGAGCCTGTCCACATCTACATGACAAAATTTAATCAGATTAAATACCCTAGAAATGTGCCATATTTCGAAATCTGTTTAAATCCTGACAACATTAAAACAAAAACAGAAATTTACACAGGTTTAGTTTATGTAGGTCATTTGGATGTTTAATTTTATTCCTGGCCCTCTAACTATTAATGGGATCTGTTCAAAATCAGTAGAAGCAAAAAGATGATGACAGTGATTGTAGGCATGGATTTAAGACATCAATGGTAAAATGACCAATTTACACTGAGAACAGGTAAACTACATTCAGCAGCAGATCTGTCAATATTTACAATTAAGGACATATACAGTAGAACCTCCGGTCACAAACATTTCCGAACATGTACAAATCGGGTTATGATCAAAAAGTTTGCCACAATTTTGCATCTGTTTACGACTACACACTCTGGTGGCGAACTAAAACACTGGAGGCCAGTTTCCCTACGCGCGTTCAGAAGCGGCAATGATTTCCCATTCTCCGTTTTCCATTTTCTTTTGTTTGCATATACAGGGCCTAACAAAGCAGCTGATGTTGCAAAAGAGAGTTACAATGTTAACCAAGCAGAGGCCTCAAGTGCTGGAAGAGGTGGAAAAACTGTTGCTAGTGTGGTTGAACGAGAAGCACCTTGCAGGGGATAGCGTAAGCGAGGCGATCATATGTGAGAAAGCCAGGAAGATTTATAGTAATTTTCTGAAAAAAAATCCTTCTTCGAGTGGCGAAGGTGAGGAATTTAAAGCCAGGAGAGAATGGTTTGAAACGTCTCACAAGAGAAGTGGCATTTAATTTTTTTTCCCTGTGCTTAAAACTCATAAAAAAGTGTTTACAGCGAGCGGTTCGTAAGGGTCTAGCGCAAACTCTTACAATGTTAGTTTTCTCTGTTCAAGATTTTCTCAGTGTTATTCAATGTTTTTATATTTAGTTTACTATTACACTGTACATTCTATGGTATAATTAACTATTTTTGTGCTTAAAAATATATATTTACATACAGTTTGTACGGTCTGGAACGGATTCATTGTATTTACATACAATATTATGGGGAAATTACGTTCGGATTGCAACCAAATCGGGTCGCGTCCAGAGTTTTGGAACGAATTACGGTCGTGAGCAGAGGTACCACTGTAATCGGTCATTACATTATTTTAAGTATCAGAACTAATATGTTTAATAACACAATAGTGCAAGTAAAATACTTTCTAGGTGCTATGGTATATGACATTAAAGCTAAATTAGGTAATCATGCAGACAGTGAAGTTTATTTGCACACAAAGGCACATTGTACTCATTCAGATGTATTAAGGAGATACTTCAGATCAGTGTAGAAACAAGTAAATACAGTGTCAGATTTAGTAATATGTATGCCTTTATCAATATTTTGTAGAGTGGTTCAAGTCTACAGTAGGCTACATTATTTCAGCTTCAGACAAAAGACTGGGACTGCATTTGAATGCATAGCTTCCATGAATACACATTCAATTTTTGGGGAAAAGCCTGTAGCTTTTTTTTAAAGTAAGTATCAACCCCAACAAGAAGGAACATTATTTTAATCCAAAATACAGTATTAAAACTCACTATCACTGGATTACAGCAGTGAATTATATTTTATAGGCCATATAATATGCTAGATTTAATTTTAGTTAATTACATCTCAAGGAATTAATTATAAATTAATTTAGTTATAAATTATATTTTTCATTTTGAGTCATTTTTATCAAATTTAAAAAATTACTCACATTTTCCTGCAGTGCCATTTTGTTTGTTCTGTTGGAGCTGCATTTTTGGGCAGTAATTGCTAATATGCAGGTCCTGGTTGCCAGGCCATACCCCCAGAAGTAACGTTGCTTGACATTACTAGCGCAACACTGCTTAAGCTGACATCATACTGGACTGTTTGTCTAAGACTGTGACTCTCCTAAGTCATATAGCGATCATCTCTGGTTTATGAAATACTGTTTAGTTTTCTGACTATGTTTACTGTTTTGGCTCTGTTTACTTGTTTATTATTTCACAGTTATAGTTTTTGCCTTGGTTTTGACTTCTTAATACCAATTTTGCATGCCCCATGCAGTCACTACACAAGAATCTTAAAAAGAAGAGTATCATATATCTGCTCCTTATAAAGCAAAACAGCTCTAGTTAATTAAATTATTTAAATGCAAACATCTTACTGCTTATTGGATTACAGTAATATTAATTTTCTGTTAATATGAATTTTAGCTGATAGCTTTACCTTTATCCTTGTCTTCCTAAAAGCACAAAGGCAAATTAAAATGCAGTAGAATACATATCCTCCAGCTATTGACTGAGAGCAGACCACCAAAAAAACCTACGGAAAAGACCAGAACTGCACTATTTTTAGGTCTGGGCCCACTGGATTGCACACAACTTGGCCTCTTTAAAGTTCAATGTCTCTAAATGTTCAGAATGGAGAAGTGGAATACCATAAAAACCTTGGTCAAAGGACTAAACTAAATAAAAACCTTGAAATGTAAATAATTTATTCAGAAGATTTTAAAACAAACAGCAAAAGAAGAGCAAGGCAGGACAAAAGAAGCAAAAATATGTTTGATAAAAGGTAAAATCTTAAAACAGACCAATCCAATAATTCACAAACCAAAAACAATACTTTTTAACACTAGAATCCCTAGAGCCTACGAAAAAAGTCGTAAATTAAATTAAATTCTTTCACATGTTGTAGACATAGAACACACATAAAATTTATGTATTCCAAATAACGATATCTAATTTACCCTATAGAATTCCAGGCACCTCACACCTAGATAAACAGACTTGAGCTGGGAGAACTTTGCGACTGACTATAGCTGAATTAGTGGGGGATGGGATAGCAGGCTGCTTGCTTTTTGTTCTGATTGACACATTTGCAAAACAAAAATGCTGATGAGGACATGCGAAGGAATTTAAGGTGGCCCGGTATTATGACTTTTTTTGAAGAGTTCAGGGATTCTAGTGTTAAAGAACAAAGTAGTTCAAGCAATATAATCCAACTATCATAAATCAAAAGATACGGATCAAAATAAAAACACAAGCCCTAATGTCCCAACACTAATGCTGTGCTTATGTAAGGCTGGAGACTGCCCCACAGTTGTGACGTCACAAGGGCTCGCTCCACTACGCTCAACATATAGAACACAAGATATACGAAGGTAAAGACTAATACATAAAAATTTAACTCTGTACAAAAACGTACTACTAATTGAAATATAAATAAATATCTATGCATGCAAAGAAAACAAAAATATATTCAAGAAAAAATGCATCAAGGAAAATAAAATAAAATAAATAAAAAGAAAAGAAACTTAAGCCAGGCATAGCCCTCAAATTCTGGAATAATTTACCTATTGTACATATCCAGGCAGCCCATGCATAGGTATATTTCCTGTTGAAGTTTGTAGCCCTATTTTGTATGCTAATTAGACCTTGCACTGAAAATGTCTGCTAATGGAAATACTTTCTTACTTATTCTACAGAAAAATGTTCCAAATTTAATAAGACAATGACAGTGAAACAATATTACTGTACTTTTAATCACAGAACAAAAATAATTGAAACTAAAATTAACTGTGGATACATATAGTATATTGATCTTATGCTTAAAGATCTAACAATTTTTGATAATGACAGAGTACCTCATAGAGCTGGAAAAGGCATAATGACAACAAAAAAGCAATCACTAACTGAAGATTGGCCTGTCTTTGCTGAGGAATTGCTGAGAGTATCCTCCCAGCAGTTATACTTTCTGAAATGGCATGACTAGGATTCATACCTAGGAAGCTGGGAATTTGAACCAGGTTCTGCTCCTCCTCAGCTGAATGGACAGCTCCTGAGCTGTGGCACTACTTGCTCCGCTGCTGATAGGTGCTATCTTTGCTAAGGTATTGTGGAGTGTCACATCTCCCATCCCGGCAGCTATACATACTCCCTGAGATGTCACAGCAACAAGGAGCACTTAAGTCACAGGAAATTATCAACAGGTCTGCCTGTTGGTATCTGAAGACCTGTGAATGAGCTTGTTGTGAGTGCTGTTGATTATAGTCGGCGACACGTGTGTTCATTCTGATCAAATTATGCCTTCTGATCTTGAAACAGGACCTTGGATTGGATGTGTTTCCTTCAGCAACTGATCAAATGTCACACCATATCATTTTGAAATAGTCAAATTTTGCAGTTTGCAATGCTGGCCATAAATGATCTTTCTCTGTCCTGTTTCCATTTTAAACCCTTACAAATCATAATTAATATACAAACATTCCTACACATAAAAAAAAATCTACACACAACTACAGTGTGTGTGGGACATTTCTGGATGATGATGGCATTGATGCCATTGACTGGCCCACACACCCCCAGCTCTCCTTGTATAACGACCCATCTCCAGGTAGTTCCTTCATGCTCTTAAGACTGTGCTTGTAGACACAGTAAACCTTCTTGTGATGGCACATATGAATGCTACCAGTAGTGACAAGGACATTAGCAAAACGCAAAACTAGATAAGAATCAGTCAGGAAGGATAAGGTGAGAGCAATTTTCTATGGCCACCTCCTACAAAACCATTCCCTTTTTTTGGGGTATTCTTACTATTGACTGTCCATTGCACCTGTTATCACTTTCATTTGCACCAAAGCAGGTGAAGTTGCTTACAACCAGCTACCTAACTGGACAGAGTGATATCACTGAAGCTTAACTGACTTTGTGTTAGACTGTGATAATTAAGTATTCCCATAATTTTTTGAGCACTAGATTTTAATTTTAGCTTTTGTTGATGTAAATGCTAAAATCAAAACATCATAAATCATCTTTTATAATATCTTGTAACCAAATATTATTAAGATGAAAACCAAATGGGTAGTTTTAATTTTTAGGAAAAATAAAATTAAGTTTAAAAAATAAAAGCACATGTGAAATACATCAGAAAATAATTCTGAAGAATTTATATACTGTATATCACAGTAAACTGTAAAAGGCTTATTAAAATGTAGGGGAAATGGCACCACCAGGATATTGCAAAACTTACAATATCATCTAAAACTAAAGTAGGAAAAGGTATATGGATCCAGTGGAGTGCCTTGGTTTAAGCCCACCCAGGGATGCCAAATTAATGTATTTAACTGTGAAGCATTTCTGTTTTGCCCACCCAAGGTAACCAATTAAATGTAGGAAATAATTTTTGTATGTGAGAAAAAGAATTTATTAATTGATGTTAATCAATCTGTTAATTATCAGTTTTGCTGAAGGATGGACTCACTTTGATTGGCTTCAGGTGAGCAACAGTATAAGGAAGTCTGATTTTAGTTTTATGGTTAGTGATTGTTTAGTCTCTGTTTGAGTGTATTTATTTTCTGGAATATGTGTATGTCATTTGTGTGTTTGTTTAAGAGCTGTAGTACTGTGAACATTGTAAAGATGGAATCCATTTTGAACCTTGGTGATTGGTAGTGCTCAGAAGCCAAGGTAGGACAGGTGAGTGAGAAAGAACTTTCCTTTTATAAAGGCAGCAATTGCCTGGAAATGAGGTTGATCTACAAAGTACAGCAAGAGTACTTTGTGTAAACAAAGCTAGCCAACTAAAGAGTAGTTTGGTGGCCCAGTGTGGCGATTGGGTATTTGGAGAAAGAAAAGTAAGGGCAGGAATTGGGGGTTAGTACATTTGAAAGAGACAGTACTGCTGCAATAAATTATTTCATCGAAGGTAGCACACAGCTCAGCAAGCATCTTGCTTGAGGCATGAACAATCACTGTGCCACAGTGTTCCCATGTTTAATAACATGCTTTAACTCCTATCATCATGAAAATATCAAGTATACATCTCAGTATTTTAGTTATTCAGAGAGCTGTAATATCACGAATGTAATGGATTCTGTGTCCTGTCGGATGAAGAGAAAGCCGGTTTAAGAAGCACGTAGTGATTCACACACATAGAGCACATAGATGATCAAATACAAAACAAAGCATTTAATGTGATACTTTAGTTATGATGGGGTTTGAGAAACTAGTAAATTAAACAATTTTAAGATGAAGTTTATGATGTTCTACTTTAATGACAAAATAAACTATGTGATTAAAGTGGAAATTTAGAGATTAAAGTTGACATTTCGTGCTTTTTTCCCCACTGTGTGCCTATTTTTTTTCTCTGTATCCTAATAAGCTTTCATATAACACTCAGACTGTGGGCTACGACTCGCCTTTTCACGGTGACTTTGAAATCTCACAACTTCTTTTTTATTTTTGGGACTGTGTGACTATGTGAACTTGAGCTTTCAAGTTTCTCCAACACTCTATGTCACTCGATCAACTTCCTTTTGTTGTTTATACCACTGTTTAAACCCACAAATAGTACGTTTTTCCTTGCCTTCACTTGGTATTCGCTGAAATTCTTCTATTTCCCCCTGTGCTTTTGCCATTGCCTTTTCACAGAACGCTGAGCTTAAGGGCTATTTATATTGATTTGCATATTCAAAGGCATAATTATGGGAGGAAACGGGGCGGGACAGCAGGTATGTGCATGTGCGTTACTTTTCACGCTGACCGGGATTTATGCAGCGGAATAACGTGGAAGTTGGCGTTTGCACAGATTTATGCATCTGGATTTTTTTTGTGCGCTTTTATCCATACGCCATGTTAGAGTGTGAGTTATACGCACGGCGTTATGCATGAGGCCCCTTGTTCTTTCAATTCTCAATTAGGCATGAGTAATGGATGAATGAATAAACAGAAAACATAATATTACAGTTTTCGCAGTCCACCCTCCAGATGTAATTACACTGAATCAACACAAGTCACCCTATGTGCTTTACCACCTTTATAAATGACAAAACAGGAAATGTTACTTATGGCATCTAAAGTAAGACAAATTGCCTCCACAATGGATTAATTTCCAACTAGCTTGTGGAATGTGTAATTGCAGTAATTGTAAAGCCAATCCTGAGCATAATTAATATTCTTTCAAACAAGTAATTCTTAAGTCTTTGTGAGAAAAAATAGATTTAATATCAATATGTTAAGAATGGCAGAATTATCAACTAATTTAAATTGTACTTTTTCTTTCAAATTATTTAGAGAAAATTGCAATCTTGTAACTATTATTTTATATAAAAAAACAATGATAGAAAACAGATACAAATCAGTAGGCTTTTGCCTCTTAGGTCTTAGTCATTGACTAGCATACAGTATAATTGGCTGACCAGTCTGCCAATTTTATGATGCAGAATATCATAAGTTGAGTGTATGTACAGTACCTGAAGATCTTTCCAAAGTGAAACTTGTTAGCATTTTCCTGAAGTATAATTTTAAGTAAAAAAAATATTCAAAATGTAAGTAGAGCAAAATCGAAAGGTACGGCTAATTTGATAAGATATTTAGTGGCACAGCACCCTATAGAACATAAGAACATAAGAAATTCGACAGACAAGAGGAGACCATTCAGTACATCAAGACTGTTTCTGTAGCTAATGGCTATGCTGCCCTAATAACTCATCCAGATTCTCAAGGTTACTGCTTAATCTACAGTAGATGTCTCTGTAGTTTGCTCCAGACTCGCACAATCAGTTCTTTCTATAAAGAAGTTCTTTCTGGCTTCAGGTTTATATGCATTTCCCCTTAATTTCCAATGATATCTTTGAGTATGTAATTCACCCTTAAGCCAAAAGAATGTTGGTGGATCTTTTTATAATTTTAAGCCTTATAAGGTTTTTGTTTCAAAAGATTTGAATAAGGTGAAACTGTTATGACTTTGGGGCATTGCAGCTAAATGTTTGTCTTCATGGAAATTTAAGAGTCTATTCATTTAGAGTATATCTTGTTTTTGGAAGAAGGGTACCCTTTATATTGAAGTGATGTCTAGAAGCTGTGTTTAATTTAATTTTAAACTGTACAGTAAGGAATTAAAGCAGCATCAAAAGTGAATGAACAGCAATAGGCCTATAAACAAGTTTCTTATAGCAATCTTAGGAAGGTTATTTTGAAGTCAAAATTAGGTGTTTTTGTTTGATATTTAAAGTATTTTTATGTTTATATTTTCATATGTCTGCAACACTTTGCACTTACAGATTTGAGCGCATTATATAAAAATAAACTGACTGAACAGAATAGTAATGCTTACAAGGCATGTCCTAAAACTGAAAATCAGATTTCCTTTTAAAGTACTAGAGGCCAGAACCAGCCTCTAATTTCTCAATAAAACTAAATGACAAAAAGTTATCTTTCAGTTATGTTTTAATTATAGTTTATGTGTAACTTCTGTATTGTTATTTTCCATGTTTTATTTTTTATTTCTGTAATGTATGATATGAGTGACTTTTTTTTTTTTTGCACTTTGATTAAATTTTACTTAACAGTACCTGGTTGATTTTGTATTTAGTATACTTACATTTATTAGAAATGATCATAGTGTTAATTAATGATAATAATCCTATTATATGTGGTATATCTTTGTTTTTGTTGATTAATTTGTGGAAGGCACCTTGAGTTGCACGTAAATGAATGAATAGGTGCTATATAAATAGTTATTATTATGTTTGGTTATCATTATTTAGTAATAGCAAAACAGTTGGGAAAACAACAGTTCTTATAAAGCTGGAAGCAAAAATTATTGGTACTAAAAAGCAGAAAGAATTGTAAATACTACCAAACTAATTCACAATTCAAACTGTTGATTCAGGACATTGCCCGGTTATTTACTAAACACATTAAAAAATGATGATTATTAACTACAAATTTATATTCACAACAGAGGAAATACTAGGCACATGGAAAGATCCTTCTTCTTTTTCTTTCTCTTCATCTTTTCCCACTTCTATTACGGTCAATGTTTTCTAGGTTTCGGCACGATATTTATGGCCAGATGCATTTCCTGATGCCAACCCTCCCCATTTATCTGGGCCAAGATCCATTATAACTAAATATGTAATTATCCAGTAAAACCTCTCCATTTATTTAATGTCCGGTTTTAATTAATTAATCATTGTGAACCATTTTCGATCTACAAATTTCCCAGCATTAGTTCCTTCCTTTTAGTCTGATGTCACCGGGATAGGCTATGCCCTTCCGTTACCCCAAATGATATTAGTCAGGACATTGGTAATGGATGGTTGGGTTGATGTACACTACAAGGATTTAAGAACATAAGAATAATAAAAGATAATAAGTATAGTAGAGACTAAAAGAAGCATTGACACATTTTAAATTCATGTGTTCTTATAAGGCTATTTTATGCATAATTTGCGGAACAGTTCGAGAATCTGAGGCACAAACATTTCAGCCAAGTTATTCTTTGTTTGCTTTCTTCAATAACAATATTAGCTAATTTGATTTAATAAATGAAGTAATATATTTAAATTTACACAGTTTGCGTTATTTCAGGCGGTTTTTTTCAAAAAAGTTTATTTCAACTTCACTAGGTACCCTATTTCTAAACTAGCTAAATAAGAATATTAATATTGTGATGTTGGAAATCAAATGCATTTTAAAAAGGAACAAAAGATATTGAACCTCAGACTACTTAATAACTGACATAATTAAACACACTAATAAAAAAAACAAAATCTTGCATTCTGTATAAGCATACTGATTTGCTCTAAATTTCACTTCATAGAATTCAGTACAAATTATATTCCAATAACAGTTTTATTAGTGAAGAGTCACATTTATTACACGCTAAAAAATAAAGATTTTAAAAGGAGTTTTGGTTGTCTTATAAAAGAAGCATATAATATATTTGTGCCACGTATTTCAGTTTGCACATTTTACAAAGTAATTATTTAATCTGATTTTCATTCACATACTATTATAATTACTTTTATTGATTTAACTGATACCCTTTAAACCAATTCCTTTTTCCTTTATTAAATGAAGATTCCAGTTAGCACAGTCACTGTTTATTTGATAAAAAAGAAATAAGTGTTGAATTTTCAATATAATCACTGCTAAAAGAAATAAAAAAGCATGAAAGTACCCTGAACATAGAATAAGTAAAATGACAAACAATGTTTGCTACTCAGGTGCCATTTGTTATTTTTTTTTTCTTCAGTTGCACAGTTCTCAGATAACAGTTTGCTTTGTAAAAAGAAGTAATTAACCTAAAGGCCAGTTGTAATGTTTTTATATCAAATTAAATTCCATTTCTATGTAAATGCTAAGCCACAACTCCTGAAAATTGCTTTAACAGTATTATAGAGTAGTATTTCTATAATACTGTGAAAAATACATTGGAGCTAGCAAAAAAAGAACAGGAAAATCCAAAACAAAGCATTTACCCATCCTAAAGAATTTGGGATTAATAGCTCATAACATTTTTTTAAAACTAAAATTAGACAATTCTGTCAAAAGCACATATTAAATTTGATATACTCTTAGAAGTCATTCATTATAATTGTGAGAAACTTAACATGTTACAACAGTAAGCACATTTGATTAGGAAATAAAAGGTAGTGTTTATGACCTAAGGACAAAATCACTTAGGTCTTCGGAAAAATAAAGAGAGATTGCATACATAACACTAAATTGTTGGTATGTTACAAATTTGACACAGTGTTGTTTGATATACCTCTAATTTCTAAGTGAATGTTCCCAGATTACAGATTTTCCTTAAGAATATGAAGAGTTTACCTCAGTACTCAATACTTTTTAAAACTAATATATCTCCAGTATTGTCATTATATGAAAACTAAAGCTGAATAGGTTTTGAATTCAGAAAACGTCAATTATTTTAAATATAGCACTGTGCAAACGCTTTAGGGGCATGTTAAACAATTCTATAACACAATAATGCCTTCAAAAATAATCAAATTAAAAGCTTGTAAACATCATAAAATGTATTATAAAGATTACTAAGGAGAAATAAACTAAAATTAATATTTGGTTTGGCCATTTTCTACATTTAAATTTCAATTCTCTTGGGTCCACTGTTGTGCAGTTTTGTTCGAGATTGGTTGTTAGTTTATTCCAAGCATCATGGAGGACATGCCCAGGTTCTTTTGCAGCCTTTGGCTGTCTTGTTTGCTTCTGTCTGCCCAGGTAGTCCCGGAGAGCCTTGATTATGCTGAGATTAGGGTTCTGTGGATAGTTTTTTATGATCTTGTCTGCGTATTTTGGAATTGAAATAGACCCTCCTAGAGATAATCTACTGAAGTACTCTGGTTAATAATAATAATAATAAACATTTTATTTATATAGTGCCTTTCCAATGCTCAGGGTTCATTAATGGAGCCCTTTCTTAGATAATCTACAATAGCTATTTACCAAAAATTAACCTAATCAATCCCAGACTTTCACATTGGAGCAGCATTATTGGATTTTTACTTGCTATCTATCCAGTCCTCCGGTGGCACTACTTGGTGTAACTCACTGAGGTGGCCTTCCACCATGGCCAGGTGTGGTTCAAAGGCACCTCACCGAAGTGCTCAGTTTAATGAATCAGTGACCCAAGTCTCACAACTTGGAGTGGTCTAGTGGTTTCTGTGTGATCAGAGCTGATTGCAGTGCTGGACTTTTTACACTTCAAAGAGGCTTCCGTTTAAAGTATCTCTTCTCTGTAGCTCTGAGTTTCCATGGCTGAGCATATGGTTTCTGGTCCTCAACAATACCAGTTTCCTTCTTCTTCTTCAAAAGAGCTGGGACAGTATATCTTGAAACCCCTGTTTGCCAGGAATTTTCTGCATGGAGAGTTCTGCTGTGACATCACTAATTCGCTCACATTTTAGGTTTCATTTGCCTTGGACAATCCATGTTGATTAACTGAAACAGAAACAAACCAATCAAACCACTATTTAATTAATCATGACCACCTGTTTTGTTTCATCAAGGAACTATGAACAGAATATTTCAATAAAGTAAATTTCTCAGTAACATTTCATTTTTTGGAATATCATTGGAATGAAATCTGGAATTTATTATTTTTCTACTGACAATTTAATGTCTAAGAATGATTGTCTATGACAAAATGTATGCAAACAATTTAGGGCGTCAGACTTTTACACAGTACTGATAGACATCTGATATCTAAAATCCTTTGGTATTTAGTAGAAACAGCATTATTTTGGGTATGTCTGTATCAGAACTCAGTTTTAATAAAAACTAGCATTTATTTTCTTTAGCCTGCTAAAAGTATACAAAAGGCAGCACTGGAAACATCAGAAAATAGGTACAGTCATACAAAATAAAGTTGACTACTTTTAGCAAATAGCCCTAAGTAAAACAAAATACAAAACTCCTACTGAATCTAGAAAGATGTTCCTAATAGAAACATACTGTAATAAAAATGTACATTTGATTTCAGTCTGTAACACCCAGTGCAAATTTTAGGTACTTGTAAAAGTTAGAGCTTCTTATTTTATTATTCAGTTTAATTCTCTCAGTGACATTCACGTAGTAAAACGAACTTGCCTCTCCCTCTCTGAGTTGATGGCATTTATTTCCTTTTCCATTTCACAAGAACAGTGATGACCACAGTGGGTGCTGTGGCTGATACTTACTCAGAACTATTTGTTGTACTGGCAATCAAAGATACAATGTCCCATGACCGCTATCAGACTGGACAAAGACAGGACCGTAACAACAGACAGCTTCTTCTGTTGATTAATGGACAACTACTAATAGCAAAGTAACTCTGCTTGGCATCATAAAGTAACATGGTTATTCCACCTGCAGCTCTAGTCATTTTAGTATGCGAGCAATTCACCACGCTAGTGTTTAGATCTGGCAGTGTTATGCTAATGGTGTATACACTCAAAAAGAAAAAGGCTTTGATTTCAGTCTGTAACAACTGATGTAAAGTTTTGCTACTTGTAAAAGACATCATTGAAGGAATATAAACAGACACACAAACGCTGGTGAATAATGTCTTCTGGGTACCTTGTCACTTGAATTTATTGTTTTTCAGTTTTATTCTTGAGTAAAAGCACACTTGTTTCGTTATACCTTTGTGAAAGTGTTTATTTTATATTCCAGTAACCACTTGAATGAGATCAAATCTGTCTCTGCCTCTCTCACGCACACACGCACGCGCACACACATACACACACACACACGTTCATACATTAAACGTCACTATTTGAAACTGACAAGAGACTATGAAAAGTCTTAGCAATGGAGACTGGACAAGTATTGACTAAACTGATAAAATACTTAATGTACATTTGTGTCTTTTGTTTTCTTATTTGGCAACCCACCAATAAAATAACACAGGTGGCTCAATTTAGCTGGAAAATATAAATAATAATACAAAGAGAAAAATTCTCAAAACCGTTTTTCCAGTACTATTATTGAAATCCAAACCAAAATTATTACTCTTTATTTCCTTTTGCATATATAAAAGCATCACTAATATAAATTTCCTTGAAGCCTGTTTTTTTTTTATAGTAGTTTTCATACTATTGCCAGCATGCATGTTGCTAGTGTGTAGTACTGGATATGCGTCATTCTGCGCACACTGTTTATGGCATCAATTAAATACTAAAAAAGGCATTAAAGTAGTAGAAAGTGCAGAAAAAAAACCCAAAACCCTCCCAAATCCTGACAAAGATGTCAACTGCTTCTTTTCCACAACTGATGAGGGATCCACCCTTAAGTTGTTCTGACAGGCATCATCTGTGTTCAGTCAAGGGTCCTTTGTTTCCTCTGCAAATTTTTAATATAATGGAGCCTGCTATATCATGCTTTCCAGATGGCATCATCAAAATGTGATGCCTAATGCAGAAAGGAATATAAAAAAAGTTTAAACTCAAAATAAAATCAAAGTAGATACTAAAAATAGCACAACATGCATTTACATTCATAGACCCTGAAAACTGACTGCAAGCTTTCATGATGTCTTGTAAATATAATATTTATAGATACTTTATATCTTGCTCAGTCATGACATAAACATGGCTAAAATAACCTGTATGTGATTTCTAAGTTTCACGTACGTACAGGAAGGGTTTCAAGACATAGTTCTACCTCAAAATGTTTTAAATATGATCTTTACATAACTAAGTCAGTGAATGAATGCATTTATTCAAAGGATTCATCACTAATTTCAGCCTTAAAGGTTTTTTTTTACTAAGTTAACTTGTTATATTTGCAGATTATCAGAGTCTAGGGTGATGTGAATGTGTTTTCAGGCTTTTTTATATGCTGACACATTTTTATGTTTATTTATGTTGATTTTTTTGTCTTGTAATGTTGTTTCTTTTTGCCTGTTTGGCCTACCACTAATCATGTAATTTATGGCAGCGATAAGACATTGCTATACCATGATCTTTTATTACACTCTAGCAAAATACCCACGCTTCACAGCGGCGAAGTACTGCATTAAAATTTTTATTAAGAAGAAAAGTAAACTTTTTTAAACTGAGGGAAAATATACCAATAATTATTTGTTAAGGATCTCTTTGTATACCACGTTGTCAGTTTGGCCCTCCGGTTGTAATATGACCAAGCTGTGCGCTGAGGTTACTCTTGAGCATGCAACGTACAGTTGGCCATGTGAAAAGCAATCTTGCCTCAAATCAATGCCAACCTTTTGTAGGGTCTGTCCCTGAGACTTATTAATTGTCATTGTGAAGCAGAGCCTTACTGGAAATTGGAAGCTTTTTAATTAAAATACGAGATTAGAGGGTATAACGGGGATGCGAGGAATAAAAACTCTCTCCCCTGAGCCACTGCCAGTAAAAATAGTTGCCTCAATTAGGTTCTTTTGCAGACACGTGACCTGAAGTCTCATGCCATTACAAAGTTTCGGTGGCTGTAAGTTTCTCAGTAACATTATTGGTGCCCCAACCTTCAAAATTAGATTATGCTCAGGAGTGACTGGAGGATTCAGAGTGTGGAGAAACTCTACCGGATAGTGCACCACGTCTTCCATTTCTACAACTGAATCCACAGACTGATATGATTTCGGTTGTGAAGGTAGTTCTTGAAGTAAAATGTGTCATGTCATTTCTTGGTGTCAGGATAGCTCTCTCCCTCAACCATGACACGTTTTCGTTGCAAAGTTCAATATGGCAGCCGACAGTGGCGTCATACCACCGAAATAAGTACGTACATCGGTTTCGGTTAGCACAGGGAAGCCGTCTACCAAATTTCATGAAGATGGGGCCATAAATAAGAAAGTTTAACATGGCGGACGTTGTCAACCGTTATGACCATTAAGCGTAGAATTTTGAAATGGAACCTGCTTAACTTTTGTAAGTAAGCTGTAAGAATGAGTCTGCCAGAATTACCTACAGAATTAGTGATGAGTGAGTCAGTGAGGGCTTTGCCTTTTATTAGTATAGATGCCTCAGTGTATACCTTTCCATGACATTACTGTGCAAACTTTAATAAAGTCTACCATTGTCACTCCCAATGTGTTAATTTTACCATGTGAAAGGGTAAACTATACAATATTGTTGCTATTTTGGTTACCAAGAAATAATGGCAGATTGTCAGCTAAACAAAACAAATAATTAAATGAAAAAAATTGAAACAAAGTAGTACAGAGAAGAGCTGAGAGATTATTTTGTGGTTTCACTTCAGATACAGTACAGGCCAAAAGTTTGGACACACCTTCTCATTCAATGTGTTTTCTTTATTTTCATGACCATTTACAGCACTCCATCACTCTCCTTCTTGGTCAAATAGCCCTTACACAGCCTGGAGGTGTGTTTGGGGTCATTGTCCTGTTGAAAAATAAATGATCGTCCAACTAACCTGACTTCTGCACAACACAACTGCTCGTCCCAACCCCATTGATAAAGCAAGAAATTCCACTAAATAACCCTGATAAGGCACACCTGTGAAGTAAAAACCATTTCAGGTGACTACCTGTTGAAGCTCATCGAGAGAATGCCAAGAGTGTGCAAAGCAGTAATCAGAGCAAAGGGTGGCTATTTTAAAGAAACTAGAATATAAAACATGTTTTCAGTTATTTCACCTTTTTTTGTTAAGTACATAACTCCACATGTGTTCATTCATAGTTTTGATGCCTTCAGTCATGAAAATAAAGAAAACACATTGAATGAGGAGGTGTGTCCAAACTTTTGGCCTGTACTGTACATTTGGTTTGCATCTGTAACAGCCGGTGTACATTTATAGGACTTGTAAAAGTTAGTGTTTTTCTTTTTTACTTTTATTCTCTGTCACGATCATGATACATACTACCGCCCCTCCCAGGGATCTGACACTGTTAGTTTTTCTTTGAAACAGGGAATAAATGTAGATGTGAGTGGTGTTTTGAGACAATGGAACCTGGACATTCTCTGATCTGGATGGATAAAAGCTGACACATATACGCTGGTGAATCTGCCTTATTCGTATCTCACCATCACTTGATTTTTTTTTTAATTCAGTTTTATTGAGTGTTCCTGCTCACACTGAATTAGTATGCACCTTATGGTCCATGATGTCAAAGCCGCACTGACAAAAAAAAACACTGAGACATAGTTATATATGATATTTGGAATTATTCATTTTATGACCTGAATAGTATATTTTGGAAAACATTGTGGCACGGATGCAACATTATTCATATTATTCATATTCATTCGCATACCATCTTGCGGTTGTAATCAGTGACCGCGTGTTTTTTTTATTTTCCCCGATCTTGCCCAGTCTCTACATTTTGGTGCATGGTGGTGTTTCTTTTGTACTCCAGGGCATGCAGAGGAAAGAATAGTACAGAGAGGTCAGTTCCGCACTATATGCAATCATCAAATTCAAATGTTAACAGTTCCCACACACCAAAGGACTGTCCTTCCTACATTTACGATATCTGTACCTGCTGCAATGTACACACTTCTCTCTATGCTGTCGTTCCTATTACTGACACTGACTGAGTTTGCTTTCCTGGGGGAAGCAGCTGTCTTGGAACAGAAGCTGGTCGATGTTGCATCCTCCTTTTCTTTTTCCATTGCCTTTTCTTGTAAGAAGTGACGATGAAGCTCCTCTGTAAGGTGAGCCATGAACACTCTTCTTTTCTCAGTGGCCCCCGTACATACCTTGTACAGTACATGTGCGTTGATCACCACCAGGTCAAGCTTGTTATAGCACAAGCAACCGTCCACCTGCGTGTTCCTGCCGCACTGAATAAGCTCATACCTTCTGGTGTGCAATGTCAACACAGCGCCGGGGAAAAAAGGCAGAGACAAATATATGTGACATTTTGAAGAAATAATTTTATGACTTGAATAGTATCAATCAGAAAACATCATTGCACTAAAACAATATTATTTGAAAATGAAACAATTGCTAAGGTATCATGAAAAGTTCTGTTTGTGATTATGTTTTGTGATGGTCTTTATATGAAAAACATTTATATGTTACTTATATAAAAGCCAGATTGAATAATATTTACTTATATACCGTCTTCAGAATAACCTACAGCATTTACACACAACACCACACAGAACTGGACATCATCCTTTAAGACTTTGTACCATAAAACTGTTTAACTGTGTTAAGGTAAATAAGAAATCTCAATGGATAGTAAACAGGCAACGGAAGACCTCCTTTCTCATGTTGCTGTGTAAAGAGCTCATGTCGTTGTCAGCCAAATTTCTAGCTTTTACAAGCTTTTGACTGATGGGGAATTAAATACCTTAAATCAAAACACAACAGTTTACCCCTTTCTCACCCAAAACTGTGCAGAGCAAGGGCAAGCTGACTGTGATGTCCCTTTAAAATTAAGAAAGTTTGTAAAATTAAGAAGATTATAATTACCATATTAAGAAGTAGGATAATTATGATTTACTGGCTAAAATTTGTTTTTTTAACATATGGAATTGATATTTAGGAGTTTTTATTCTTTTTATTTATTTTAGCAAAACAAAATTTGTTTTGTGTTTCATTTTGGCCATCTTTTGTTTATGAAGTGATATATCACCTGACTGAGATTGTCACAGTGTCATGTATTTTCATCCTTTGGTGGAAAAAGATGTCTAAAATCTCTAGCATAGTGTGTTTCTAAATAGGCCAAGTGATATTAGATTTATTTTTTTTTTATTATGAAATCTTTTCTGTCCATGACTATGACTTATATCTTGCTCTGGTTAGTTTACAAAATCCTACACTGATCCTTATCTTCCATGTTATGGCCTTTGCTTTGTTATTTTTGATGAAGCAACATCTGATTTCTTTTCTATTCAAATTTGCTGCCACCAAGTGCATTGAAAACACAAAGCTCATGTGTCTGACAACACCTGTAAAGGGCTTCACTTACCATGTGAGATAATGCATGTCTGAAATATAATCTGAGTTTAAAGGCAGTGCTGCAGAAAAGCACTATTTGTACATTCTGAATGGCATATGTGTAAAAGTAAAAACCAATGACTAATGATTCTTTAGTTCACTGTCAACTCTTTAATAACTCATTACATTCTAAGATTAGAAAATACTGTTTTTTGAGTCTGTTTGTCTTTTGTTAATATTCTATTTCTGCCAGTAAATTTGAGGAGACATGCAATTAACAATTTTATTGTTCTATCTGCATTTCATACACATACCAATAAATTTAACTTGAAACAAAAAAAGAATAATATTTGTTTTCACGCTTTTTCAACATAGTATTGTCCAACTCTCATTAACCATATTACATTGTAAAAAACAGAGGGACAAAAGAAACAGGCACATACCGGACATCATGCTGAATGTACTGGGTAAGACTCAGACAGTCAGGCATATTAATTATTTAATACCAGAACACAGAACAGGTAGATAGGTAAACCTCTATGAAAAATGTCATATAAAATAACAAATGCGTTGCTAAATGCTGGGGCAATTCGAGCCATAACCTTGTGTTGTCCTCTCTGCATCCACACTTTGCCAGGCTGTTCTTCAGTCACACACCTGCACGCTTGAGGCTGCCTCTTTGAGAAGCATTTCCTGCTTGTAAATTAACAGGGCTCACGACTCCTTCCTCATCAACCACACTACTTTGGCTCCTCCATCCATCCTCATATTGTCAACCTAGAGGTGCTCATCACACAGTCTGCTCCTCACCGTCACTTCCTGACCCCTCCAAAGCTCCTCTTTAAATAACCAATGCTGCAATTTGTCAAGCACTTGGACAGTGCCTCCTAGAATGGTGGGTAATAGACAGGATGCTTCTAAGGAATTTGCAGGAAATCTGGTGGTTGGCTCCATATTGACTGTAAGTGTTCTCTTACTGCAGTAAACCTGTGAGTGCCTGACTCAATAGATTAATTCTTCAGCTTAATTACTGCTCTGTTTTATATTTAACGTGTTACCAATGTTTGGTCTTAACATCTGAAGACCAACATGACTCTTTCACAGACTGTCTTTCAAAACCACAGGATGCTGCATTGTACGCAACTTCACAGAGGCTCTCTTTATACTGAACATCCTTGGTTGTTTATTTTCTTCACAGACAGAGTTGTAGTTTTACTTTTATGTTAGTACTGTTTCCCTTTCAGCATATTTGTTCTTTTGTTCTTGTTTCCCATGATAATTGTGTCGTTGGATTGATGCAGATTTTCGATACATATGTTTATACATATGTTTATATCTTTCTGTTTCTTCTTTTATTTTGCAAGTTCGATTTTGCCATTGGGTGCAGTTTTTAAAGGACTGTTTATTCTTATTTTATGAATCCTGACAATATGGAGAACAAAAATAGACTGAATTTCTGCCTACTCACTGAACTGGTTAGCTTACACATGATAAACTTGGCATTTCTTATGCTTTTATAAATTACTGTAATAATTGTTATTATTCTATATTAGTATTAACATGAATAATTTGTGAAATTCTTAAAAATTATAGAAAAACTTTGCGGTAGAACTTAGCAGTCATTTGTGTAGTTTATACAGTATATATTTCGTCCTTATGATTAATATACTTTTCAGTAACTTTATCAGTGGAGGATGTGCTAGTCCAAATAATAGATTTAAAAGAAACTGGATTTAAGTTTGCAAAAACGAAATCAAGAAAAAAAAATAAAAACTGTTTTGAGCTACAGTCATTTTTATTTTTATGATTGTATGGAACTTTAATTAAATGTAATAATATGATTATTATTTGATTTATTAAAACTCAATTTAGCTTTATAAAATGAAGTTACCATCAAGCAGTTAACCTATTTGTGTTTACACAATTTTGCAAATATGCTAAGAGAAAAAAAAATGCTAAGAGAAATTTAAATTAATTTACCTGACATCTTTGATAAACTGTTACTTTTTTGTATCTTTATGAAAGTGTGAAATTCAAAACAAACACACTCCTCTAGTCCACATAAAATGCATACCTGCATGTGAATATTTATTCAGTTTATAATTTCTTTATGCAGACCAGAAACACAATGTCAAATAGGTTATACAAATTCAAACAGTAAAACAGCAATAGACATTTATTAAACTCTTATGCAATATTAAGCAAACATCACAAGTTTCCTGTAAATCAGTTGTCTTCACCTGGACTCCCACAAGATATTCTCAATCTCCTGAACATCCCTACCTGAAAACTTCAATGGGAACAATGACCCTGATAGCAGCAGTTCCTAGAAATGTCTCTATAAATGGCCCATGTTCCCTTTACTGTATGTATGCCACTCATCCAAATCTAACTTAAATAAGTTCTGCAAGGGTGGGATGTCTGAGAAAGGTTCATATGATTGGCCTTATGAGAGGGTTTACAGCCTTGCCTAGGGAAGCAAAAATGCTAGAGCTGGGCCTGGGGATATGCAGTTCTTTGCTGACTATAAGCAGGATAAGCTGTCTTTTTTATACATTTTGCAAATGGGAGGACCAAAACCACATAAAGACTTCACAAAAATATAATTATTTATTGAAAAATATTTCATTGTAAAAGTTATCAAACTAGTTTTACATAGAATCAGACATGAACAAAACAAGATAATGAGTAAGAAATCAAAACTAGTGATAAATTACATTAATAAAACAAGAGCAGGGTAAACAAATGAAACAGTAAAAACTAGGATAGAAATTAAAACAAAACAAAACAGAGGAAAAGAAAAAACGAGAATGAAAAATCCTTTATTTAACAAGCTAAAATGGAAATCTAAAAGCAAATACTATCGACAAAAGAAATGCATCAAGGTCAGCATTATTCTAGAAATTTACTTTGTAAATGTTTATGATTCAGAAACACTAAATACAGTCCTAAACATGTCTTTAATGAAACTATAAAGCCAAAACTTGAACATCCAAATTAAAAAAAAGCTTCAAGGAGGTCAAAAAACTCAAGGGACAAACTCAATGAGATGGTGGGCCATAAAGGCAAATGTCACAGCTGTGGTGAGCAGCTGCGGCTACTGCTAGTCCTTTCATGTTCCCAAGGTGACTGTACTTCTTATTGCCAGCACACCTGGAGATCTGGATAACTAGAAGCCCTGCCCTGTTACTAATTAAACTAAAAACAAGGCACATGTGGAACAATTAAAAAAAACAAAACAAGATAGACCCAAAAAAGGGAAAAAAACTGAGTAAGAGGTGGGGATAACACCAAACCATGACATCAGCAAAATTTCAAAATAAAGTATAGAATTTTAGTGAGAAAAAAGTGAAAAATCCAGTGTCTAGAAGGGGAAAAGAACCAAAAATGTAATATTAATAAAAAGAAAGAATAAGATCAACTGACAGATATCTAAAGCATAAATCTAGGGTGAGGAAAAAACAAAGCTTTTGGAGTGCTCAAACAAACTTGATTTAGTTTTGATATCCTCATTTCGATATTGTTGTTCATCACTAAATAAATCAGCTTCTAACTTTATACTGACTCCTTGATTTGGAAATACTTAACTATTATAATTTAGAATTATGGCTACAAATTTGCGTTGTGTATAGATCACTGATACTCACTTTTATATTAATGTTCTCATCAAAAAAGCAGAATAGCAGTGTTCTGACAGTCAAACAATTTGTAGCAATTATAAAATAAGAACTAGGTTATACTTGACGCTATGTGACTCATACGCTTGTGGACTATACTTGTGAGACCTTTAACACTAGAATTACCAAAGCTTACAAGAAAACTCGTAAATCTGGCCCACCTTAAATCCACTCCCACGTCTCCATTCAGTGTCTTTGGTCTTGTAAATGTGTTGATAATCCCCAGCAGCCTGCTATACCATCCCCTCCACCGCCAGAGCAACTGCAAAAATATCTCTCAAATGAAGCCTTGTTTATCAGTGATTCAGGTACCTAGGCTAAAAAAATATATTGTTATTCGGAACACATGCATTTCACGTGTGTTCCGTGTCCACAAAGATCTGTGTAAGTGTAGGATGACAGAAATGTTGAACACATACGTAAAAGACAAACTTTTTCCATGTTTTAGTACTAACGACAAAATGTAGACATGAAGTGTATAATGTGTGAAGACTGAAGTCCAAATATCAAATAAGCACTTTCACAAAAGATACAAGTTTAACAGAACAAATGCGCGCGCCGCCCCCCCCCCCCGCAGGGCCCCCCCCAAGACTATGACCGAAGAAAAAGAAATCAGGTTAGTGTTGCTTGTTGTCCTGACTTCTCGGGTAGTATACTGGTTAGAGCTGCTGACTCCTATTCAGAAGATCCTGGGTTCGTCTTAACGTCTCCCAAAATAAATGTTTTGAGTAGTGAGCTGTTCTTATTGTTACTATTATACAATAAAAGCATACATTTGATTTGAGTCTGTAACAGATGGTGTAAATGTATGGTACTTGTATAGGTTAGCGGTGTTTTTTATTCAGTTTTATTCTCTTATGCGCGTTCACGCTCGCTCTGATCTGACAAGGCTGTTTTCAAATAAAGATGCGCTATAACAGAGGTGAATTCAGATCGGAGAAAGAGAACAGAAGCCTTCCCCATAAGAAACGTCCACTCACATATAAAAACAACGCAGCTGCATCAGGCGTAAAGGCGAAAGATGACACCGTTTGGATACAGGACGAAGTCCGGCGTCATCCTGCCAATCACCTGTCCTTCAAAGAAACAGCAAGGCTTACAGAGCTCGCTAACGTATCACACAAACTCAAGTTTGTGATTATGTTTTGTGATGGTCTTTACATAAGAAGCATTTATATATTATTTATATACTGCAGAGCTTCCTCTGTTTGATAGCCAAGGGCATGCTCACAAATTACACATGTAATGCAATGAAAAATACCTGCTGACACTTTAGTATGCGAGCAATGGTACAAGAATACAGTTACACTTTTTTTGGGCACATATCTTACAAAAGTCATCAGTCTCCAAGCATTAGCAGCCAGCTACAAGCTTGTCCAAGCAACAATTTCCAACATCATAGCTGAGGTCTGCCAAGCCATATGGGCTGCCATAAAGGAGGACTTTGTGGCTTTCCCTGATACAAAGCAGTAGGAGAACATAAAAAGTGATTCCTGGTGTTTGTGGAACCACCCAAACTGCCTAGTAGCAATAGACGGAAAACATGAGGGTATGTGCACCATACAACACTGGGAGTGTATTTTTTAATTACAAAGGACACTTTAGCATCACCCTAATGGGCATGTGCAATGCCAGATACACATTCACTGTTGTAGATATAGGAGCATACGGCCATGACAGTGATGCAAGAGTATTTGTGAGAAGCCAATTTGGATCACAACTTACTCAAGGGAATGTGTCCCTGTTGCCTCTATCTACACAGCCTGGCAGTGAAATCATGAGCCCCCATGTGTTCGTAGTAGATGAGGCATTCTCCTTGAAGATGAAACTGATGCAGCACTATTTAGGTCAGTTTGAACAATTTTCTCTCTTACATATGCATATATACAAATAATTTGTTTTTTTGTATATGTGTTTATCTTTTTAACTGAAATAGTTTAGTTTAACTGCAGTAGTTTAATCATGATATTGTTTCATGTTTTATTAACAGTAACCAGTCACATTCCTGAGCAACGAATTTACAACTATCAGCAATTCTGAGCCACATAGGTTGCTTTTGGAATTCTTGCTGCTAGGTGGACAATTTTTGGAAAGGCCATGGAGTGTTCAGTTAACAAAGCACAAGACATCACCAAAACTTCCATCACTCTACACAGCTACCTCTGTGCTATTGACAGTATGGAGCATGATGGGGCACAATATGTGTCCAGTAACCTGGTGGGTGACAGGGACAACCCAGGAGAGTTGAGAGGCATGGTTGAGGGGGAGATTCCAACCTAATAAATCCAAGATACCTCACTGCAAGCCAGGCTACAAGGACTGGCACTCTTGTCCATGACTGTCTCAAGCAATATTTTCAGAATATTGCAGGGAAAGTGTCCTTCCAGAAAGCTCTGCTATAGTGAAGCACAATTATTATAAGTCTATGTTTAATGCTCCATCTCATCATTGGTCCCTTAAAGGCTTAGAATGTAAAGAATTAATAAAATTTTAAGAGACTATAATCAAGATACTTGACATTTAATGAAGGAATACATTATTTTTGTCGCAGCAATGCTGAACAGTTCTGGAAAAGCTTACTCATACACAGAAATGTATTGTATTATATGCAAAACTTTCAATAAACATGCATAATTTTTAAGGGTGTGTTTGACATGCAACATACAATATATGTAAACAAGCTGAACCCAGTTTAGTGTGTTTATGTAAACATAAACATATAAACCTCTAAATGCAAAAAATAAATGCAAACATATATACATTTAGCATCTTTAACAATTAAAAGTTTTAGTGCAAAACTTTACTGGTTTTGTAAACCTACTCATATGAAAGCATGAGTTGCTTTATCTCCTTAATCAGTCTTTGCATCTGGTTCTGCAAGCTGCAGAAGGAACTGTACTAGGTACAGTACAGTCTCAATTATCTGAGGTAATATGGGCTGAGGCTACCTGGGATATTCAAAAACCTGGATAATATGGAAGGTTTATGTGTGAACATAAATTATGACAAACATAAGATATTTCCATGCTTTGCCACTGTATGACATACATATAATTACATATATTTAAACAACTTCAAAAATAATACATACTTCCCCACTTCTTTTCTCTAATATCCTATAGGCAGCAACATAACATCCGCAGGCAATGTATCCTTCTACAGTTTAAACAAGTAAAATATTAAATTAAAAACCTGATAAAACAACCAAAAATTAATTACACTACATTTACAGTAGGGCGGTGGCATGGTGGTAGTGCTGTTTCCTTGCAGTAAGGAGACCTGGGTTCGTTTCCCAGGTTCTCCCTGTGTGGAGTTTGCATGTTCTCCTTGTGCCTGCATGGGTTTCCTCCAGGTGCTCCAGTTTCCTCCCACAGTCCAAAGACATGCAGGTTAGGTGCATTGGCAATCCTAAATTGTCCCTAGTGTGTGCTTGGTGTGTGTGTGTCCTGCGGTGGGCTGGCGCCCTGCCCGGGGTTTGTTTCTGTCTTGAGCCCTGTGATAGCTGGGATTGGCTCCAGCAGACCCCTGTGACCCTGTGTTAGGATATAGCAGGTTGGATAATGACTGACTGACTGACATTTACAGTATATCTAGTTTAAGATTGTGGTGATCTAACTTCTTTCATACTCACTTTTAAAATTCTTCTTCTAAACTTTTCCAAAAAAGTCTCTGTCATTTGTTTAGCTGCTTTTCCTCGCTTTTCCGTAGGCACCTCAGCAACATAAGTTCAGTAAGTGTGGTATCTTCCTGTTGTTCGATATACTGGAGAGTTGTCTCGATAGCACGTAGACCCTCCATATGTGATATATTTTCTACAACTTCTGTACACTCTTCGTCCTGCCCATCATCACTTTCATCTTTTCCTTCATTCAATAATTTCACTATCATTCATCCACTCTTCAATATCGTTTGTAGTGAGTGCCTCAGAAACGGGAAGGGTTTTGGCTAATTCAAAAAGTGTTTCCTTAGCGGTTTCATCTTCATTCATCATCTCCTTCTGGCTGGTTTCATTTTGGGAGCACAATATATTATTCCAGCATTTATTCAGAGTGGATGGTTTTACATTGTTCCATGCTTACGCCAACCAGTAAATAACATCTTTTATGTAACACTTTTGCCATTCTCAAGGTTTTTAAGGAGATTTTTTAAAAGTTGCCATCTGTAGTTTTGTTTCAAAGTCTCAAGTACACCTTGATCTAGGGGCTGAATAAGTAAAGTGACATTAGGAGGCAAAAAAGAGCTCTGATGTCTCCAAAAACTAGTTTGCTTTGGTCTGGGTGGAATGGAGCATTGTCTAGTATTAGAAGTGCTTTATGTGGAAGCTTTTTCTCGTTCAAAGAATTTATTACATTGGGAAAAGTCAAGCAAAATGACACCTTTTATTGGCTAACCAAAAAGATTACAATATGCAAGCTTTTGAGTCAACTCGGGCCCCTTCTTCAGGCAAAGGGAACAGTCTTCATAAAACCATTTTTTGAACAAAATTGAATCTAACCATGCGCTTCTTTTTTTTCTATAGTTAACTGGCAGATTATTTAAATTTACATTTTTTTAAGGCTCTGGGTTTCTTTGATTTTCCTATGAGAGTTAATTTAAGTTTACGCCTAGCTGGTGCATTTGAACAGGCCAATACCGTTACTCTCTTCTTGCTTCGCTTGTACTCGGGTGCTGATTTTTCTTCTCTCGCTGCAAATGTTTTAGTTGGAAGCATTTTATAATTTATGCCTGTTTCATCACAGTTTTAAATTTGATTGAAACTTAAATCTTCTTCCTCTTTAATCTTCGCCACTTTAGCGGTAATTCCTTCCATTTCTTCAGTACATGCTGACAATTGCTCCTCAGTAATGTTTAACTGTCTAACTCCAAACCTTTTTTTTCCAAAGGTCCAACCAACCAACACTAGCTGTGAATTCTTCTTCCTCTTCTTTGAAATACTTATGAAATTCTAAAGCCTTAGCTTGTAATATCGGTCCAGAAATTGGGTTGCCTTATCCTCTCATCTAACTAAACCACAAAAACGGAGCTTATGCATTTTTTTCAAATTTTCCTTTCTTCATTGTTTTTCTTTCCGTACTTTCACATCTTACCGAAGCTCTTTCTAAACACCATTTTTCAATTTCCCCTCTCTTTCTCTTCCATTCACCTACTGTCACTTCACCAACACCCAAGTCACTACCCACTTTTTTTAAATTGTTTTTCTCTTATCCAAGTCCTTAATCGCATCCCACTTCACCTCTAAAGGCAAAACAACATGCTTTCACTTGCCACTCATGATAGCTTTTACTTTGCGGCTTAATAACTTTAAAAGTTGAATGAAATTTAAAAATAAAATCACATGAAAAAATGCAATGCACGCAGAACTGTGGAAATTTACAGTAATAATCGGCATCAAGTGCATGACCAAGAACTTTGTATGAAATGACCGTGCCCCGCAAAGAATTTTAGGCAGTTATGGATTAATCCGATCTTGTTTAAAAGGTAATCAGTTTGTGACATTGAAAAGATAAAATAGTGCTGTGAATCCTTTATGGATATGAAGAACAAATCCATTGCCGAATTCCAACGTTCGTTTGCATAAGTTGAACTGGCTTGGTACAGCCACAACATAAGTATGTGTACTTCGGATAATACAGAACCTCGGTTAATCGAGACTCTACTGTAATTACAAAATGCACAATACATGTTTTTGGATGGCTGCCCTTCATCTTACAGATTTGACAAGGTCTCGAGAAGAGTGATATCAAAATTGTCACCTTGTCTTGCTTTCTTTTCTTTGATGGTTCTGAAGGTGTTGTTCTTGAAGATCAACTACACTCTGAACGACTTGGTGAAGGGAGCTAGGTTGCAGGTTGAAGACACATATGTTTCATTTTGTCCAGGAATTTCTTGATTGTTTGTCTGTAGCCACAATGAAACCACAATGAAAAATTCCATTTATTTCTGTCAAAAACCTGTAATGAATGCAACATGTCAGCAAAAAAATATTTGGAGGCAATATGCACAATTTTTATGTATAAATAATTTTCACATTGCTGAAATTTAAATGATTAAGATTAATAATACATAAAGAAACCAGAGTAAAAAGTAATTCCACCATGAATATAGGATGAAGTGATGTTAGCTAGGTTTCATATTAGCATATGTTATATGTTAAATATGATGCTATAGCACTTACCACAATTTCGAAGTTTGTGTCAGCTGGACAGTGGTTTACAAGGTTATGCAGCCATGCAAGATTCTTGACAGTTTCAGGACAAAACACTGCTACTTTTCTCACACATGTTCCTCTTTGAACAGACATATCTGTCTCGAATTTGCTTCAATTTCGTCTTGCATGTTTCCATATCCATTTTCAAAGTGCTGGCCATTTGATGCCAGCTGTTCTGACATGTTTGTCACTGTGCAGATGAGTCTCACATCATAAAGATGACAATAACTTCCAACCTGCTCTATCAGCTGTTCCTCAAAATGTTCAGCCATCAACAATGATGCTGACATCACATACTAAAATTTGAACACTCTGGTCACCCAGATTTTTGCTGATACTGTACCTTGCACACATGTTGCATTAATTTCTGACAATGTACTCAGAGGACATGTCAGAAGTACACTGGAAATACGTGGCAGCCATTATGTGTTTGCAGAAGTCTTCTGAGTGTCAAGTATATCCCAGCTCTAATACTGTATAATTGCTGGCAGAACTGCATTCAAACCTCAGTGGAAGTTTCGGTGGTATGGAATTCAAGGTGATCTGCACGTTAGTGAAGAAGAGGGTAAAAGACAATTGGATTGGGACTGACATCACTCCTGTATAAACCTGTAGACTTCTCCATTCATATACTCGTGAGTCATTTTAATAAGTCATAAACATCTACATACTAAATGGTTTCGGAGAGTAATCAATGTAGTTATGGAATACTACATAGTTATGAACTGGCTTATTACATTATAGAGTTTAACAATATGGCAGAGCATTTCTTTTCCAGATACAACAAACACATTCCCCTACACTTCCTTAAGCTAATTTAGACA
>JANRMT010062792.1:112898678-112946625 GCA_026402145.1 Polypterus bichir lapradei | reverse complement strand
TGCTTTAATCTCGCGCTCTCTCTCTGACGTTCTCTGCGCCTGACGGAGGAGATTTGAGCAGAGGGGCTGTTTCAACAGAGGCTGTTTGCTTAGAAGATACTGACGCTCCTCTGAAAAATGCCGCTTTACTTAAAAGCACACGTATTGATTTTTTGATTGTTTGCTTTTCTCTGCGAGTGCTCGCTCTCTCTCTTAAATTCTCTGCTCCTGATGCAGACACTCATTTGAAGAAAAGATATATTTGCATTCTTTTAATTGTGAGAAAGAACTGTCATCTCTGTCTTGTCATGGAGCACAGTTTAAACTTTTGACTAAAGGGTGTTATTTCATGTCTAGAGGGCTCTAATAATGTTAACAGTGTGGGGGAGTTTATAAGGGCTTAAAATATATAAAAATAACTATACAAACATATGGTTTCTACTTCGCGGATTTTCATCTATCGCGGGGGGTTCTGGAACGCAACCCCCGCGATCGAGGAGGGATTACTGTATATATATATATATATATATATATATATATAGAGAGAGAGAGAGAGATGACAACAACACTCATATCAATGACAAAACAATTACATTAACAATCATGTTACGTTATTTTTAAAATATTTCCTTTTCTTTTTCATAACTTCTTTAACATACTACTTCTCCACTTATTCTGCTAGTTCAGAATAAGTTCAGAAAATAGCAGAATAAGGTTCAGAAATCCAAAATCAAAAGAAAGAGAAGAACAATTTACCAACTCAACAAAACATTCAAAATGAACCACCAGGAACTGGATTTAGAGGCCAGAGGGCAGTTCCTGGTAGTGACTGGCAGGTGGGCCTGCCTCTAAAGGGACCACCCATAAAATACATGGAATTTAATTTGTATACATAGACAAAACCAATAAATAAAATAGGCACATCACATAAAAAGAATCAAAAACAAACAATAGAGACGTTAAACATGAATTTGAACCTTAGCTAGGAGAGGAACCCTGGATGAGATATTATGCATAATTAATCTCAACTTTTCTGTCCTTTCTTTCTCGGTTTTTCTGTGGTGGTGTTTTGCACTACCACAACTTGATCACAGTAATGTGCAGCCACCTGTGATGTTAGAATAAAATTGGATGCTCTAACTGTTGACAAGACCTACCACATTAATCTTCTCGGATAAAGCTTAAAAAGCAATAAAGAACTACTTAAATTCATTTATGTTACGCAGAATGCCCAGTGAAGGTGGGGGGGGGGGTCTTTTGGCCTTAGAACCCATGCAGATTTTGTTTTTGTCTAGCATTTGCCCTAGAATTTTTTTTTCTGTCTTCTCCAACCATCAGACCACAGTATCAGACTTATCTTTACATAAACATAAAAATAAATCTACATATAAGGACTCTAATTTTTCGACTACTTATTTATCAGTGTTATGTGTGTATTTATTTTACATGCCATTTTTGGTAAGTCATGTATTCATTCTTATTCTTATCTAGTTCTAATTTTTTTTTTCTTGCAGGTTTTTCTTTGACATTTTTACAGCACTTTGAACTATAGTCTTTTATGAAAATGTGCTACAGAAATAAGTGTTGCTTTCATGGTTATTGTTTTAATGGTATAATGTTGTACAGTTAAAAACATAGTCCAGATAGGCTTTTGTTGGCTCAGAAGCTTTCATAAATAACAGAGTCCAATTAAAGTGATGTAAAAATGGCATTGATTAAATATCCTACTGTTAGTTGTTGGCTGTGTAGCATCTGTCACTAGTTGTAGTTCAGACTTCTTAACTCTTTTAGGGCGGGTGTCGACTTTTGTCGACAGGAGGGGCTGAGGGCGGATGTCGACAAATGTCGACATCCAGGGATAGAGGGCGACAATCATCTGTTAATGGCGGCAAAACTCATTGTCACGTCACAGGCATTCCCTCTCTGCTTGGAGGAATGTTAATCTCGTTGGCTCAGCAACTAATCCTTGCGTGTGCGTGAGTTGCGATATGTAAACAAATAGAAACAAAGGCAAGATGGCATCAACATCTCATGCAGGAGCGAAGCGAGTTCAAAAAAGAAAATACTCGGCCAAAGAAACTTTGCGCATTATCGCGGAGTCGGACTCTGATTTGTCAGATTCCGATTTCTTTGATAGTGATCAGGAGATCGAGGAAGAAATTGAGGAGCAGGCATCAGCCGATCGGAGACCTGCCAATGCCACCGCAGCTGCTCGGCTGGCAGCTGAGCGCATTCGCGCTGTCGGTGCACCTACGGCAAAGTTCGCTTGGGAGGAGTACCCAGATATTGATCCTTGGGAGCCGAACTGGCTACCGGACTTTACAAAAAGGCACGGCTTGCTGCTGGACACAACCGATTACACGCCGCTGGACTATTTCAGGCTGTTTTTTCCTGAGGCAGTTTTTCAACTGATAGCTGATGAGACGAACAGGTACGCAGAACAATTTTTTGAATCGCGGGACGCGCTTGCTCCGCATTCTCGTTTTTCGACGTGGAAACCCACAACCAAAGATGAGATCAAGGGCTTTGTGGCATTGCAGATAGAGATGGGACTGGACTGGCGATATAATTTCAGGGAGCACTGGTCCCAACGTACTTTGTCACCTGGTGGCTTTGGACAGGTAATGCCGCGTGATAGGTACGTGCTGCTGCAAAGCTTCATTCACTTTTGCGATAATGAGAAGCAAATCCCAAGGGGTGAGCCAGGCTATAACCCATTGTATAAAGTTCAGCCCCTGCTTGACATAGTGGAGCCAACCTATAAACAATTTTATCAGCCTGGCCGTGATTTATCTGTGGATGAGTCCATGATAAAATATAAGGGACGGCTTTTTTTTCCGCCAATATATGCCAGATAAGCCCACCAAGTATGGCATCAAGGATTTTGTTTTAGCTGAAGCAAACACTGGTTTCTGCCTAAAAGTAATTACTTACACTGGTAAGCATTCTTTTCAGAGAGAGAACTGTCCTTTGACAACTCAGGTTGTGCTGGAGCTGCTTGAGGGCTATGAACATTTGGGACATGTGGTGTACATGGACAATTTTTATAGTTCACCAGAATTGTTCATAGAGCTACAGAACAGGGAAATTGGAGCTTGTGGCACAGTAAGGGTGAGCAGGAGACACATGCCTTTACAATTGAAGCCAGAGAGGCTGAAAATGAAAAAAGGTGACAATCCTGTTTTCATGCGGGCGGATAACTTGGTGGCATTGACATGGCATGATGTCAAACGGGTGACTTGTATTACTACAGTTCACACCAACAATTTATGTGAGAAGGTAATTCGTTCTAAGGGAAACCCAGAAGGAAGGAAGCTGGACAAGCCTGTTGCACTTGAAGAGTACAACTGTAAAATGGCTGGAGTTGATCGACTGGATCAGATGCTGGGGTCATATGCTTACGGCCATAAGTCCAGCAAGTGGTACCACACTGTGTACCATCGCATCCGTGAGATTGCACTCACAAATGGATATATATTATTCAAGCAGGCAAACAGTGACAGCACTATGACTGCGGCAGATTTCCGCAAGAAGGTGGTGGACAACTTGCTGTCAGAATATGTTGGAGTGCCTTTGGCAAAACGAGGAAGGCCATTACAAAGAGCAGTGCCAGACAGGCTGACTGAGCGCCACTTTCCTGCAACTTATGAGGATAAAAAGTACAAACCTGACTGTGTTGTGTGCAGCAACAGACTATTGAAAAAGAGGCACCAGTGCAACACATATTGTAAACAGTGCAACGTGGCAATGCACGCAATTGGATGCTTTGAGCGTTACCACACTTTGCAGGACTTTGCTTTGTGAAATTTACAGTATGTGAAATAATAATATGTTACATTATATAGTATGCAGGCTCATACAAAATGCAAAACAGTTATGTTGTTCAAAAATAAATATTTTTTGTTGCTTTGATAAGTTAAACAATTGTTTTGTGTTCTTTTTGTAAAAAAAAAGGTTTTTAGAAAAATATTCAGCCCTGGGAGAAAAGAAAAAAAAAAAAAATTAGCCCTAAAAGAGTTAAAAATAACATTTTTGAAAGAAGTACGTAATAGGAATTTAAAACCACAAAAATTTTTGGCTGCTTTGAGCCAAGATGGAGAGCACATCTGGAGTTTTCCTGGTAAATTGGAATGTCAGAGAAATATTGGATCATTATAATGCATAGATAATCAATGTTTACTTTAATGTAGAACTGAGTCGGTGTACAAGTGTCTTTAGTATGCATGCTGCTCCTGGTGTTTGTATTGGGGAGACGTTTTGCCATCACGAGTGGCCATTGGGTTGAGGAAAATGAACAAGTTGATGTAAACTCTGTCAAGGTAAATTTGAAACAGTAAGCTAATTCATAATTGAATATCTGTATCCAAAAAAATCCCATGAAGAATAAGTGTGCCAAGTTTAAAATATTAAATCGTTCCACTGAAAACTGAGTTGTTTCATGTGGATAAACAGAGAGACACACATATTTGGCAACTGCAGTAGGTGCTTTGTTCTAGTACTGGTATTAACTCTTAAACCCTGCTTTAATAATATCCTAATCCAAATATGCAGAGCATGATTTGAAAACATTTTTTTTTTGTTTACCATTTTTTTGTCTTCTCTAAATATCGCTACCTCATCTATTTTTAACAGATAATGATATGGAAATAACATTGACTAATTAAAAGTAATAATTTCTGTCTTAATCGTATAATAGATGATCACAAACATAAGTATGTCTAAGACTTAAGTAAAATACTTAATTGAATAAAAAAGGGCTCATACAAATCCACCTAGAATTTATCTTTTACTATAAGACTAATAAGGCATTCATATTCAGCCTTACAGTTTCAAACGATGAGTCTAACTAGAGAAGATGCACTTTTTATGCACGCCATCTTCAGTTAGTACCAACAACTCTTGACACTGAGATGAATTTGTGTACCTACATACATTCAGATTTTTTGTGTCCCCAAATTATACAATTTAAGACTTCATGAAGTCTGACTTAAAATGGATTTAGTTCATATTACCTTTTAGTAGTTGTTCTCTTCACACAAGTTCTTTCTACCTTTCTGTTATCATAATTATTAGATGAGAGCAGACCGAAGTGGAGAGGAAAGTAGAAGACTGCATAACACTTCATTAACTTGTCCTTAGACAAAGAACTGCTGTGTACCTTAAGGTTCTTGTTCCTTGCACAGTGAAGGGAAAAAAATCAATATATAAAGCAACAGTCTTTTAAATCAATAGTGTTATACAAAATTGTTGCTTTAAGACGAAGTAATTTTAGCCTGCAATGGTATGTTTAGGATCATGGGAAGATGTATGTTTTATTATTCAATTACGTACCAATTTGTTATTTGAATCTTTGCATTGTATCTATTTACTCCTAATAGATCATCATTGAAGACAGCCTGGAGTGTACTTTTGACTTTACTTATTGATTTTCTGACACGGCAACTGTATTCAGTGGTCATGCTAATTTAATTTACTGCTTATATAACAATAAGATGATATGTTGTTAGCACTAGTGTAAGGACTTTGTATTGTACCAAAATGACAAAAAAATAAAAATAGTTTTTATGCTGCGGTCATTTCTTTTGTATAGTTTCTTGTTCTTTGTAAACACGGCATTGTATCTGAGAAAATGAAAAAATGTAGCAATATATAGTTTATATGTGTTATAATAATATTCAGTTTGATGTGAATGCCACAGTCATTTGAACGGTGACATGTCCTTTCAGGTTGAATGAAATCTTGTTATTGTCAAGCACCTGTGTAATAATATTCTTTTTTTCTACAATGTTACTGATATTTTTTAACCTATTAAATTGACTAAGACAGAAAAATTGCCTATGTTCATGCCTCACTTGGATATGGTCATTAGAATACTCACTCTAACTGTACTATATAATGTATAATTCTAATATATATTAAAAATGTTCTCTACTTTTCTATATTTTGTTTGGGATGAAATGTCAATCTACAGTACTGTCTAAGGCAAGGAAGAAATGGTTAGTGGTCCAATTTCACACTATACGTTGCTTTTTATGATGAATACACTGTATGATTTTGTTCAGATCTGTACCAAAACAGTACACAGAGGTATGCAGAGAAACTGACATTCTGAAACCTGCTTAATACAGTTCAGAGTTATGAGAGGCAAGAGCCTATCACATCAACACTGGCTGCAAGGCAGGAAACAGCCTTGAAAAGGGCACATCTATCTATCTATTTACCTATCTGTCTGTTCCACACACATACAGAGGTACTGTGCAAACTTTATGTAGACACAATCCAAGTTCATGAATTGAACCTTGGACGACATATTTCTTCTTCTTCTTCCTCTTCATCTTTTCGAACTTCTGTATGGAGTTAATGTGCTTGATCAACCTTCTCCACACAGCATGGTTGTGCATCTTCTCCCCAGTCAGACACTTTTTCTTCAGGTCTTCATTAGCTCGATCCATCCACCTCCATTCTTCCTAACTTGTTTTCTCTTCCTCTGTACTTTCATCCCCATAACTTTTTTGCCCACATATTCATTGTCTGCCCTCATCACATATTCATATCACTTCAACCTACTTTCCTGTACTTTCTTAGATATCTCTTACTTTTTATTTTGTCCATTTTTGTAACTCCATGCATCCATCTCAACATTCTTATTTCTACCACATCTAACTTCTTCTCCTGCGCTCCCTCTTCTGCCCATGTCTCAGCTCCATATATTATTCCTGGCCTTGCCACTGTGTTAAAAACCTTATCTTTAACCTTCTCCTTAATTCTTCAGTCACACAATACTCCAGATACCTTCTTCCAGTTGTTCCATCCATACTGCACTCTATGGGTTATCTTTGCATCTAATTTTCTCTAATCTTGAGCTACCACTGAACCTAGATATTTAAATATATCCACTCTTTCAATAGCTCTATCTGCAGGATACCTTTTGTATTCTGATCATCATTAAACCTCATATATTCTGCCTTCTTTCTATTTATCTTCAACCCAGGAAAACAGACAACAAAAACAAAATTAAATATCTCATGTTCATTTGGATGGATTAGATGCAAGTGCAACCCTGCAAATTAAAATAAAAATTTTCCCAAAAGTAAACTGTTTATGAAATTAGATTTTGTCATGATTAAGACTCTTTTGCTGACAGAGACCAATATAAATGGAATACAGGAGGGCAAGATATCAAATTCAGGAAGCATAAGATATCTGTTCACTTCTTACCTAGTCAAGAAATCACTGACTCAGAAAAGGTCTGTAACCCTGACATAACTCCATTCTCTGATACATCCATAACTAAGTCCCTGAATAACTGGAAAGAGTCTGTTGGCCAGATGGGAAAAGGAACAGGGCCCTTAATCCAAGAAACTAAAATATCTGGCATTGCATACTGTTAAGGTCACTTCTAAGGTGCTTGAGGATTATTTTGAGAAAGAAGGTAAAACCATGAGAAAATGAAGTTGGGACAGTAAGCCAGGAAAGAAACTGAGGTCAAAACCATGAAGATAATAAATCAAAAAGAACAAAACCAAAGGGGAAAGATCAATAACAAAATACAAGAGAACAAAGCCAGAGAAAAACAATGCCAAGGCCTATATAATAACGTAACTAAAACTACAGATTTGTTGTAAGGAATATCAACCAAGGGATACTGAACACATACTGCCTCCATATTTATAATGGAAGTACTGGTGCCATCACAGATCCAAATGTAACAATAATGAGAATGGGAATATGTAGGACTGCACAACCACAATGGCGCTACATAAATAATACAAACAGAAAGATACCAAAATCAGCACCTTTAAATTGTAAACTAAAGTGAAAACTAAGGTCAGAAATGAAATCTCCATATATACATTGTGGTTGTCAACAACAAAGTAAGCTGGAGTTTCCTCTTTGGGAACATGAGACAAGTCAAATGGGGGCCTGAAAAATGAGTATTGAAGTATCACCCCACATTTTCTGTCAGTTATTCACGCTTCATAAGTACCCAGAGTGCAAGGAAAACCAGCAGTGAGCAAGTGGGTTACTTTTTTCATCTCAAACAGTCACTATGGAGAAAAGTACACACTAATTAGTGTGCAAGTTAGTGGAAACTTTAAATGATTTAAAAAGATGCCTGCTCATTTAAACATCATTAACTTTGTTTTGTTAATTTTGATAATATGCTTTCTGCTTTTGAAGAGTTTATGGAAACTTCCCCTCTGGCACTACAGGCATCCAAATTAACACATGTCCTACTGAATCACCACCCATAACATAAAGATTTTTTTTGAGGGACTGCAGATGCAGAACTGTAAATTGCACAGTGAAATTTGTGTACTGTATAGTGTTTCTCCTATAATGTTTATAATATATTAACTCAGTTATACATTCAATTTGCTCTATATAATGAGCTGTCCACTGGCAAGCTCAGACCAATGAAAACATTCAAAAATATAGTTAAAACTTTATAAAGAAAACAGCGAATACTTTGTCTGATTTATCTGGAGTGTCTACACTAACAGTGCAAGAAACAGCAATACACAAACCAAAAGACAAGAAGACGTGACTGAATTCTACTATCTGTTCTCCTAACCTGACAGAACAATGCTGTGGAATGGATGGACTGATCTGACTTTTATTCTGTTATTGTGTTATATTTTCCATGTTGAATATTTAATTCACTAAGAAAACACTTCTTTGTCCACATGGGTAATTTTTGAAGTTAAAGTGAAGGCAGAGAGTGGAACAAATAAAAAAAAACAACTTTAAAACTGTAGAGGGCCCACATTACTCAGGAAATAAAACAAAATAAAATAACATTCAGTAACAACATGAAACAATAAAAAGTGCAACATGAACTAATCATGAAAGGTGTAAATACAAATATTAGTCAAAGTAATTGTCAAAATTAGTGAAAAGCAATTATGTCAGCTTCACCAGCGGCTCTAACAGGACCACGCAATGCAAAAAAAGTCATGAGTCTTAAGTCTTTATTGAAATGCTTAGACTTCAAGTTAATGTATTGATAGGTAGATTATTCTAGAGTTTTCAAGGCCTGTGCAAACATCTGTGACTCCTGCAGTAATTTTATTGATCCTGAACATTTTCAGAAGGCTTACACTGTGTGTTCAGGAGTGCAAATTGTAACATGAAGTGCTTTGAAGCAAATACTGATGGTGTCATGGGTGGGATTCAAAAGATTCAATCTTGTCTTTGAACTTAATGTGGAGGTTATGTGCATTTATATGCTGAAACTTTATTTTTCTAGTTTGGACAATCTATGCAGTATTTTGAATTAATTTTAGAGTAGCAAAAGAGTTATCTGAACAGCTTTAAAGTAAATCTTCACAGGTGTCATTTCGGCTTGATGCAAGTGACTAGACCAGCTGCCAGGTTCTGTATAAAAAGAGGGCTGGGGACACAGCAAGAACATCAGTTCTTTTTGCTTTTTTTTTAAATAATATTATTCTGAATCATTAGCATGTTCCATTTTAGTTCACGTTATTTAGAAAATGCAAAGGTTTTAAGGTAACCAGAAGCCTCCTTCATGAATGAATACAGTGGAACCTCGGTTCACGAACGTCTCGGTACACGTACAACTCGGTTCACGACCAAAAAGTTCGCCAAACTTTTGCCTCGGTTCACGATCACACTCTCGGTATACGAACAAGTTTCCCTTTTGGTTTGTGCGTGCCAATGATTTCCGAACATGTTGCATTGTTCTCGGTCAGACGTGCCTGCCTGCTAGTGCGTGCGTGCCTGCTTGCACGAGAGAGAGAGAGAGAGAGAGAGAGAGCGCGTGTGTGCTGCTGAGAGAGAAGCGAGCGTGTGCTGCTGAGAGAGAGAGCGAGCAAGCCTGCTCCTGCAGCTGAGCAGGGAGCCTAGGTGTTTTGTGTCAGTGTTATTCAATGTTTTTACATTAGTTTACTATTACACGGTGCATTCTATGGTGTAATTAACTATATTTGTGCTTAATCTTTAAAAAAAATATATTTACATACAGTTCGTACGGTCTGGAATGGATTAATTGTATTTACATACAATCCTATGGGGGAAATTGCTTTGGTTCACGACCAACTCGGTTTAAACCAGAGTTTTGGAACGAATTATGGTCGTGAACCGAGGTTCCACTGTACTGTTACTGTATGGACAAACTGGCATTCCTGCTGGGATATATTCTGCTACCTTACCTGGCCAGGAAGCCATGGAAATAAAAGAACAGTTGAGAAGCAGTGAAATTCCTCTGCCATGCCAGGACAATGGCACAGGAAGATCCTGCTGCAGCAGACTCACCCATCTGCCGAGTCCCAGTATGGACACCCATAGGGCGGCATGGGAGTTGTGAATCCAGGAGCCTGCCCTGCAAGGTTTTGTGGGGTCCTCCTTGACCTGGAAGTGCTTCCAGGGGGCAATAGATTAAGCACTGAAAGTATTATGTGAATTTCCCCTTAGGATTAATAAAGTATCTATCTATCTATCTATCTATCTATCTATCTATCTATCTATCTATCTATCTATATATATATATATATCTATCTATCTATCTACTGCTGGGTCTGTAGTTAAAAACGAGCATTCCACTCAACTCAGGAGGAGTTGGAGTTGGATGTGGGGAAGGGAATTGTGCTGTATTAATGAGTTGTGCAGAAGGTATTTTTTAAATTAAAAACACTTTAATTGAGCTATCACTATTGTGGTGCAATTGTATCTGGGGTTTTGGGGTGCTGATACACCCCCTAGAGGCCACAATGTGCAGTGCTTATTCTTCCTTGGTCAGAGCAGAGGTGAGTATAGAAACAGTTTATGTTAATACTAGCAAAATACCCGCGCTTCGCAGCGGCGAAGTATTGCCTTAAAATTTTTATTAAGAAGAAAATTAAACCTTTTTAAACTGAGGGAAAATATACCAATAATTATTTGTTAAGGATCTCTTTGTATACGATATTGTTAGTTCGGTCCTCCGATTGTAATATGACCAAGCTGTGCGCTGAGCTTACTCTTGAGCATGCAACGTATAGTTGGCCATGTGAAAAGTAATCTTGTCTCAAATCTCACAGCTTGGATTGCTGCTGTCATAATCGGTTTGAGTTTCATGGTTGTTTCAATTACGACAGTATTTGCAGGACTTGTGTTGAAGTGACATTCGGCATCTGTCAAGCGTTGTAAATACACAACCGGTTTCATCGATAACTTCGCATCCAGCTTTTGAGAGTTTAAACATTCATAAACATCAAAGTGTCCACTACTGAAATCGTCACCTGTGAATCTAAGATGTTTAAGAGGCATTGGCGGTTGTCAAAAGGTGTAAAATATTTGGCCATTTCAGTACACTTGAAAGCGACAACCGAACAATTCAGCGGCAGCCATCAACTCACATGCAGAACCATAAGTGAAGGTCTTAAGCATTTCACTCTTATAGTGCTCCTGTGTAGTATAATTATCTCCTGTACCGTCATCAGTCCACACCTTGAACCTGTCCCAGTCATTCAATACATAAGACACAATATTCCTCCGGATATCAAGAGTGAGCCTGATATGGCCATGCAATATGTAACAAAGAGCATGGAAAAGGCAGGTGCCATCTCCGGGCATGGAAATCACTCGGTAAGTGACAGTTCTTTGATCGATGGTGATCACCTCGATAGACATGTTAATGGGAGTACGGTTGGAACAATAAAGGAAATGGGTACCTGAACAATGTAAAGTAAGTCTAAAATACCTACACAATAACTATAATCGTAATAAACGAACAATAAAACAGCGGAGAAGCCGTGGATTAAATAAAAAGGCTGTAGTTATCAGCAGGGAGACGTGAATCCCGTGGCAAAACAAGGAAGGGAATGTAGAGATCGGAGCGATGGACGGCCTTATATAGGTAGGCAGCCAACAACGTGGGAGGCGTTGGGATGGGGGACCCAACACCGCCTCACACGGTGACCGAGCTGCAGGCTATGGACGTATATATGTACGTAAGTAGGATTCAGTTAGCGTTGGGAACCCGCGTACCAAATTTCTTGGAGATGGGCCCATAAGTTACAAACACTGTTGGAAAGTTCAATATGGCGGCCGGCAGTGGCGTCATACCACCAAAATAAGTACGTACATTGGTTTCGGTTAGCACAGGGAAGCTGCCTACCAAATTTCTTGAAGATGGGGCCATAAATAAGAAAGTTCAACATGGCGGATGTTGTCGACCGTTATTACTGTTACACGTAGAATTTCGAAATTAAACCTGCTTAACTTTTGTAAGTAAGCTGTAAGGAATGAGCCTGCCAAATTTCAGCCTTCTACCTACACAGGAAGTTGGAGAATTAGTGACGTTGGAAAGTTCAATATGGCGGCCGACAGTGGCGTCATACCACCGAAATAAGTACTGTAAACGCTGGCCCGGACACACACAGACGGACAACATAGTTCACGGACAACACACTGTTTATTTACACTATTTACAGTTTGAAGTGCACGAACCCCAGTGCCTCTTGCACCGATTCCCCCAAAGTCCAGGGCTCACAGTCTCTGTGCCTTCTCTTCCTGGCTGCCTCCAGTCCTCTCCCCAGCTCTGTCTCGCTACCTCCCGACATCCACCAATGACTGGAGGGAGGCGGCCCCTCTTATGGGAACCCGGATGGGCTCCAGCTGCTTCCCGGCAATTAGAGTTGGCCACACCCCTGTGTGGCAGAAGTGCCGGCTGCGCACCCGGAAGCCGTCCGGGTGTCCCCTGTCGTCTTCCCCCCGGCACTTCCTGGTGAGGCGGAAGTGCCGGGCTCCCGGGATAAATAGGCACTGGGGCACCGCCTGGCGGTGGCCACGGGTCCCTACAGGGCTGGGCTTCCAAGCCCCCTACCCGAGGCCTCCTGCATAACCAGGACGGACACCCCCTCTCGTTCTGGAGGAGGCACACGCCCTCCTCTGGTCCTTCAAGGCGTCCTGGCCGGGCTCCAGCCCCGGCCGGGGACCATACGGGATAAACCGGCATTGGGGCGCCGCCTGGCAGTGGCCACGGGTCCCTACAGGGCTGGGCTTCTAAGCCCTCTACCCGAGGCCCCCAACATAACCAGGACGGACGCCCCCTCGTGGTCTGGAGGAGGTAAAAGCCCTCCTCTCGTCCTCCTGGGCGTCCCGGCCGGGGACCACAGTACGTACATTGGTTTCGGTTAGCGCAGGGAAGCCACCTACCAAATTTCGTGAAGATGGGGTCAGCCTTCTACCTAAGTTGGAGAATTAGTGATGTTGGAAAGTTCAATATGGCAGCCGACAGTGGCGTCATACCACCGAAATAAGTACATACATCGGTTTTGGTTAGCACAGGGAAGCCGCCTACCAAATTTCGTGAAGATGGGGCCATAAATAACAAAGTTCAAAATGGCGGACATTGTCGACCGTTATGACCGTTACGTGTAGAATTTCGAAATGAAACCTGCTTAACTTTTGTAAGTAAGCTGTAAGGAATAATCCTGCCAAATTTCTGCCTTCTACCTACACGGGAAGTTGGAGAATTAGTGATGAGTGAGTGAGTGAGTGAGGGCTTTGCCTTTTATTAGTATAGATTAAAGACCGTTGGATTGAGATACGCAACATTGTGTCAATCAATTGGTTTCTTCCAGCCTCTGTTTGATTGACAAAGATTTACCCTTAGCCTTTGGTTAATATGCAGAGTTTTGATAATGTCTATAGCTGAGAATGGAGTACATGAGAAGGTTTTGATAAAAAAAACCTTTGTACCAGATCATGTCATAGGCAACTGTAAGGTCATGAAATGTGGTTTCTACTTATAGACTCATTTGATAGTCTCATTTGATAGTCTCATTTTGATAGCTAGCTTGTTGTGGATATAGTACATTCTACACTACAGAGAAGAATGGGAGTCAATAAGCACTTCAAAAATTTTAAACAGGCATTTAGAGTATTTGGAGCTTTGTCATAATTGCCAGCATAAATTTTTGGTATATTCTTGTATCGGATATATATTTCCTCCAGCAAATTCTGAATGAATCTGGCACAGATGTTTCACAAACTCTGGGCATTTATTGTTGTAGTCTGCAAGTCTCATGTTTTTAATCCATTCAAATCTTCCTCCAGCTTGGAAAGGTTCAGAGTTATTTTTTCAAGTTGATGGAGGTGACTCTTTGTTTTGTTCTCCGTTGCTGTAGGGAGGGTCTTGTCTTGGGCTGCTTTTGGTTACATGGAAGGACTGGAATGATTTCTTGGTCTCAGATGTTTACAGTGTGATATGTGCCTCCTTTTACTGTATAATGTCAGTGTAGGGGTGGATGCCAGATATACCTGTATAACATCACCAATACGGAACGGTACATGGAGACATGTTCATGCTTGAAGTGGGGCTAATAACACAGAAGAACAAAGCAGCAGGTTGAATAAAATCATACTGTGTCTGTTGCAGTGTGAATTTTGTCAATGCAGATCAAATCAGTGGAGTGCAACTGTAATATGATTTTTTTGCAGAAGCAGATACAGGTATATGTTGTATTCACAGAACAGGATATAATCCAATATATTTGCTGTTTGAGAATATTCTTTATGGTATTCTCTGAATTTAGTTTTCTGGTGGGAGCAAAAGTTTCTCCTTGCCAGGACTGATAATGAAAGAAGGTGCAGTATAAACACTGCTTCCAGCTAATTTGTTTTTTTAGACATTGTGTTTTATGCTCATTAGTCACTAATGATGATGGGCAGGTGCTCACTCAGGATCAGATCAGCTTAACAAATTTAGCCTTTGCATATTTATGAATTAGGTATTTGTTTTATCTTCTTCCTCACCTTAGTGTTTAGGGCCTGTCAGGATATTTAGCACCATGTTATCATTATGTAGTCTTACTATCTTTGCTAAAATAATGTTTCCATAGTCTTCTGTCATAAAGAGAAAAGGCAGGGGAAATAAATTTTAGGAAAGACAAGGATATGAATGAGACAAAGTAAATGTCAAAAATGAATAAGTAATTGCCAAACCCAAAATGCTAACCAAAGACAACTGAAATTGCCAAATATTCTACTTAAATGGTGTTTTTGTTTTGCCTATTAGCTAATAGGGGCTTGACAAGCCCTAACAATTATTGTGTGCTTTTCAATAATGGCAAGTTGTTTGAATATTCTTGACATGCAACTCACTCCAAGTGGGAGCTGATGTGGGTGCAGGCTATAAACAGGGTCTAGATCACAGGTTTTTAAACTTTGTAATATGAGGGCCCAAATAGAAAATCAGTAACATAACAATAATTATTATCATAATGGCAAAGGAGTCATAAAGACTGGGTTCGCTTCCCGGGTCCTTCCTGCGTGGAGTTTGCATGTTCTCCCCATGTCTACGTGGGTTTCCTCCCACAGTCCAAAGACATGCAGGTTAGGTGCATTGCCGATTCTAAATTTTTCCTAGTGTGTGTGTCCTGCAGTGGGCTGGTGCCCTACCCAAGATTTGTTCCTTTCTTGCGCCCTGTGTTGGCTGGGATTGGCTCCAACAGACCCCTATGACCCTGTGTTAGGATATAGCAGGTTGGTAAATGACTGACTGACTGACTTATGTTTGTAATTTAACTCATGGCGCCAGTTAGGAATGAAGTAGTTAATAAATTACTTAACCAATGCATCTTACAAAATTTAAAAAAAAAAAAATTTCAAATGAGCTCCACCATTAAAAACATATTTTTCTAAATGAGTTCAGAAATAGTTTAAAATACTCCAGTTTCCATTTAACAATTAAATTAACCAGAAAAAAGCTATGTGTAGGAAAAATCTTGCTGAATAATTCAGTGAACAGTTCATTTTGAAATGTTCAAATCTGCTGACTAACAATGTGCTAAATGTCTACAGCTTGTCTAAACCTTTCGCTATTTTCATGTGTTCTTACAGATCTGGTCTAACAAACATGTCTTTCACACTATTATTAGATTGATATTTATTGAACTACTTTAAAATTGTGTGACAAGAAGGAATTCTTCCTCACTAAGGCATGTTGAACCTAATATAAAGTTCTCTTTGCAGCTCAGTTGTAGATTTAGATTCAGTGTATGCCATAAAGGCGAACATGTTATGAGGCACCAAACAATTAGTTGTCCATTACCACTGAAGCTTCTTTTATTGACTCTTCTATTGACTCACCCCTCACAAAACCCCAAAAATCATAACATCCTTGAGCTGCACTTTTGATATCTCAAACTTGTACTCCTTCACCTCACAAGCCTGTCTGGCATTTCCCCCTTTCTCTCACTTTCTTATACCATAACTGTCTTTATTGTCAATCTTTTCAGTTTGATTGTTTCACTAATTGTGAGATGGAAAGTGGAATTACTTATATTTTACTGCCACAGAAACACAAGCTCTCCATGATGTGTCAGCTGCATTGTTTTACATATTACGCTGCCACAAATAGTATGATAGAGTGCAGTTTATCACTCAATACAGAAATTGTACCTGGAGAAACTAATTATTGTTATTTTGTATGCTAGACATAGTCAATTCATCATTAGATACAGGGGTCTTCCCAGACTGTTTTAAGACTACTGTTGTTAAACCTCCTGCTCAAAAAAAAAAAATATCTTGACTCCTGTTTTTGAAAATGTTAGACCTATTTTTAACCTGCCTTTCTTAACTAAATCTGTAGAAAAGGCAGTCATTACGCAGCCACATGATCACTTGAATAAACATGCAATTCTTGATAAGTTTCAGTCAGGTTTTAGAATAAATCACAGTACAGAAAATGCACTGATTAAAGTAGTAAATGACTTGCAGGTTAATGTGGACAGAGGCCGTTTACCTGTTCTCATCCTCTTAGATCTGAGTGGTGCATTTGACACCATTGATCACAATATTCTTATAAATGTCCTTAGTCATTGGGTGGGTCTCTCTGGCAATGTCTTAAACTGGTTTGAATCTTACTTAACATGTAAAAAATTCTTTGTTAATTGTGGTAATTATACTTTGAATACACATGATATTCTATATGGTGTTCCACAAGGATCTATCCTAGTTCACTGCTCTTTTCGATCTACATGCTTCCATCAGGTCAGATTATCTAAAGGCATAACATGAGCTACCATTACTATGCTGATGTCACACAACTATATTTATCAATAGCGCTTTATGCCCCTGACTTTCTTTGTTCACTGGCCCAATGTCTTACCTGTGTTTCTGAGTGGATGAGTAGTAATTTTCTCAAACTAAATAAGAAGAAAACAGAAATCTTAGTTATTGGCAAAAATATATATAGTGAGGATATTAGAAATAAACATGATCAATTAGGCTTAAAAGTCAAGACAGGGGTAAATAATTTAGGGGTATTTATTAACTCTGACCTAAATTTTAAATCACATATTAATCAGATTACCAGGATAGCATTTTGCACTTAAGAAATATTGGAAAAGTTTAGATCCCTTATAAGTTTGCAAGATGCTGAAAAATTAGTTTTTAGTCGACTAGATTACTATAACACATTCCTTTCAGGACTACCAAAAAAGACATCAATCCGTTGCAACTAGTGCAGAATGCAGCTGTCAGAGTTAACTGGGAAAAAAAATCTGAGGACATCTCTCCAGTTTTGATGTCATTACATTGGTTACCCATGCTATTTAGAATTGGCTTTAAAATGCTGCTAATGGTTTACAAATCTCGCTCCATCCTACATTTAGGAATGCCTGTCACCTTATACTCCAAATCATAACCTTTTGATCTTCAGATGAGTGTCTGCTTATAATTCCAAGCGCTGCTGTTATGCACCTAAAATCTGGAATAGCTTACCAATAGAAAATCGCCAGGCTAATAAAAACCCATTATTTAAATTGGGCTTTCTTATAGCTTCATTTTAGTATAACCCTGATATACTGTATATGCATTGAATTATCATTTTTTTCATGGCTCCGCAATCCTTACTAATCCCTACTTTCTCTGCTGTGCCTTCTCCGTTTTTTATGCAGTTGTGATCTGCACCACCACCACCTGATCAAGACACCATGCAGTCCTTACATTGATGGATAGAAGGCCAGATGTCCACATGTCCATCATCATCAAATTATTTCACGTGAAGCCTGAAAAACCATGAGAACTGATTTAGATCATTGATATTAGGTAGAATGCCCAGTTAGGGCAGGATGGTCTCTTGGCCTTGGAACCCATGCAGATAATATTTATTTTTTTCTCCTACCCTCTGGAGTTTTTTTTTTTGTCCTCCTGGCCATCTGACCTTACCTTATTCTTTATTATTTAGTATTGCCTAATCTTATTTTTTATCTATACTAATAAAAGGCAAAGCCCTCACTGACTGACTGACTGACTGACTGACTGACTGACTGACTGACTGACTCACTCACTCACTCACTCACTCACTCACTCACTGACTCATCACTAATTCTCCAACTTCCCGTGTAGGTGAAATGCTGAAATTTGGCAGGCTCATTCCTTACAACTTACTTACAAAAGTTAGGCAGGTTTCATTTCGAAATTCTATGTGTAATGGTCATAACTGGAACCTACTTTCGTCCATGTATACGGCCATAGCCTGCTGCTCGGTCGCCTTGTGAGGTGGGGTTGCATCCCGCATCATCACGCCTCCCATGTAATTGAGTGCCTGCCCATATAAGGTAAATATTTGCAGGTGAAGGACTGTGCTTATGCAAACGAAGATGAGAAGGTCAGGGAGACACGCTGCCGCTAAATATTCGTGGGTGAAGGACTGTGCTTATGCAAACGAAGATGAGATTGTCAGGGAGACACGCTGCCGCTAAATATTCGCGGATGAAGGAGTGTGCTTAGCATATTCATAAGGGCAGCTACTGCGGAAACCCTCTGACGCTGAACAAGACTTTGCACACATATCAATAGGAAAGCAAGGTGTAAAGCTTAAGTTTAAATTACGTTCATAGACACGCTGCCGCTAAATATTTGCAGGCAAATGCACAACTTAATACCGGGAATGCCTGTTAAACATCTTAGATTCACAAGTACAGATTTGGGTAGTGATCACTTCGATGAATGAAACCTGTTCAAAAAACGCATTACACAATTGAGAAGGCAGCAAAAGAATATGAAGTGAGTGATGCATACAAGCATATTCATAAGTGCAGCTACTGCGGAAACAAAGCACGGTGTAAACCTAAAGTTTAAATTAAGTTCATAGACAGGCTGCCGCTGGCTTTTGTTATGCCTACGACAAAAACGATATTCGCAAGATACAAGTTTAATGAGAAGACGCAGGGTATAAACGAGACTTTTGATCACTTTGTAACACAGTTACAATTGCTGTAACGGAGTTAAAATTGCTGGTGAAGGACTGTGCTTATGCAAACAAATAGGAAAGCAGGGTGTAAAGCTTAACTTTAAGTTAGGTTCATAGACACACTGCGAATACGATATTCGCGAGATACAAGTTTAATGTGAGGACGCAGGGTATAAACAAGACTTTTCAGCACTTTGTAGCAGAGTTAAAATTGCTGGTGAAGGACTGTGCTTATGCAAACGAAGATGAGATGGTCAGGGATAGAATAGTGTTTGGCGCAAACTCAGCAAAAGTGTGAGAGAAACTTTTAAGTGCCGGGTCTGAGCTAACATTAAATAAAGCCGTGGACATCGCAAGATCGCACAAGATAGCACAAGCACAGCTGAGAAGCTTCGATGCATGTACTTCGAGCGGCTCACATGAACTGACTTTGCAGGACTGGGAAAGGTTAAATTAAGTTCAAAGACACGCTACCGCTAAATATTCGCAGGCAAATCCACAACTTAATACTGGGAATGCCTGTTAAACTTCTTAGATTCACGAGTACCGATTTGGGTAGTGAATACTTCGATGAATGAAACCTGTTATCTTTATAACGGTTGACAAACACGGAATATAACTTGAACACAACACATCTTTCAAATACGAACCTGATTGAAAGAAATAATGATAATCAAATCCTTGATGACAGCAACACTCATAACAGTGACAAAACAATTACATACGTTTGTCATGCTGAGAGACTGTTTGTGGTTGGATGGACAGCTAAGGCGGGTGGGGGAGTCACGTCATCATCTCCCCTCACATTCACATCATTTCATTCACTTCATTTTGCTCTGAGCTGAGCTCTGTTGAGCTCCGCAGCTGACGTTGTCTTGCCGTTCTTTTTCCTTAGTGTTTAGTCCTCTCTCCTTTACTGATTTATATAAAGGAGAGTTGAGATCCGAGAGACTGTGTTTGTGGAGGGATTGAGAGTTAAGGCAGGTTGGGGGAGTCACGTCATCATCTCCCCTCCCATTCACCTCATTTCATTCACTTCATTTCGCTCCGAGCTGAGCTCCGCAGCTAACGCGGTCTTGTGGAAACAACTTCGTGATGTTGCCACCAAATACTCACAGAAAAATCTACAAGTTAATAGACATGCTGTTGCTAGAGTTTCTCCATACTCTGAATCCTCCAGGCACTCCTGAGCATAATCTAATTTTGAAGGTTGGGATACCAATAATGTTACTGAAAAACTTATAGCCACCGAAACTTGGTAACGGCACGAGACTTTAGGTCACGTGTCTGCAAAAGAACCTAATTGAGGCAACTATTTTTACTGGCAGTTGCTTAGGGGAGAGAGTTTTTATTCCTCGCATTCCCGTTATACCCTCTGATCTCCCATTTCAATTCAAATGCCTCCAATTTCCAGTAAGGCTCTGCTTCGCGATGACAATTAATAAGTCTCAGGGACAGACCCTACAAAAGGTTGCCATTGATTTGAGGCAAGATTGCTTTTCACATGGCCAACTATACGTTGCATGCTCAAGAGTAAGCTCGCACAGCTTGGTCATATTACAACCGGAGTGCTGAACTGACAACGTGGTATACAAAGAGATTCTTAACAAGTAATTATTGGTATATTTTCCCTCAGTTTAAAAAGGTTTACTTTTCTTCTTAATAAAAATTTAAAAGCAGTACTTCACCGCTGTGAAGCGCAGGTATTTTGCTAGTTTTTTATAAACTTTTCTTTCTTTGAGCTACACAACTTGCATGAATATGTGCTATATAAATAGAAGTTGTTGTTATTGTCATCCTAACACACAAGTAGGACACGTGGGAGGAAAATTTCAGTATTCAGAGAAAAGTATGCTGACATGACACTAGGAGAACAAACAAAATCCTTACAGACAGTGATTAAACTACAATTTTAACACTTGCTTCAGACTCTTGTTTTATTAAAAACAATCATTACAATATACAAGGAATACAGTTTTTAATTTACAATGTTATGAATATATTTTCAAGTATAAATTCAGGAAAAGGTACAACTTCCACGTGTAATATACAATTCTAAAATATTGAGGAAGTACCAACCCTAAACATTATAAAAGTATTAATGTAGCCTCAGTAAGTTACTGACTCTAAAGTGCATTAACTAAATACGGAAACTAACAGACATTTCAAAGCCTTATAAATCCTAACACCAACCTTTTCACATACTTTTGTTAGGAGCATTTAAATACATCTTCTAATGCACAATAATATTAAACATCTGTAAACAACTATATTTTGTACAAATGTTAAGAACAGAGATACAAAATAAGTTACAATTTTGTCCTTAATCTATAAATCAACTTTTCTTGATATGTAAGCATATCTGTCTCACTTACTTTTCCTGCCTAACACTCTAGTGTTTGGAATTTGGATGCACAGCTAAATAAATATGTAATCTCTGCAATATATACATCTGAAAAATGTTTATGTTATATACTGAAAAGGCATCTTTTCTGAGCACCACAGGTTGCTTGATTATTTTGTCTCGGGCTAAGCAAGTGAAGAGACTGAAGGTCAAGAACATGATTTACAGAACAAAACCATTTGTCTAAATCACTCCCTTTTACATTACAATCAGCTGGAAGTAAAAACACATTTACCTCTCCGTCAGCACCAGTCACCTTCATCTAGTTGTTATTAAGCCTGCCAGGTCTTTTTCAGTCATTATTACAAATCAGTTCTGCTATACCTTGAGAAAAGTATATATTTACATGTTTTAAAATAATTTAGATTGCAGAAAAATATGCTTGGAAGTGATTTAGCCAGAGCGGCACTCTGTGAATTCACAATTTAAATTCATTTAAAATCCTTAGGTATTTAAGAGATACATATTCTGTTGATACTGTCACTGGTATACACACTTCAAAGTAATGCAGTACAAGATGCATATTTCTAATTAACAGCTTATTTATTAATGACTGATGGTTTCACGCAAAGTTTTACATAATCTGTTTGTCTGTGTGCATTCTAATTAATTTTGCTGAAGCAGTCTTCTGTAATATTTTAATTTAGAGGAAAATGAAGAAACCTGAAAAAAAAAAATAAAGAGCAGTACTATATTAATTATTTTATCAAATTACATGAGTTTATTCCAGATTTGTAATTAAACTCATAAACATTATTACATTTGACTATAATAATTATTTTCAGTATCTAATCCTCTATAGTCCATGAAACCGCCATTAATAACTGCATTATGACTATTGTTATCTGTCAGCACCAGCAGAGTGCAATTTTTGAGAAAAAAGTATTAACAGAAATTCTACATATATTCCATACCAAAGCAATAATGACAAAGCTATAATATGAATTTAAAGAAAATCTTTGGTGCTATGGTGTACAAGTTAGTATTTCTGCCAGAGTGGCACACACCATATCGTGCATAATCAATTACATTTAGTGTTGCTACTCAGAATACTTTTTTGGCATGGAGGAAGAATGGAAGTACACAGAAAGATTGTGCTAGTATTCTGTTCAGTGACTACAAAAAATAAAATACATCAATGCTAAAAAAAGTGTTGTATACTAATGGTCTAGCACTCAATTAATATTATTCAATAAGCATTATAGAAATTGCCAAAAAAAAATTTTAAATATTAGTAATACTGTGAAAATTACTGTGATAATAACATAACTACAGTCACAGACAGCTTTAACAATAATTTTGCTAACTTGCTGTTTCAGATTATCATTAATTTTTTGTATTTCTGATTTTATATAATTATATTACAATTTTTTTATGAGTTATACAAAGGACTCTTTCTAATACAACATTATTTCTAAGAACAACACAGTTTTCTCCAGCTTTTATGTCTAAGTATATACAGGTTCCTTGTATTTAAATCATTTACAAAATTTTTCTCATGTCATGACCTCATAACAGAGCTGGCACTACATGAAAAGTTAATAGTCTCTGTCCTCCTTTTCTTTTTTCCATTCTGTCAAAGTATGTAAAATGCAAGACATTAGACAGACAAGTTTCTCTTCTGTTTGTGAAGTCCAAAACACCCATGATCATTACTCCATTAAATACATTGTACTTACTGGTGTGCATTTATTGTTTGTCAACTCTAATGCACACAGAGCCCACCCCTATGACTAATGACAAAATGATTTTAGATACTGCAGACAGATAGAACTTTATTTGTTCCCAGTGTAAATTTGGGTTTTTACAAAAGTGACTCATTAATGAAGTATTCAGACTGAAAGCATTATGCCTCTGGCTGTGTTGGTGCACACACAGAGTGCAAGTTCAAGTGAAAAGGAATCTAAAGAAATGAGATAGCAAAGATAATCACATTTAACACTAGAATTACCAGAGCCTACGAAAAAACTCGTAAATCCGTCCCACCTTAAATCGCTTCTTAAATCCCTTCACACCTCTCCGCCAGCGTCCTTTGTCCTCTAAATGTGCTGATAAAGAGAAGCTAAAAGCAGCCGGATATTCCATCCCCCCACCAATTTAGAACGTGCACGAACTTCTCTCAGCTCATGCCTTGATTGAGTATCTGGGAGTGAAGTTTTAGAGTGGAAATAATAGATCGTTATTTGGAACACACACATTTCATGTCTGTTCCGTTTCTACAGTAATCTGTGTAAACACATTGTTAAAACAGAAACGTTTTTTATATTCTAGTAGTAGATGACAAAATGTAGGCATAAACTATATAATGTATGAAGTCCAAATATCAAAGAAACATTTTCACAAAAGGTACAAATACTGTATAACACAACAATTGCGCTTTTATTCAAAAATATAACTGCAGAAACAAAAAGCCGCCTTAACATGCGACCTTGACACCCATTTATTATGACTGCTTCCGTGGCGCAGTAGAATCAGCTGCCGACTGGGAATCAAAAGGTCGCAAGTTTGAACCTGCACCACTCTGTTTTGAGAAGTAAACTGCTCTTACTCTTACTATTTTAGAATAAAAGCATACATTTGATTTCAGTCTGTAACAGCTGGTGTAATTTATGATCCTTGTAAAGGTTAGCTTTGTTTCTTTTTTTTTAATTCACTTTTCATTCTCTCAGTCGCGTTCAGAATAAATCCATACAACCCCATCTGACATGGCTGTTTTCACATAAAGACGCGCTATAGCTCTGCAGTGTACTTGTGACTGCATTCTCGTACCAATGTTTGCGAAATGAAGTGTCTGCGTGCACTTTTCGTGGCATTACACGTTTATTTTTTGAGCATGCCCGTTTGAGCATGCTCAAACACAGGAACATATGTTGGTGTAAAAGTATAACAAAACAAGTGCCGTGTCAGATGGGGTTGTATGGATTGATTCTGAACACGACTGAGAGAATGAAAAGTGTCGCTCAAACACAGGAACATATGTTGGTGTAAAAGTATTTCCTGTAAGAAGCAATGTACACACTTCTCTGTATGCTGTGGTTTCTATTACACACCTGAAAGAAAGAGACAATATATGTGAAAACATCATCGCACTAATGCAATATTATTTGAAAACGAACAGCGTCAGATCGGGTGTGAATTTATGCAGGAACTGGAAATCCTCTGATGTGGGACCTTCCCCCAAGGAAGAAAGTAAAGTGTCAGGTGCTTATTCAGTGTAATAGGAACCATAGCACAGAGAGGTGTGTACACTGCAACAAGTACACGTGTCGTAAATGTAGGAAGGACGGTCCTTGGGTGTGTGGGAACTGTTAATATTTGAATGTGATGATTTTATATAGCACGGAATGGAAATCGGCACTTCTTAGCATTGCACCATGCAAGCTGTCGTATCAATCGGCTACTGTAACTTGCTTTCTTTTTTCTTCGGTTATACAGGTAGTCTTGAATAAAAGTTCACTTGTTTTGTTATACTTTTACACCAACATATGTTCCCGTATTTGAGCATGCTGAAACGGGCATGCTCAAAAAATACACATGTAATGCCACGAAAAGTGCACGCAGACACTTCATTTCGCAAACATTGGTACGAGAATGCAGTCATAAGTACACTGCAGAGCTATAGTGCTGTCTTTATGTGAAAACAGCCATGTCAGATGGGGTTGTATGGATTGATTCTGAACGCGACTGAGTCAATGAAAAGTGAATTAAAAAAAAACAAAAACAAAGCTAACCTTTACAAGGATCATAAATTACACCGGCTGTTACAAACTGAAATCAAATGTATGCTTTTATTCTAAAATAGTAAGACTAAGAGCAGTTTACTTCTCAAAACAGAGTGGTGCAGGTTCGAACTCGCAACCTTTTGATTCCCAGTCGGGAGCTGATTCTATTGCGCCACAGAGGCAGTCATAAGAAACAGGTGTCAATGTCGCATGTTAAGGCGGCTTTTTGTTTCTGCAGTTATATTTTTGAATAAAAGCGCAATTGTTGTGTTATATTTGTACCTTTTGTGAAAATGTTTCTTTGATATTTGGACTTCAGGCTTCATACATTATATAGTTTATGTCTACATTTTGTCATCTACTACTAGAATATAAAAAACATTTCTGTTTTAACAATGTGTTTACACAGATTACTGTAGAAACGGAACAGACATGAAATGCGTGTGTTCCAAAAAACGATCTATTATTTCCACTCTAAAACTTCAATTCACTCCCAGATACTCAATCAAGGCATGAGCTGAGAGAAGTTCGTGCATGTTCTAAATTGGTGGGGGGATGGAATAGCCGGCTGCTTCTAGCTTCTCTTTATCAGCACATTTAGAGGACAAAGGACGCTGGCGGAGAGGTGTGAAGGGATTTAAGAAGCGATTTAAGGTGGGACGGATTTACGAGTTTTTTTATAGGCTCTGGTAATTCTAGTGTTAAAAGACGTACAAGTTGGGGTGGCGACTCTGAATTGTTCAGTATATGTGAAAGGAAAGCGACTCTGTTGCATCCTGTCCAGGCTGTGTCCTATGCTTCACTCAGCACTGCAGGGGAAGAAAGATTACTCACATGCTGACACTGACTCTTGCATAACTGGTTTCAGAAAATTGACAGATGTCAAAATCATTATGTTCATCACATGTGCAATATATTTGCCTATGGAGACTGTCCCATTTTAGGGTACACTACAAGCATCCTTTGGAGGCTGACTAATCCTTCAGCAGTTATTTGTAATGATCATTACTCTGTCTAATCCCCCTTATCAATACACCCTATAAATGCAGAATCATCTGAGAAGTTCTGCAATTGACATGACCTGATCTATTTATAGTCAGAGTTTTACAAAGTAAATAGAAAAGGAGACAAAACTGTTACGTACCAGTGTTGCTTACATCCATATCAGAAATACAATCCTTATGTATCTCAAACTGTGCCCTGCCTGACAGATAGTCTGTTATCCAGGATACCATAGGCTCATCCACTTGTATGTCTCTGTCTGGATGGTATTGAGAGCACCAGAGAAATCAAAAAACATAATCCTGACAATGCTACCTGCTTTGTTCAGGTGAGAATAAGCCTTGTAGAGCAGACAGATAATTGAATCCTCCACTCCAATCTTTGTCCAATAAGAAAATTACAGTCGGTCCAGGTAGTCTACCACAAGACGACTCATATAGTCCAGGGCCAGTCTGTCAAAGGTATTCGTGATGTGAGACGTAAGTGCAACTTGTCTGTATTCATTAGGTGAAGAGGTGCCTGCCTTCTTTGAAACAAGAATAATGTAGGATGGTTTTCACCGCAGCTGCACTTTGTGCTCCCTAAGGGACAGACTGATCAGGTGACAGAGGACACCACGAAGTTTGTCAGCACAGACCTTAACAACTCAAAGACTGACTCCATCTGATCCTGCATCTTTTCCTGTGTGTAGCTTCCTCAGTTGTTTCCTTACTTGGTCTTCAGTTATGGACAGTCAACAGCGATAATCAGAGGTGTACTTGACACTGGAAATTCCTGTTGATGTTGTAGGAGTTGTTGATGTAGTAGAGATGGTGTGAGAAGACTAGTCATTGAATGAATGTGGCATAGTTAGAGAAAATCTATTAAAAATTGGTTCAGGCTGCTGGCTTTGTCCACATTCCCTTCTAACACCTAAGCACTTAATTACTTCATTCCAGTAATTATACCATTCCAGACATCTTTTATGTTGTTCTGAGTGAGTTTATTTTCAGTTTTAACTTTATAAGTTACCTTTCCTTCACTGAAAAACCTATGTAATGTGACATAACCTTTAGTGGGCCAAATATCTGTTGAACTTAAACTTTCTGCTTGGTTGGATTTGTGATTGATGTCATCAGTGCTGCTGTATTGGAATTTTTGTGTCAGTCTTTTTTTTCAGAAAGATTGCGGGCAGGTAAAGAGTCTTGGCATTAGTGGATAGTCTATTTGGGTGAAGGGTTTTAAAATAATTGCACCCTTTCTTTAAAATCACCCATATTACAGTTTTAGAAATTCATGTCCTACCAGTGATAAGAGTCTCCATGGCTATCCCTTTGCATAATTTTCCTTAATCCAGGAATATTTGTCGATGTCCCTACTCATGTGATAGCACCGGTTACTGAACTGTGGACATGTATACTATGACAGAGAGGGGGCGCTATCGCTCCCTTGAACCCTCCGATCAAACGTCAGACTCCAAGTAAAAGTCCAAATATTGACTTTATTAATAATGCACTGTGCACAAAGCACCCTCTCCTCCACAATACTCATTAAAAAATACAATCACAATAACAAAGTCTCCACAACTCCCAGACGCGTTGCCACCCTTCCACCCAGCTCAGCTCAACGCTTTGGTGTCTCTCTCAGTCTTTTATAGTCCTTGTCCCGGAAGTGTTTCGCCCTCTCTGTCCATGTGACTAGGAATACTTCCGGGTCAGATAAAAATCCTTCTTCTTTACCCCGGAAGCACATCATTCCCCTTGTCCATGTGACTCGGACGTACTTCCGGGGCGTAGGGAAAATAGTCACTGTTCCTCCCTGCAGCGCCTTGTAGCGGCCCCCATGGTATCCAGCAGGGCTGTAAAGGAAAAATCCAACGTCCATAATTCCCTGCTGGCATTTGGGGCACCTCCATGCTGCAAGGAGGGCTCCACCTGGCGGTGTGGGGGTATTGGCCAGGATGAATGGCCGGCCATCTATCACAGTACTTTCCCACCAGCGAAGAATCAAGATTCTGAGCGGCCAGCCCCGCGAGGGATGTCTTCCTCCAGGAGGATATTCCAGTCGGACATTCATCATTCCGTGTATGGTAGTCCCTGGAGAACCTAGGGGGAATATCATAATAGTGAGACACTTCATCCCCCCTTCTCCAAGGACAGTTTCGGTAGACATGGCCGGGCTGTCGGCAATTATAACACTGCCTCCTTCCTCCTGCTACTCTCCCTCTGCGGAACTGACAGCAGTTGGGAAATGCTGACTCCACCCTTTTCCCTGCTGGGGAGAATTCCAGTGCTGCCTTTGTGCTCTCAACTCCCTTTACTGCTTTGTTAGGAGACCCCGGTTTCTCGTTTGGGATCTCCTTCTTAATCTGGGATTTGTCCACAGTTTGGGTCTCTCTATTAGTTAAAGAGAGCCCTTTTCCTGTTTGAACCCCTTTTGATTTCTAAATGACCGGTGGCGGCGTCTTTAGATCTGCATCGTTCCGGAAGACAGCTGCTCCAGTTCGATCGAGTCTTCCCCCACCCACTCGGTCATAGTTTCCAACTCCCTTGTAGGGTTCCCAGAGGATTGGCACCCGCTACTGATTAATTGCGGGCCCGGTTCACTCTGCGACCCTCTATTATATACGGTACGGGTCTCGCTTACCTGTACCACCGCATTTTTTAATACTGGAAGCTCCTGACCAAATCACCTCAAGTACTCCTTCACCTTCTTTATTGGCGCTTCGGCCGTCACTTCCAGGTCTCTGACTATCTTCTTGATTGCAGTTATCATCTGTAAAATACCTCGCACGGGCTCGATCAGTTTCTCGAGTTCCCGCACGTCGAAAGAGTTAATTAATTTGGCCGGAGGTAGGTTTACTTCCTGCTTCTGCCTACTTACCGGCCAGAAGCCAATGAGCACATCTGTTGTCGGCACTTGCTCTGACGGGTCTCGTAGAGGCATCTGGGATTTTGAATTTTTATCGGAGGACCGGGCCGCCATCTTTGGCTGACTGCAATCCGCCTGTGTCAATTTGTTGGTGGATCGATCAGCCATTTCCCAGCCCTCCTTACCTTTTCGTGGGGTGAGCGGTGCTTCGATCGCCTCCCCCTTCCCCTTAGGAAAGTCCAAGTCCGTCTTTTCTAGGGCACAGCTGTAAGCAGTAGGACACAGATCTCCTCCTTCCCGTAATGCTTTGGGTTGGGTCACATGTTCCTCGCTGGCAGCCGACATGCGGAAGTCCCTCTGGCTCATCTGCTGGACCGAGAACGTAGCCCCTTCGTCAGGTTTGTTGTCTGCATCCCGTAGGACCTCCGGAGGATCTTCCTTGAGGTAAGTACACAGAACAAAATGGGATATTTTAAAGATGTTAGTAATAGAATCCCTGGCACATACCTCGTGGTAGTCGTCCTACTCCGGAGGCCTTTCCCGACTCGTGCAGCCGCTCTTCATCTCATCCCGAGCATCCTCTGTGACGATCATGGAACCTCCGCCGACACTGTTGCTCTGCTTACCCCTCTTCTTTCCCATAACGGACTTGGTAAACGTGGGTTCTGGCGATGTTGTTGTGTGACCTGATGCTGTCATCTTAGGGTTCTCTGCCCACAGAAAATTTTTGTACGGGTCCTCTGCCAAAAGGATGGCCAGAGAATCCTGCCAACTACGCCACTGTGACAGAGAGGGGACGCTATCGCTCCCTTGAACCCTACGATCAAATGTCAGACACCAAGTAAAAGTCCAAATATTGACTTTATTAATAATGCACTGTGCACAAAGCACCCTCTCCTCCACAATACTCATTAAACAATACAATCACAATAACAATAAACTCTCCACCACTCCCAGACGTGTTGCCACCCTTCCACCCAGCTCAGCTCAACGCTCTGGTGTCTCCCTCAGTCTTTTATAGTCCTTGTCCCTTTTCTTTACCCCGGAAGCACATCATTCTCCTTGTCCATGTGACTCGGATGTACTTCCAAGGCGTAGGGAAAATAGTCACTGCTCCTCCCTGCAGCACCTTCTAGCAGCCCCCATGGTATCCAGCAGGGCTGTAAAGGAAAACTCCAACGTCCATAATTCCCTTTTGGCATTTGGGGCACCTCCATGCTGCAGGGAGGGCTCCACCTGGTGGCGTGGGGGTATCGGCCAGGATTAATGGCCAGCCATCTATCACAATACATATTCAAATCATCACTAGTTTTTCCTTTTATAAAGTAAACAATTTATTAATAAAATATGTTTGCTTATAATCTAAAACTGTTGCCACCTTGATTTTCAAAGTACTGCAGTATCATTTTGTATGACCACAGACTTGGTAAATGCTGGTGAAGACCCAGCTTCCTAGCAGTGGACTTGTTGTTTATTCACATGAAATTATATTTACCACATATCTACCCAAAATCTGTTTTTTACTCAGGCCCATCTGTACGTTTGTTATGACTCTAGGATATCTGCTAATCACTTCCATTAGTTATTTCACTTTGGCATTTCTGAATTCAGAGACTATTTCATACAGCATAACCTGCTGTTTTGGGCATTTTAGCCAATTCTACTCCCATCTGTACAATGCATCCCGAATGCCTTTCTTTTTTAACTTGATCATTAGCATCGCAGAGGGTATCTTATCCAAAGCTGTTCAATAGTCAAGTGATATTATACTGGTGTCACATAAATTTGCAGTTTCCTCATAAAACTCCAACAAATAACCGAAGCACAGCCATTGCTATATAAATGTATTTAGACTATCTCTCCAACAAACTGCAATTTGTGAGGCTCAGGGGCTTGTGTTTATGATGTAGATGTAACTTTGGAGCCCAACAAAAAACAAACTAATCTTCTTTTCTGTTTATAATGTACATCTTAGTCAATAAGAAATTCTCTGATGATTCTGCAAATTCACATTGGAGAAACCAAGGAATCAATCACACTAAATTAGCCCCTACACCCAGTAACTGTTCAGAGAGTGTATATGGAGGTGGTGCACTGCTATACGCACTTGGAGTTCCACAACATCAGGGACAAGCTGGACTAGTCTAGTAACACACTGGAACTGCTGAAGAAAAAGTAGAGCAATGTCTTTTTTATCTTATTGGACTGCACCCTTTTAATGTGATCAGTAAAATTCATAGACTTTACATATGCTGCAATTTTGTGATATCCAGTGCCATTTTCTACACTGTAGTGTGCTGGGCTGCTAACATGGCTTCAACAGAGACCCACCAAATCAGCAAGCTGATTAAGAAGGCAGGCTAAGTTATGGGATGTGCTGTCAACCTGCCAGAGGAGAAGAGAATTAAGATAAAATTGAAGCCTGTTATGAACAATACTGCACACTCACCCTCTGACACACACTGTCTTTAAATACTTTGTACTGTGACTGCTCTCTAATTTTTAGCCAAGTTAGAAGTATTTGAAGGGGGTTGTTGTTGTTTGTTCTAATATTTCTTGAGCTTCTGTAAGGGGCTAAATGTCCCCTTGGGACAAATAAAGTATTGTCACACACGTGTGCATGGGAGGCAGCTAAAGGTGACTCTTTTTCTCACTTTCCTGCAGACCATTCACAGGAGATTCCACCCGGCTCTCTTGATGTCACTTCCGGGTCTGAGCCTATGGAAAAAGACCTTGCTGGCTCCGGCCCCTGTGATGTCACACGCTCGAGCCTATGGCTGATGACCCCGACCCCTTTGACCTCACTTCCTGTCTTCCCCTTTAAAAGCCTCCACCTTTTCCCTATTCCCTCAATTCTGTTTTGGACTCAGTTTTGTGCACAGCAGTGCTATCATTTACGTCAATTTGCAGCAAGGAAACCAAATATACGGGTGGCTGCCCCAAACTTTGCTGTGGCTCTTTGTGGAGTTTGTGACACAATGTATCTATGTATTTCACACACCTCTACTGGACAATTGTTTTTTTGTCTTATCTTTTCAATGCTTTCCAATAATTTACCTATTAATAACATTAAGATAACTGTATTATGTATATACTGTATATATCAGCCTTGTACTGCACTTACTAGGATCAAGGCTGGGAATGCCTCACAATTTTGTAATTTTTTCCTTCTGTGTTATGTCTACCTTTTAATAACTACCCACTGAATATGCTGCTCAACAACCTCTAGGGCAATGCCTGCAATCAGCTACTCTTGCCTTACCAATACTTATAGAGAATGAAGATTTCCATGTGCTTTTATCTAACTGGGTGTCTATATACTTCACCCACCCTGGTCCTGAATGGCAACAAATGAAATGCTTGTGACTCACCACAATATAAAATCCCTTAAGACCTATTATTCTCTGGGTTTCTAGGCATTGATGGAAATGTCTGGTGGGATTATATAAGATTAGTACTGAGCTGAAAGTTGTTGGCACGGCCCTTTGTTGTTGAAAGGGAGGAGGGCTCACTTACTATATTAGAGTGACAAAGAAAGTGAACCAGTCTTCCTATGATTTGCTGCAGCATGTGTCTAGCTGTTTCTGCCTCTGTTGCTCTACCAGATATATTGATGTGGTAGCAGGCATACTGTATAACCTTTTGCATAAGGTGTACCACATCCTCTTGAATATATATTCACTGAAAAAAACAACTGGCTGGTTTTGAACTGCCTAATTAGATAAGCTCTGATAATCAAGCCATCTCATGGGAGCCTGATTGTCACTCTTGGACCTTACCAGTGAGAAACACTGAAAACAGTCCTTAGGGCCTGCTGAATAATGTAAATTATATATATGCTGGGATAAGTGGGATAGGAAAATGGATGGATAGATATTTGCTTGCTTGTAAGAAATGGGGAAAAATAATTCCATTGTCATCGTAACTTATAGCATTAAAGAAACATATCTATTTTACGTTACTAGAGAAAGTTAAGAATGTTATTTTGCCAGCTTTTCCTTTATGTTATCCCATGTGATTTACAAAAAGATACAGTTTAAAGGTTTATATGAACACTTATTGCTTTGATCAATCTTGGGTAAATGTTTTATTCCATTAGGTTATTTGGTTTTAGGCCTTTTTTTTTAGAAAAAAAGTATTCTTTATAACCTTCAAACCACTCACTAATAATAATATTTATCATGAAAACTTGAGAAGAAGACAATTTAAGTACTGTGTCTGTTACTGGCCTTTACTTTGTGTGTATGACTTATTTCATTTTAGCTGTTTGTGATATATTTTATCCCTCCTTTAACTATTCTCTTTCAACCATTAATAAGTGTTATATTAATACAAATGTTATTTTTCTTACAGGCAATATACATCCACTTTTTCTTTAGTAGTTTATTTTGTTTACCTATTTGTCTTATGGATATTAAATTATTTGTAATGTTTGTTATAAAATGTCCTGTTCATGTCAAGTACAATTTTAAAGTAAAGTCTTGTAGTGTTTATAATTTATTGCATTAAATCTTAATGTGAGATTATTTGTCAATTTAAAAACATGAATTAAAAAGTTTATAAATATTTGTCTATTTGTATTCTCTTTCATGGTGTTCTGTCCTTTAATTTTATTTGTAAATACTATACTATAAAAATATTCTTCACTTGAATTTGAAATACATTTGAAATTGACTTTTCTGTAATTGAATATATTAGTTTAACTACTGCATACTCTTAAGTATGTCTCAGTTATCGCAGAACACCTCATCAACACAGGCAGAATGTTTGTGCAGGGACTAATGCTCCGACTGTCTCATGTCCCTGCACCCTGGGTTTGCTTACTGCAACCTGTCATTTTTGTAAAAACACACAAGGAAATTGTAGGTTACATATTTTCCTCAAGTATGTATAGGTTTCTCTCTGTGTAATCTAGTTATTATCCAACATTACCAAAGACATTACCAAGTTAAAATTAACTGTTGATTATATTTACTTATTTGGCTGACACCTTTACCCAAGAAACTTACAACATTTATGATACAATTGGTTACACTTCTTTTGGTTTTCCAATTGGAGCACAGGCAGGGCAAGTGACTTGCATATGGTCACACAATGTCAGTGAGATTTGAACCCACAACCTCAGGTTTTGAAGTCCAAAGCTTTAACCTCTACACCACACTACACTGCTTAGGTGATCCATGTGGTAGGATGACACCCTGTTCTGCTTACTGCCTTGCAGCGGGTGCTGTCAGGATTGCCTTCTCCCTCCTGCAATCCTGAACTTGGCTAAGTGGGTTTGAAAATATTATTTGTGTTATGTTACATAGTAAATACAAGATTCTTCAATATTTGGCACTTCCCTGATATATACAGTTCTTAACCCTAGAAGTGCCATTTACTATACTAATTGGAGTTGTGTTATATTTTTAATAATTTCATTATTGTGCATTTCATCCTGGTTTTCCTTGACTCGTTCTGTATAGCTGTACTGTAAAGCCCATGTAATTTTTACTCTAACATTATTTGATTCAGAAAAAGAGATTGATTTTTCATCTTATATCAACTCCACAAGCAATGCTATTGGTACATAGTTGTGAATTGCTTTCTTCCAGCTCACTTTTGACCATTTTTGCATATCCCTTTTACCTCAAAATGTCCTTTCCAGTCACTGTTATTGACATTAATGAACATTTCTGCCCATGTGTGAATTTCGATTTCTATTCTGTAGAGAACCAGGCAATAATCACCAAAGAAAATGTCACACTTAAATTCAGTCATGGTGCTAATATTTCACTACATTTAGGAAAGGCAACACATTCCAAGAAATTGCAGATGCAGTGCCAGCTGAAAACATGCACATACAACAAAGTAAAGGAGAGGGTTGTAACAGTCCACCATTATGTGTCCAGAGCAGCTAATAGAAGACTCTAGGAATATGTGTGAACTGCTAATGCTGACTGTTTTGTGACAAGCCAAAATCCCATTTGACATTTACATACATGTACAGTGGAACCTCGGTTCACGAACGTCTCGGTTCACGTAAAACTCGGTTCACGACCAAAAAGTTTGCCAAACTTTTGCCTCGGTTCACAACCACACACTCGGTATACGAACAAGCCAGTTTCCCTTTCGGTTTGTGCGTGCCGATGATTTCCGCACGTGTTGCATTGTTCTCGGTCAGACTGCCTGCCTGCAGCTGAGAGAGAGAGAGAGCGAGTGAGCCACGTGTCTACTGGGGAGGGGGAGGGGGAGATTGCTGCACGTGCACGTACTGCATGCGAACCATCCCCCCAACTCCACCCTCCCGCCACAGGCAGGCAAACATGTGCAGCAATCTCCCCCTCCCCCTCCCCAGCAGGCACGTGGCTCGCTCGCGCTCTCTCTCTCTCTTTCTCTCTCAGCCTGAGAGAAAAAGAGAGAGAGAGCGAGCGAGCTACGTGCCTGCCTGCCTGGCTGGTTCATTTAAGCAGAGCCGCTCCCTATTCATTGTTCTCAGTCAGACATGCATGCTTTACCTGCACTCTCTTTGTGCTCTACAGTATTTCGTGTGCTTTTGCAGTTAACTATGGCTTCTAAGCAAGTGAAGAGTGGTGAGAAGAAAGTTTTGAAGAAAATTGAAATCGAAGTAAAGAAAGAAATTATTGAAAAGTTTGAGCGTGGTGTTCATGTTACTGATCTTGCTGCCAAGTACAAGAAGTCAAAATCTACGATTTCGACTATTCTAAAGCAGAAAGAATCTATTAAAGCAGCTGATATTGCAAAAGGAGTTACAGCGTTAACCAGGCAGAGGCTTCAAGTGCTGGAAGAGGTGGAAAAACTGTTTACCAGTTCACTCATTTATCAATTTGAGAACCCTCGTGCTTTCAAGCAGCACAATGTAAACAAAGCCAGACTGCCAGTAATGTGGAGGGCAAACACAAAGGGTTGGGTCACAAGGACTTTGTTTTTGGAATGGCTGCATGAGGCTTTCGCTCCCACTAGCTAAACAGCTAAAAACACCAGAAACCCAAGAAATCACAAGAGAGAAAACACCTGAAGGAAAACATCCCTCCATTGTGAAGCCAGACTCTTCCTCCTCACGTCATGCCAGAACTCGACTCATGCAAGGTGTGATCCAATAAACTTCACAAAATACAAAATAAAGATTTGAGGACCGTCCCCGTATATTGTCGTCAGACAATAAGAAAAGAATTGATTCAGAGTCTTTGAAAAAGCACAATGAACTGTTTTCAAAATGGCGGTTATATAGCAAGAGTAAAACATGTGACAGGAAACGGTTGGCAAGGTGGTGATGTGGCAACAGGAACCGGAAGTGAGGTGTTTTGTGGGTGCCGGAAGTGACGTCATCAAAGGTGACCGGAAGTTACATCATCACAGCCATTCTGGAACCCGGAAGTTGTGGTATTAGATTTCTTTTTGTTTTCTGTTGATGAGAGAAAAGAGTTCAGGTAAGTACCACGTGACAACCCCTTATCTCGCAATGTTTTACTCACCTTTAGGCTCTTTGACTGCCTCCTAATCGCCCATGTGTGACAAAGGTTAGTTTTCTTGGTGGTTTTTGTATTACAGATTTTTCAAAAGTTAATTTTTCAGTTCGTAGCGTGAATTGTTGCAATGTTACTTTTCTCTTTTTTCAAATGTTCGCTTTTTTCCCTGTGCTTAAAACTCATTAAAGTGTTTACAGATGGAGTTGTTCAGAGCATGATTAGTTGCAATGTTACTTTTCTCTTTTCTCAAATGTTCCTTTTTTCCGCTGTGCTTAAAACTCATTTTAAAAAAAGTGTTTACAGCGATCGGGCTGTAAGGCTAAAATAGCGTGATCTTGTTACTTTTTTGGTTGCTTGTGGTTGGTTTTTAAATAAATTTTGGATTTGTTCTAATGTTCCTTTTTTTCCGCTGTGCTTAAAACTCATTTTTAAAAAAGTGTTTACAGCGATCGGGCTGTAAGGCTAAAATAGCGTGATCTTGTTACTGTACTTTTTTGGTTGCTCGTGGTTGGTTTTTAAATAAATTTCGGATTTGTTTAAATGTTCCCTTCTGTTCAGAGAGAGAGAGAGAGAGAGCGCGAGCAAGCCAGCGCAGAGAGAGAGAGCGAGGGCATGCTGCTGACAGAGGGGGGGGGTGTGCTACATAGAGAGAGAGAGCGCGAGCGAGCCTGCTCGTGTAGCTCAGCAGGGAGCCTGGGTGTTTTGTGTCAGTGTTATTCAATGTTTTTACATTAGTTTACTATTACACTGTGCATTCTATGGTGTAATTAACTATATTTGTGCTTAATCTTTACATATTTACATACAGTTTGTACGGTTTGGAACGGATTAATTGTATTTACATACAATCCTATGGGGGAAATTGCTTCGGTTCACGACCAACTCGGTTTACGACCAGAGTTTTGGAACAAATTATGGTCGTGAACCAAGGTTCCACTGTACTGTGAAACATATCAGTATGTTTAACTATTTGCACAGAATAATAATGGTTTCTAATTCATTTGTTAGTGTATGTGTCCAGCATTAGGAAGGGTTTAGCATTTTACAATTAAATACTAAAGTGGCTTTATGCTGAACATCATTGCATATAATAATGACATTTTAATTGAAAATATATGCAAACAAGATGTCATGTACCAAAAAATTATATTTACATATACTCAAGCTGGTTTAGGCTGTGATTTTGGGGATAGGGCAGTTCTGGTTTGATGCATTTTTTAGTTAAGGCTATGTAGTGCAAGATGTATGAAAAGTCTAATACCACTTCGTCCCTTACAGAATAAGATTGGTACTTTTCAAGTTGAAGTTGTTTCTTTACAAACATAGTATATATGCATTTCCTGAGCGATATTCTAAAGTTAAGTATTATAAAGTTAAGTGCTTTCTATAAATTCTTTTATAAAATCTCGTTGGCATGGAGAAAATCCTTACAAATGAACCAAATATGTCCATTGTTTAAGCCAAGACAGTTGTTGAGTACTGATGTGCGCCTTCCATGTTTCTAATGCATGTTTGTGACAACAAAAGGGAAATAATGGAAATAATGATTCTATCACATATTCCTAGTATTCATTTCTCATGTTAAACATACATTTTCTATTTGATTATGTGAGTTCTCACATAAATTCAAGAGTAAATCAAAATAAAACCAACTACATTGGCACAAAAAGTTTGCTGTAATGTGGTCTTCTGACAGGAAACCATCCCTGGTGGGGTGAAAGTTTGTCACACAGGAAAACTGAAGTATCGTGCATGGCTCGTCCACTTTTAAAATGACTGAATCACATAATTTTGGTGTTTTTTGTTCAAAAATGACATTTCTAAACTATGTTACAGTGTGTGTGTAATTGCAAGAAGCAGTTCAATACTCAATACCTGCCTTGGCTTAAAAAATGGACATATATGGTAAGTTGTTGTTTCACCTGTGCCATATATCCAATAATGCAAAGCACCAGTATAGGCAAGATATTTTTTTTAATTTATAGAAAGCGCTTAAGAACAGAATTTTGCATGTGAACTGCACATATAGCATGCTTGTGAAGAAATAAGTTTGACTTGAAAAATACAGAACCTATACTTCCTGATATGAGTATCAGGAATGCATCAAGCCCAAGACAATATGCTGATTATAAAGGGACTGTGGAAGACATTACTGAATTTGTAAAGCTACTCAGGAAGCCTTATGCTTCCTCCTTCATGTTCCAGCAATATGATGTCCCTGTTTCAAAAAATGTAGAGCCTTGATACAGAAAGAACAATACTGTACAGTATGTAGAAAATCATCAATTGTTTCTCAGCATCATGCCCTTTTAATTAGCTCTTCTAGCACACAGTCACAATCTCTGTTTATTTTCTTTATCTTTTTCAACTCAAAGTTGATTCTAAACTTTAGCTGTTGCTGTTTGGTTATAGCCAGTTCAGAGTCAATATATTGTATTTTGCTCAGCGGCAAGTGGTTGCAAGACAAGTTTATTCAGCATTTAAATTTATGGTATTTTGCTGTATTTTGTCAGACAGTCATCTGATGTTAATTGAGACAGTCTAGATAAAGTGCCAGCATACCAAGTGTATGTGAACTTGTCTTGCTAGTTATTAGCAAAAGGCAGACAGACAATATTGGTTAGGTAAAATAATGTTAATGTTAGAAAGGTGTACACATGTAAAGGAAAATTCTGCTGTCGGAACTTTCATGACAGAAAAACACAACTGCTTGCAAAAACACGGGACAATGTATTATTATGAGATGGTAAAACCGTAAGAAATTACTCCTTCCTAATTACATGATTCTTGATAAAACATTTTGCACATTCACTTTAATGTTTGCTTCATTTAGCTAGTGGCTTTCTGGGGCTGTCTCTGCAAAAAATGAATGCAAGGGAAACCCAGTGTTTCAAAAGTGTTGTACTGTATAGTGCAAATTCACAATGAAACCAATTAGCATAATCAGCACTTAAGACGGGAACGACTGGCATACGATTCAGGGCTGGTTTCTTCCTTGTTGAATATTACAATATATATCAAAAATTAATAAATGAATTACCATTTTTGAATTTTTATCAGTGTTGTAAATGTTAATGCATTGATTGAATATGTTTATGAATATTAGACCATATACTGAAAATTAATAAATAATTTGTCGTTTTTTTAATTTTTATTGTTACAAAGTTACTGTTTTAAATTGCATTGTGCACTTACATATATTGTTTACTTTACAAAATGCTGTGTGGAGCAGTAGATTAATTAATAACAACATTAAAAACCATTAAACATCAGTAAAGATTTGGGTCAGTTTATTATTACTAACATTTAAATCTTTTCATTTTTTTTAATTTTTGAGGGCATTATTAATGCCGCCCATATACTGTATTATAAAAATACAGTATTTTACTAGCAACAGAATTTCAAGATATGTTGATCAAGCAAGTGTTTTTTTGAATTACTTTAATTAATAAATGCTTACATGGAAAAACATTATTAACAAACATTATTTTGCTGACTAGACAAATTTTAAAAAATGAGTTTGAAAAGAGTTTGGACATGAAAGTAATACTTTCTCAATAATAGTACGTCCTTTCCAATGATAATTAACAGCTCTAGTTCTTCCAGCTGGAAGGAAAAGATTTCCACAAAAAATACATTTTCTACAAGTGAGACTTCTGAGTGTGGAGGAAGAAGATGTGCTGGACTTTATAGTATTTTGCTTTTAAAGTGGGCAGATAATTGGATTTTCTGGCACAATGCAACCCACTATAATATAAAGACTGAAGTTAACTTTCTTTAATACAGTATACTGTAAATATAATATTGTCAGTTTTAACTGAAAAATCACACATTGGTTGAACAGTTTTTGTAATTTAATATTTTGTTTACAATGTTTTATTTTCCAATATTACTGTAACATTTCTGTAATAAGATTTATGTAATTGGATTTACAACCTTAAAGTGCTTATATTAATAACTTTCAGATCTTACTTTAATACCTGTATATTTAGGGAATTGAATTAAAAATATACCACCTCCTGTTATGTACAGTTCAAGGATGCAAGGTCTATTCAAAATATGGTGCAAGTAAAACTCTTCTCTTTTTTATTTCTTATATTTTTTTTACTATTTGGTTTAAACATTTAAATGATAATGTTTTTAATACAACTTCCCCTTTCCTTTCAACCCATAAATTATATTCTTAGTTAGTAGTGTCTTATTAAATATCTTCTGCTAGTGTTTCCTGATTCTTTATTATTTAAGATAAATATTTTTTTTTAATTGTGTGTGCAAATGCACTATTGAAAAAAAAAAAAAAGATTCTCCTCATTTTAATCCTGAGAAATAGGGGGCTGTAGCCTTCAACCGCCACCTCTAAACTTGAAAGTTCAGTTTGTACTGTACATGCACAGACACACCCAAGAGTAAAACTAGAATACTGCAGGGCCAATACAGCTAGCACCATCAACCAGAAATACCATAGGCGTTCAACATCCTACAAAAGACAATTTCACATACTACAAAAAGCAGTATTTTTGTAGAGTAAGAAATGTTTATAATAACTAATGTCATGTCATTTTCTAACCTGCTTAGTCCTGATCAGGGTCACAGGGGGGTGCTGGAGAATATCCCAGCTAGCTTAGAGCGCAAGGCAGGAGCAAACCCTGGTCATGGCACCAGTCCATCGAACGGTGAACATACACACATGCACGCACACACACACACTCCAGTCACACACTAGGGCCAATTTAATATCATCAATCTGCCTAACTTACATGTCTTTGGATTGTGAGAGGAAATTGCAACACCCAGAGGAAGCCCATGCAGGCATGGGGAGAACATATAAACTGCACACAGGGAGAACTCAGGATGAAAATACTGGTCTCCTTGCAGTGAGGCAGCAGCTCTACTACTGCACCACAGTGCTGCCAATGTATAATAAGTGTATAAAGAAAAATTGTAAAAAATTGCTTAACACTGGAAGCACCACGGTCCATGTCAATTGACGTGTTTTTATTGCTTTAATTATTTCATCAGTGTCCATGTCACCCTCCCCTCCTTGACTTTTCCTAATTTGCTGCACTTCAAATGCCTATGTTGTTGCAACTCTGAAATTCTGTTCAGAAAATAGTGTTTGTCGATATTTTTCTTTGTAGTTTTTACACAAAGACTTCCTATTACCACCACAAACAACTGCATTGAAAGCTGGTACCTAGAAGCAAATGCCACTCACTGTCTCCCTGGGCTGCCCTTGACTGCTTTTGCAACTACTTTTACCATGACAAATCTTCTTTTGCTGCTGTTATCGACATCACTAAACATTGTTTGTGTCATTTTCACTGGGATTTCACCCTACAATAGGAGGCACTGTAAAATGCTTCTCTAATAATAGTAATAAATAATACAAAGTAATAGTTGGGAAAGAACAGTGAAAGTGCAGAACTAAGGGATCAGATTCAGGATTATTGTAAATAAGTTTGTAAATCAGTGAAAATATATATAGAATACTATATACAGGCGCCTAAGTATACCTCTCGATATATTGGAAGTATATATTTGGGGCTGTACACATAGATGAAAGTCCTCGGATACCGCTTCACTAGAGGTGTTTATTATTTTAGTAAAACTAGTGATGGATCATACAGGAGGCAAAAAATTCCTGTTTAATACTACTTCAGTAGAATATCTGGGTTGTCAGTTCATAGTTGTATGGTGATATTGAACCGATCACTGTGGAATATATCTAAACCTGGCTGAGGTAGAAGGCCGCCTCAGGCAATTACACTAGGTAGTTACACTGGAGTGTGTGGAGAGCAAGTGGAAATCCTATTGAATACCGCTCCGACAGGAAGTTCTGGGATCTTTAGATTCAATATGATAAATGGCTCATTTACTCTTTCAGGAGTGTAGATTAACAAGGAAGTGGGTCTGATTAGTATATACCAGCCTGTGGCTGATGGTTTTACTACAAAAAGAACCATATCATTTTTATGGGAGTTATCTCAGGATAGCGTATAACGTCCTGGGGCTATTAGTTTTACTACCGAAGAACCAGATCACTTTGCTGAGTTATCCTTAGGTCTTAACAGAAAGCTTATTCAGTGCAGCAAAAACACTCAATAAAACTGAATAAAAAAAAATAAAGTGACGGTGAGATACGATGTGTCAGCTTTTATCCCTCCAGATCAGAGAATGTCCAGTTCTATTGCCTCAAAACACTACTCGCATCTACAGTTATTCCCAGTTTCAATTAGAAACTAACAGCATCAAATCCCTAGGGCGGTGTATATATGGTGATCGTGACTGAGAGAATAAAAAAGTGAAATTTTGTGAACTTTCTGCACAGTGGGGGGATGGAATAGCCGGCTGCTTGCTCCTTGTCTTAATCGCCAAATTTACAGGACAAAAGATGCTGACGGACTGGTGCAAATGGATTTAAGGTGGGCCGGATTTACGAGTTTTCTCGTAGGCTCTGATAATTCTAGTGTTAACATGATTAGTGAAAGTATTTTACAAAAGTTTAAAAATCCAAATCATTAGAAAAAACAACTGCTTGAACAATGGTTGTCTTCTTTTTACACAGGATCAAACTGCAGGGCTGGAGGAACCAAACTTTATATGAGGGGCAAACTCTTAAGCATAATTGACAACCAGATAGAATATTCAGAGAGCAGGACTTAAGCAGGTATTATGTCTGAGAAAATAACTGCGGGTTGGTGCTAGTGCAGAAGATGAACCTCTATTGTAGAATGCCCAAGAGGGGTAGGGGCCAGTTGTTCTGGATCTCCAGGGGCTTCCTGCATAACGCCGTATGTAGAATTCACACTAAAACATGGCGTATGGACAAAAGTGGAAATGTGCGTACGCACAAAAAAATCTAGATGCATAAATCTGTGCGAAAGCCAACTTCCACGTTCTTCCACATTCTTCCACTCCATAAATCCTGGTCAGCATGAAAAGTAACAAACGTGCACGTGCCTGCTGCCACTCTCCAACTCCTCCCAGAATTACACCCCTTTGAATATGCAAATCAATATAAATAGCCCTTAAGCTCAGAGTTCTGTGAAAAGGCAATGGCAAAAGCACGGTGGAAAAATAAGAATTTCAGCGAATACCAGGTAAAGGCAAGAGAAAAAGTACTATTTGTTGGTTTAAGCAGTGATATAATCAACAAAAGGAAATTCGAGTAACAGAGTGGCAGAGAAACACAAAAGTTCAACTTCAGAAAGTTGCAAAGTTTCCAAAATAAATAAGAAGTGGTCAGATATCAAATTCACCGTGAACAGGCGAGTCGTAGCCCACCATCTGAGTGTCATATGGAAGCGTATTAGGGTACAGAGAAAAGAAAAACAAAATAGGGACACAGTTGAAAAAAATGTCCAAATGTCAACTTTAATCTCAAAATTTCCACTTTAATCATGTACATCCATCCATCCATCCATTATCCAATCTGCTATATCATGGGGGTCTGCTGGAGCCAATCTCAGGCAACACAGGGAGCAAGGCAGGAAACAAACCCCGGGCAGGTCGCCAGCCCACCGCAGATCATGTACATTGTTTTGTCATCAAAGTAGAACATCATAAACTTCATCTTAAAATCGTTTAATTTACTAGTTTCTCAGATCCCATCGTAACTAAAGTAGCACATTTAATGCTTCTTTCTATGTGTTCTTTTATGTGCTCTATGTGTGTGAACCACTACGTACTTCTTAAATGGGCTTTCTCTTCCACCAACAGGACATGGAATACATTACATTCATGGTATTACAGCTATCTGAACAATTTAAAGATTAAGATGTATACTTGATGTAATTTTCATGATGATAGGAATTAAAGCATGTATTAAACATGGGAACGCGGTGGCGCAGTATTAGCGATGAGCTGGCACCCTGTCTAGTAATTGTTCCTGCCTCCTGAAAGATGCTTGCTGCATTGTTTGCGACCTTCGATGAAACAATTTACTGTAGCAGTACTGTCTCTCTGAAATGTATTAACCTCCTATTCCTGACCTTCCTTTTCTTTCTCCAAGTAACCAATCGCCACACGATCAGCTCAGTAATAGATGCCAAGCCATCTGTAAGCTTAGAACGCTGATTCTTCAAAACTTTTATGAAACATTTAAATATCTTCGTAGTACATGTTTAATTATTCCATCCATCTATCCATCCAGTGTCACGCCAATTCCAGAAAGCATACAGTGCAAGGCAGGAACAATCCCTAAACGGGGCGTGAAAATGTGCTAGCGTGAAAATGTGCGTGGCTTTATGGCAAGTTTAGTTTTTATACATCACAATGTAAGTGTGGAAACAGGCGTATGCAAAATTTTTGTGCATATGCACCGTTTATACATGAGGCCCCAGGACTGTGGCCAACTCTGTCTTTGATTTTGTCTTTTCTAACTGACCATGGCATCTTATAAAGTTTATTTTGTCAAGGAGAGTTGTTGATTGGAGTTTTTGTTTCCCTCTCCTCAGATGTCAACTGGCCATAGTTCACCAATAAATTAATGGACAGCTATTGCAGGGTTAATTTAATCTAATCAGTTTTAAACCGCATTGTTTCTTGTCTGTTTAAACAAATAAGTGACTTTATGTGCACTACTTATGTAATTAGTAATTTGTAAAGTTGGTATTTTATAAACTTGTGTCATTCTATTAGTGCTCTACACCAGTACTCAGTTAATAAAAATAGACAAAATTATTGAATTGAATCCAATAGATCTGTAAAAAGAGAACACTAACTTATCTAGAAAAAATAAGATTAAACATGTACATTAAAGCCAAACAATTGCCCTATTTATCACATACAGTATGTAAATCTATTTTACATTTTCTTAGCTCACCAATGTTTCAGGTGCTGGAATAATTCATTTACCTTGAATAACCTAAATATGGCAAATACAGAACACATTTTATGAACTATTTTAAAATAATTTGCATAAATGTACTACTGCAGGAATGACACACAAAGGTGAAATAATTCTGACTAAACATGAATACTGCTTGGAAATCTGTTAGTTTCTTTATTAACAGGGCAAATTAGTGTTAAATGTTTGATTGAAATTCTATCCAGGGTATTTCATTACCATTTTTCTAATTGCAATGTTCCCTACAATTAAGGTGTTTCTGTTCTACATCTCTTAATGGTTTAGTTTGGTCATTAGCTCTGTCTTAACACTGCCTAAAACTTAAAATAAAATATGTTGGATTTAAGCAGTGCTCTTAAGTGGATAAGAAAATTACCTTACATTTATATATCTTCTGTTCGAAATGGGGAATTGTGTTTCCTCTAACTCCATTTGGCTTTTGTGCTGTTGAAGATGTTATAATTAGATAGCAAGCCTGATTGTATCACATATAAGCCCATTCTTTGGCTATGCTTTTTCTTCAATAATTGTTTAATGTGCTTAAAACACTTTAACATGATGAGGAGTTTACTCTCTCCACTTATTTATTTTCCAAAATAACACAGAAACAAAAACGGCTGATTTAAAAATGCTAATTAGTTACTGGAAAAGTAATTCACCCAAAAAGAACTTGTATTTCTAACTTTCAACTAAATGTTGTTATCCATATTATGCAACAATTTATTTATTGTGCTGAAATAACATAAAACAAATCTATTAAATATATTTAAATAAAAAACTACTAATGTTGGTGTTGTTTTATGAAAACACTTGTAGTATGTTCTCTCTTATAATAATGTACAATTTATATGGCTTCTAAAGCTTGACCTTTTTTGTTCTGTTTACCCTGTGGGATCTTTTCTAAAGTAAGTTTACCCCCACCTTGTTTTGTTCAGTAATTGTGTTGTATACTACTACTGTAATAAAGTGATCAACAATTGGGAAATATTAATATGCTATTTTTGCATTCAAATAACAATAATAAAAACACATAATAATGCTATTTCACTTATTTAAAAACAACTAATAATGAACAGATATCAGAGTACAAGTGGGGGCTTGATTTTACCGCATAATTTCCGGTATTTTATAATGTTGGTCGTATAAGTCAAATGCGGAAAACTCATGCTATTGGACCAAATGATTATGATATGCTAACGCCCACCTGAGATAGTAATCATGGAGCACACAGCCTTTTTTTTCTGTGTATTGGGCCCACATGACCACACGGTAATACCCAAACTATTCTGAAGTGATGTTTGCACTGTTATGTGTTTCTTGTATCTCACACCCTCATACACCTTTATCATAAGAGCATCCCTTATCTATAATGGAGCATTCAAACAGAAGAAAATATGAAGCTGGTTTTAAATTAAAAGTCGTTGAATGGCGAAAGAAATTGGTAACTGCACTGCTGCAACAAAATTTGATGTGTCTGAGAAGCTGGTGCGAGATTGGAGGAAGCAAGAAGATGTAAAAAAAAAAATTAAAATTAAATGTCGTATTTTTGAATAGGCATACAAGTCGGGGTCTGATTTTGTGAACGATTTTTCGGGTTTCAAGACCTGACTTATACGCAAGTATATATGGTAAGTTATGTGCAAACACACAAAGTTTTTCATGCTCATTAAAAATGTTTTAAGCATAGCACTGAAGGTGAGACCTGTCATGTTTACTTTTTTACTAGATGAATCTATGGACATTAGCACTACTCAGAAACTTGCCATGGTAGTTACTTTGTTCGGCAACAGCCAACGTTTTTATTGCATTATGTATGTAGCCAAAGCAGATGCAGAATCTGCATTTGTAAAAAATATTGTCCTGCCTTGAAGAAGATGGCATTCCACTGTCAAATGTAATGTCACTAGCCAACAGATTGAGCTAACTTAATCATTGGCTGTAGAAACTCTGTTGTTCAGACTCAGAGACATGCTGTCCCATTTTTTTTCAGCAGACCCCCGTGACTCTGTGTTCGGATTCAGCGGGTTGGAAAATGGATGGATGGATGGATGTAAGGCTATACTGAAAACCATTGCACAGTTCTGAAGGGACTCCAATAACCATTTCTTTAACAGCTGCAAATGTCAGCAACTTTACTAAGACTTTCAAGGGATGCAGATACACACAAAATACTGAATATGACTGTAGCTGCATTTTTCCCAAAATTACCAAAGTTCTGCAGCTTCGACTCAAAAAAAAAATGAGATTCAACAAAAGCCTGACGCGCAGAAATGATTCCACAGACAAATGTCTTCGTTTTTTTGAAGTTTAGTTTTAAAGTAAAACAGTTTACACACAAAAAGGGAAAATTAAAATAGCAAAAAAGGAAAAATGAATGTAAGAAAAGTTCAATTCTAAGCTTAATCTTGTTACATCTCAAATCGTTACTATTTACTTAACATTTCTGAACCATTTCAAAACGGTCAGAAA
>JANRMT010062792.1:112859547-112898668 GCA_026402145.1 Polypterus bichir lapradei | reverse complement strand
AAAAGACTATACCATAAGCTATGACTATGAAAGACATTTATATTCTAGTAAGCAAACAATAATATGAGTTTAACTCAAAACTTTAACTTTCTAAAATTGGCTCTTACAATGACCTTGTACTACTAAGTGGTGTAGCCTAATTGAGTGTGTGGAAAGGATTTTTAACCAGTACAACGTCCTGGTCAGTTACTTTCAATCCTTTAATGAAAATAAGAAACTTTTAATCTTAACAAATTGCACATAAACTTTCAGATTCAATAACAAAGTGTGACTTTATTATTTTAGCCATAGTTTTAACTAAGCTTATTAACTTTAACAAATATTGCCAGAATATTCCCCTAACATTACAGTACTCCATGATGAGTGTGTAATACTACTGGAACACTCATTTCATATTTGATTAAGCCCTTTGCAGTTACAAATCTGACACCTTAAGATCTTGTGCAATTTCACACTCAAATACCTACAAGGATAAACAGAACATCACTAGTTCAATTTGAGGATGCAAAAGCTCTTGACAGGTTTGTGGAGTCTGTAGCACAGTTCCTTAGGGTCACCAGTGTGGAAAAGTGAATGCCAATAAACAACAAAGTGCTAAAGCTGGCAAGGGTTCTTAAGCCAATAAAAAAGACTCAGCCAGATCAAATGAAATTGTTTCCAGTTTTTTTCCACAAATTCTGAATGAAGGTTGTCTTTATGCATTAGAAAGGGAATTTCTTGAATACCGAGTCAGAATCTTTACAGATTAGAACCAGTACATGACCATTAACCAATGCTGCCACCATGTTTCTCTTGTACGTTTAACTAGTGTAGAACCACAGTTCTCCAACCTTTCATAGTTGGCCTTGAATATTCTGGTGTTACCTCACAGCAATGCAGAATTTGAAAGAATTATTTTCACAAATAAATTTAATTAAGACTGATATCAGAAATCAGCTTTCGACAAAAGTGCTTGATGGAATACTAACTGTGAAAAGAGCATTGAAGAACAGCAGGAGGTTCATGCCTATCAGAGAGATGGTAGAGGATTTAAATGGTTCCTTGTATGACCATAAACAACATGTAAGAAGTATGAATATGAGTATAAGAAGTATAAACAAAACGTAAGAAAAGTAGAGTGGGTGTAAAAAAATTGTATGTATGTTGCTATAAGTGTCAGTATAAAAATGTGCATGTCAGTAAAACTGCCTACGTTTAACAAAAGCTGTGAAAGAAATGTAAAATTTAAGGTTGGCAACCCTGATGGTGTACCACATAGATCTATTCTTGGCCCATTGTTATTTTTAATCTACATGCTTCCACTTGGCATGATTATTTCAAATTGCAAAGTCAATTATAACAAATACAGTACACTCTGTACCCTTTGATAAACAGCCTTACTAGTATTACAAGATGAATGAGTAGCAACTTTCTTAAACAATGGAAAAAAAACATTTAATTTTAGTTGTTGGCAAGAATTTGTAAGTGAATGTCTTGGAATGATACTTGATTATATGTTTTTTTCAAATTAAGCCAGAAGTAAAGCACTTAGGTGTTATTATAGATCTGAATCTAAACTTAAAATTGCATATTAACATTATTACTGGAACTTTGACTTAAATAACAGCAGGTTAGGCAGTTCTCCATCTGCACAAATGTGTAGCCCTTCCTTTTTTGGTGCCACATACAAGAGACAGGGCAAAGAGTAAAGAAAAATAATGCATGAAATGTTCGCATAATACAAAACTGAAAAACAATCTCAACATATCATAAATACAATAATGACCAAAAAATTAAAAACAGAATAAAGAACAAAATGTAAAAAATATTAAAAAATGAACAACAACTTTAAAGTAAAACTACCGGTATGTATATTTGAGCCATTGTTGAAACACTGACTAAACCATCACAAACATATGTCTGTTGTGTTGGATATTTTAAATGTAATTTTTAACTTTATGTTATTTTCTATTGTATTCTTGATAATAATGTGAGTACTTTGCAGGTATCTAAGGATGCTTTCCCAATGCAGAGATGCAGCTGCACATGTTCCGGTTTATTATATGTCAGTCATCATCTAGTTTAAAGGTGGCAAGGTAAGGACCGTCACCCATATTTTAATGAAAAAATCTCAACAATTTCTAAAGGAAATAAATTCCAAATTGTTTTTGATTTCTGTCTTTATACAAATCTGATCCCTGGTTTAGTGATTCTAAATCCCTGTCATTTGATTCTCTAATATGGTGTGGTCATATTATCACATAACACATGAATAAACTACCCTTGACTAAAAGAAAGGCTTTGTGGGTATAAACTAAGTTCACTTTTCCATTTTCCAGCCACATAATTCCTCAAATATTTCAGGCTATGCACTCTTGAAGGTATCCGATTTGGGATGTTGTATTTGTACCTTTTAATGTATTCTTTTGTCGATGAGTCCAAAAAATAGGGTCTATAGGAGGTCAAAAGCAAATAGCATAACATATTTTGATGTTTAGTGTATAGTTTAATTTTATTTTAATGTCTAATTAAGTGTCAGCAGTGAAAAATACTTCATACCGCTATTCTTTTATATTTAAATCTGCCACAAAAAAAAAATTAGATTTCTTAAATGAATTATAATTTGAATAGCTTTGAGAATTTACAAAGAAAATAGTAATTACTGCAGGTTTGTTGACAACTCCTCACCTCGTAATAGAAGTGCTGATCATGTCAAATTAAAAACCTTTGAGTGCCATCACAGATGGTTTGAATTTTTTTCTTCTCACATTCACTAGTAGTTTACAGTTACAAAATCTATAAATGCAAACATAGTGAAAATGTTTTAATATAGACAGTCTCATTAAAATGCATGTATATAAACTTTAGTCACAGCAAAAGCTAAAATGCAAGCAAACTATTTATAATTCTATTTTTAATGCTAATACTTCTTTCTTTTTAAACCTGAAGTTAATAATCTTTAGAGACATGACCAAACATAGAGATTCTGGGTATTCAGGAAGTGCAAATCATTTGCAATATCAAAGGGATCGTCACAGACCCCAGTAGATAATGTCCTGTGATTTTAAGTAGAATATGAAGAAGCAGGTCAAGGATTCCCTGGTTAAGCTAACAGGGAGCCTACTGTAGAATAGCAGTGACTAACCCTCAAGGAAATATAAGCTTTCATCGAAAGCCATTATGAAAACTACTATCAGGCAGCAGCAAAAGTGAAGCACAGAGTTGCCTGATATTTGTGCAATGCGTTTTACAGCATCAAGCAAAAAAGTAATTCAACCCGTCAGTAAACAAAAATTACAATTGGAGTAAAAGCTGACATCTGACGAGAAGAAGCCAATTGCTCAAAGTTGATTACCAGTGGATAGTGAAAGCTTGAACATGGGGGTCTCCCAACAAACCAGTTGAACTGCTAATGCACAGAACTGACTGCTGACATAACAGCAAAGATGAACTTGGTGCTAAAGTTAAGTTTAATTTGTTCTCTGCCCATTGAGGCAATGTTAATATGTTGTGTATCCTACAATATGTATAGTTCAGGTTTTCCAGCTGAAAATGCATAGTTAACTTGAAGTTGGTCAGGAAAAAGTGCACTTTCAAGGACTGTGTGAACAATTGATAGCGATAAGGCAAACTGAAAATTGGATTGGCTCGGCTTGTTTAGCCACTTCTGATTCGGCTTGAGTCAATCAAAGTCTCACTGTTGTTAGCAGCATCAATTCAGAAGTCAAAATTTTGTCACACGGCACCCCAGATCACCAAATCAGACTCTGAACAGATTCTCAGCACTCAACAATGCATCAGTCAAGACAGAGAACAACAAAGTGCTCATAACTGATGACTCCATAGTGCGGAATATTAGAATTCCAAACTATGTTAATCCAATAGTTAAAGTTAAATGCTTCCCAGTGCAAAAGTATCCAACATATTAAACATAGTGGTTAAATTCTCATTGGCAATAAAGTGTCTACTTTATTGTTACATGTCGGTACTAATGATATCTATTTGCAGTAATCTAAAGTATTAAAAAGGAACTTCATATCTTTATACATCAAAGCTAAAAGAAAATGTCAGAATTTAATTGTGTCTGGCCCCTTACCAACATTATACTGAGGGGATGTGATTTATAGCAGATTGTATTACCTTCACTACTGGTTAGAAACATGGTGAGCAAATAAAAGCATAGCCTTTGTGAATAATTGGAAAGATTTTTGGGAAAGGTCTGGATTTTTAAGAGAAATGGTTTCCATTCCAGCTGGAGGGGATCTTTTGTTTTATTTTAAAATATTGCAGTAAAACTTCCTTGCTGGCTGATCAGAGCACAATCTTAAATCCCACCTGTTACTATCCTGCAGCGGTTACCCAGAAGCACCATTGTGAGGCATCTTATAAATTTAGTAATGAAGAAAAATCTAAATTACCTGTTAACTAATTGATTAAAGAGAATAATTAGATCAATAGTTAAAATCAAACCCTCCACTAGGGGCATATGTATTAGTAATTTAATTTAAAATAAAACAGAAAATATAATGCAAGTACAGAAACATTCTTGTAATTTAAAATGATGCTTATTAAACACTCACTCTATCGAAACTTGGTAAATAATATTAAGTACAAAATCTCATTTGTATTTTCTCAGTCAATCCAGGCTTAGTAAATCTGACATTATTCCCTTTGCTAAGGCATCACCAAACTGTTATATATTCCTTCATAAATCATGAGTCACTGTCGAGCCCACTGGGACTATTATTGTAGCATAATAATAGATAAAAACAGTAATAATCCTTGTGAACTGTTTAGGACAGCAGCTAATCTAACAAATGGAAATTGTAAACTACAATGCAAATTACATCAGCAATGCAGACTTTATGAACTTCTTTAATGAGAAAATTGACAATATAAGATCCCAGATTTCAGGGTCATCTTGCAAGCTTTCAAGTAATTTTAATTTGATAATTTCTAAAATTAAACCTACTACTTGTTCCTTAAACCTAGTTCTAACTAAACAATAAAAAGTGTAATAGATTGGCAACACCCATTCTTACCATCATTAATAGTTAATTACTGAATGGCACAGTTTTTGATGCACTAAAAATGTCAGTTATCAAACCATTACTTCAAAAGTGAAAGCTAGACCCACATACACTTAATAATTATAGACTCATTTCAAATGTACCTTTTCTTTCTAAAATACTTGAAAAAGTAGTCACCATGCAGCTTCAGTCTCACCTTACACATCGTAATTTATTTGTGAAATTCTAGTCTGGTTTCTGCACTGGTCATTGTACAAAGACAGCACTAACCCTTGTTGTAAACAACATTCTGATATCCTCTGATCAAGGAAATTCCGCAGCAATTATGATGTTAGATTTCAGTGCAGCATTTGACACCATTGACCATTCTATTTTACTACACAAGCTAAAAAATGACATTGGGCTCACAGGCACTGTGTTTACATGGTTTAGTTCTTATTTATCAAATCGATTTCAGTACAGAAATGTTCTGACAGTACTCCATCATTATACACAGATGTTAAATATGGTGTTCCTCTGGGCTTAGTACTGGGACCTTTACTGTTTTCACTTTACATGCTTCAATTCAGAATTATCATTAGAAAAAGTGACATTCATTTTCACTTGTATGTAGATAACACCCAATTATACCTTTCTTTCAGACCAAATGACATTTCTCCAATGCGGTCTTTAATTAATTGTGTCAGTGAATTAAAGAAGTGGTTGGATGAGAATTACTTGTTTCTGAATCCAGAAAAAAAGAAATGTTAATTATTGGAGGGAGTGATGCTGACTGCAACAACATTTTTTCACTTTTTAACTCTGCTGGAATTACCATTAGGTTTACTGAATAAGCATGCAATTTAGGTGTTATTTTTGAGACTAGCATGTCATTTAAAATATACATTACGAAACTATACACCTTTACACCTTAAAAATGTTGGAAGATTAAGATGTTTTCTAAATATGCAGGATACTGAGGAATAATTTATGCATTTATTTCTGGTAGGATTGACTACTGTAATACATTAGTGGATGTTTTAATCATTCTTGATGCAGCTTTCAGTTAATTTGAAATGCTGCTGCAATAATGGTTACATGAAGAAAAAAATGAACACATAACTCCAGTTCTCAGGTCATTACATTGACTCCCAAGCTAAGGGATGATGTCAAAAGTCTCCTTTTAACATATAAAGCCTTAAATGGCCAAGGCCCTACTTATTTATCTGACCTCATCATTACCTACTAGCTACAACACACATTGAGATCTCAAGATGCTGGCATGCCTTCAAAACTTAATAAAAATAACAATGGGGATTTTAGTTAAAGGGCTCAGAAGCTATGGAATGATCTGTCTGCTAATATAAGAGACACCCCTTCATTCTTAGATTTAAATCCAGGCTGAAGACTCGTTACTAGAATTTAGTCTAGAATACCCTGACTAGAGTTGCTGATTAGGTGTGCATACTGCATTTACATTTGTTAGTCATTTGAACAGAATAAGCAATACAATATGTATAAACCGTTACTAACCCTCCCCCTGTTTCTCTTCTCAATATCTTCATGTGGCACTTGGCGCCACTGCTCTACTCACAGGCTGCTCTCCTACATATGGATATGTCATCTCAAATAAAGGAGCATTGGAATAATCACATAGAAATTTCTCTCATCAGATTGGATGACTCGGCATTATAGAATACCCAGGAGAGACAGTAGGCGGCTAGTAGGCTGAGGTCTGCAGGACTTTCACTGTGTCTGACTTTGTTTTTGACTTTCTCTTTTACAACTTTATAATCCTCCATTGTCAGCTGGTCACAGTTCTTCAATGAATTAATGGACAGATATTGCTGGTTTTCATCAGTTTCTACCTTGTCTTAACAAGTTTATATTTTTATGTGTACTTGTTCTGCATTTAATAATTTTTATAATCTATTCTTGTATTTTAACTTAGAATTGGTTATAGTATTTTGTACTTTCACTTAGTGAAGCACTATACAAAAATAAGTTATAGTAGTAAATGTACTAAATGACAATGCCATGTCCGTGTGTTTTATTTATTTATTTATTCTTAGTTTGCTCAATTCATAGATATGTCATTAAATTGTTATAACGTATCTTGTGATTTTCTTTTTTTGAGATCAATGAATATTCATTTCAGTAAAGAAGTTAAGTAAGCATTTATCTTTTTGGCTATAGAAAGATCTCATAAATTCTGACCAATCCTGGAAGTGTTCAGATGCAATAGTTAAGGTCTTAAATAACTGAGGTACTTGGATAGACATTTTAGTAAATTAGCCAGTCCTATCTTTTATAAAGGGTGAGAACTGTTTTCTAATTTCTAGTCACATATAGGTCTGTGGGAAGGCTTTGTCATTGTAATTTTTTTTAATTGCACTTTATCACTATTTCCCTTTCTCATAGTCTGTTTTTGTCAATTCTTTCTCATTGGAACATTTGTGTCTGCAGCTTGGAGTTTTTACTTTTTTGTATACATATGTAGTAGGACCAGTACAAACTTAACCATTCATGGTGGTATGAAGACATGTAAGTTTTCAAACATGGCAGTCTGCATGACAGGTTAATGCAGACCTGGTGAGACCAACATAAAATGCTGATGCAAGGCCATATGGAAATCCAAACATGGTCCTAAAAAAATTTTGAACTAAATTTATAATAAAATATTAATTTAACACAAGCTTTATTTCTTTCTAATTTTGTATCTACTGCGCTAGCAGGGGAGCGAAACATAATTGCTTAGAATTGCTCAAATGATCTATGAGTGATTAAGCAATTTAAAAATGGTGACATCAAGTACTAATTCTAATATTCAAATTAAACTAAAATGGCAAGGTAAGTATCAGTAGTATCCTGTGCAGACCAGAATTATAAATAAGGCATAATATGCAACTAAATCCACTAAATGTTATTGGCTAAAAATACTGACACTTGAGGAAAAGTTGTATTAAATCATGAAGGGGAGTTAACAGTTAACAAATATTCATAGACAGCTCCTAGAGCATATGTATTTCTAAACTACATAAATGTACACATTATTTAGATTCTGTCTGAAACTGAGTATATCTTAAGAAATTCACAATTTATAAAGGCTATTTTATTTCAGAAAACTACCTGTTTTTTCTATTCCAATATATCTACTTGACATAACCTCTAATATCTTGCAATAATATTCACTAAAAAACAAAGTTGTTTTTTTTTTACTTTTTAATATAAATTCTTTTTTTGGTTTGGTTAGGTTTTTTAGTTTCTCTCTTGGTGGAGAAAGATGTGTTTTTAGTGTTATTTAAAAGGCCATGCGCCATTTTAACTAATTCTAAAGTCATTTATATATGCACAACACAGTTCTATGTTCTGGCAATTAGTATGTGTAATCATGGTTAGCTTTAACCTATCAAGTCACTTGCATAAAAAGATAAATCTCATGACCTTCTTTGTGCTTCAACAAAACATCTGGACACAAAGTAAGTAAACTGAATCTATGGTTATGGGTCCTCGGTAGGTGAAAACACCCTATATGATTATTTTTTTAATTCCTTAAGGAAAAATCATTTAAAAGGGCACACAGCATTATTATGTTATGCAACTAAAAATAAGACACCAGACAAATGTCATGAAATATTCAAATTAATTAAGAAATGAATACTAAATATGGTAGTACACAATATAAACTTGTTTATTTCATTTCAGAGATGCAAAGGGCTGGTGCCTAAATTGTGAATGAACCTAGCAGTATCAGGCAGAAACACAAATGACTGGGAGGCAGTGAATCACAGAAATATTTTGTTTAAATGTACTTGTTTATTTCAATAAGAGTGATAAAGAGATATCATTACTATACTTTATGTGAGGGGAACAACACAACATTAAAAACAGCACTGAATGATGTTGAGGTATTCCATATACACATTTTTTCAAATGCTTGTACAGTGTCTGTATATAGTAGGAATGTGTGCACTCACACACACACATGCACACCCACACCTTTTACTTTATTCATACCAGTTTAATGAGTGAATGTGAAAAATTAATGAGCTACTAATATGCTGTAGCAGAAAAAATTTATTTGACCTTTTGAAAGTGGTGATGTGAATTATGCATCCTGATGTTACACATGAAGGGGAGAAATGTTTTAATAAAACTGTGGTTTATTTTCTATGTTTGCAACTAGTGTATTGTAATGAAAATACATAAAATGGCAGAAATTTAAAATTAAACAGACCCTAAATGTCAATAACCATTTTAAATACTCACCCATCATTTCCTAAACCTGCTGTGCCTTGAATTAAAAAGAACAAAAAAATTCTGAATAAAACAGTAAATGAAAATGTTATATTAATTATTAAAATATTTTAAACACAGTATTTTTTATTTTTCTCTAATTTTAGTAGAAATTAACGGTACATTTGCTAATCTAATATTTCAGAAATTGATGCTGTCTGTTTCATGAGTATCTACATATCATCTCCACACATTCTCTTATTATTTTTAAATGCTGTTGGCCAAAGATGAACTATTTATTATTAATTTCAATAGATTATGATCTGGAGAAATTTATTTAAAGTACTTACACTCATCGGCAACTTTATTAGGTACACCTTTTCAACTGCCTGTTAACACAAATATCTAATCAGTCAATCACATGGCAGCAATTGAATGCATTTAGGCACATAGACATTGTCAAGGCGACATGCTGAAGGTCAAACTGAGCATCAGAAGGGGGGTGGGGGGAGTGATTAAAGTGACCTTAAATGTGGCATGGTTGTTGGTGCCAGATGGGCTGGTCTGAGCATTTTAGAATTTGCTGATCCACTGGGATCTTCATGCACAAAAAAGGGAAACTATCCAGTGAGTAGCAGATCTCTGGGGGAAAATGGCTAGACTGGTTTGAGCTGATAGAAAGGCTACAGTAACTCAAATAATCACTTGTTACAACTATGTTATGCAGAAGAGCATCTCTGAAAGCGCAGCATGTCAAACTTTGAAGAAGATGGGCTACAGCAGCAGGAGACTACACTGGGTGTCACTCCTTTCAGATAAGAACAGGTAACTGAGGCTACAATTTGAATGGACTCACCACAATTGGACAAAAAAAAGTTTGGAAAAACGTTGCCTGGTCTAATGAGTCTCAATTTCTGCTGCAATATTCTGAATGTAGGGTCAGAATTTGGCATCAACATGAAAACATGGATCATGGATCCATCCTGCCTTGTACTGAAGATTTTGGCAAGAGCTGGAAGCTGCAAGATAGACAATCTTTTAAACTCAATGAATACATGACTAGACTGTGTCTAAAGCATTAATTAGGATATGGTCTATTCCTGTTACTGGGGACAATGCTGTGATGTCGAAAGTTCTGTAGTATCAAGATTTCCTGAGAGAGACTTACTGAAGTGATTTATTTAACAATAGTAGAAATGCAGTATATGTGTTTGGGATGTTGTGAGGATATGACTGGATGACTTCATTTATTGATGATACAACATGAGTAATGTAAATTTGTTTCATAGATTTTTTGATGTTGTTTGCTGTTGTCCAGCATTGGTCACCACAGACTTCTGTTAAATCAGAAACTTTGTTATCTCCATTCTTCATTAAAACGAGATTTAAAAAATTTCTTGGGCATCATTAAAAACTACATGGAGTAAGTAACATAAAGCATCAATTTTGGGTGCAGTATTGTTTTAAGAGGAGCTGAAAGACAGATGCAGGAAATAGGGTAAGAAATGTAATGTGATTTCAGTGGTTACTTGTACTTTGTAAAGTGTGTAATGGAGACATTTTTTTTTATTTCCGGGTGTTACAAATACATCTGTGGGGGAATTTACATTAAAGTTTAGGACATGACGATAAAGGTAGTGATTATGAACACTTATTCTTTTAAATATGTTTTAATAATTGTGGTGAAAATGCTTTGTGGGAGTAACCTGTAATGTAAGACTAATAGCTTTTAGAATTCCCGCTCAAGCTGGGCAAAAATAAAGAAATCACACTCAAACTGCAGAGTTTTATTGTAGGTAGAAGAGCAGGGAGAAGAACCCCTTTGAGATTCAAGTGAATTGTATATGGATTTATGAGACCCTGTGTAGTGGAAATTGGTACCATGCTACACTTTGGGCTCTTGTAGCTCATGGACCAAACGTATTGATGGTGAGAGCAGAGAAACGCACACATTTATGGAAGGGAAGGAAAACACATGTTCTTTATTTACAGGTGCTTCAAACAAAAAGGTGCACGGCAGTCAGCAGACCTCGCCCGTACGGATGTTCTTCTGAATCCCACAGTGCTACATGAATCAGGCAAGTGTCCCTCCTCCAACACACCTCCTCCTCCTCCCTCAAGTTAAATGTGCCCATTTTCTCAAAACACTTTTTAAAAAAGCACAGGTAAGGCTATACTGTTATACTGCGACAAACATTTATCACATTCAGTGGTGTGCTGTACTACAGGATGTTGTATCCAAGACCAGAGGAAGTGATGGTAAAGAGGGAGTGGCAGGGGGTGAGGCCAAACATAACCCAATGCCACCCCCTCCTGATGCCATCAGCTACTGTATGTCTGTTACAATTGACAAAATGCCACCCTACAAAAAACGTGTCCACCTTTTGGTGAATACAGGTGAACTTTGGTTTACCTGTATGGTATAGCTGGCCCTGCAAACGTTGATTAACCAGTAGAACAGTCAACCACCCTGGAGGAAAAAAAAAAACAAAGTAAAACTGTGTTTTAAGACTGACCAGTAAACCACACTAAACATTGTTTCTTTATTTGCTTTAAATTCTTTGTTGTATTTCTTCAAAGGTGTATTGGTAGTGAATACTTTAACCACTTATGCACTAGATTTTGGCATTTTTGCATCTAAATTTTATATCCAAAAATAAATAGTTATTATTCTGCTTGTTTAATACAGGGGCTGCAAATTGCTGAAAAGCAGTGAGTACATTATAATTTTAAAAAGAAAGTATTTATGTGATTAAAAAACAAACTTTGTTTACACCAACATCAACTAATAAAACACACAAAAAAATTGTGCATTAGGGATTTTTCTCCAATAAATTTAATTATACAGTACATAACCAAGACAATTTATGATGTGCAACAGAAGAATCAATTTTTTTTGCGCCCTAGGTTTAGATGTCATATCCCATAACATTGCAAAGTTATACTGTTTGGCACAAGGTGTCCCCCTTTTTGGAAACATTTGGTCTCTTGCACCTAAAGAATCTCTCAAAGCAAGTATTGCAGTAGCAGTTATATTACACACAAACACACACTATATATCACTCCGAAGCCACAAGTGAACAATTTGCAACTATGTACAGTACATATAATTATGTATTCATCCAAACATTTACTTTCAAAATTATTTTTCATGTCAGTACTTGAAAGAATTTCTGTTTATCACTAGACACAACAAAACTTTACATTTTGAACACTAGATTGGAGTTTTTACACTGCAATTAACCCATCTTCTCTACATTCTGTTGCAGTTGCCCCACAGAAGTTTAGTATGTTTTCATTTACAGTATTTCTATTTTTTGTTGCTGCTTTTTTCTTGCATTTCATGCCTGGAATAAACTAGGTACACACACACATTTTCATAAAAGCTTCTTCCAATGCTGGGTTTTGGGGGTATGGGCAATGCCTTTGCTGGCAACCTTGGGTGCAGGGCAGGAAACAACCCTGGATAGGGCCACCAAAGGGAGTCACACACACCACACATACTGTTAAACCAGTGTTTCTCAGCAAACTTTGGGTCACAAGTGGCTGTCCCTGTGTCACGAGTACATGAGATTTGTTTATGGTATAATTGGCCCTTACCCCTGCCAACTAAATTCTAATCATGTTCACTTCATCCAAGGATTCCATGACACTTGAACTGTAGAACTGCACATCGTGACAGTTCAAAGTTACACCAAGCAGTACTTACAAATCAAGCATAAAATCCAGTCCTTCAGCAAACACCTTGTTCTCAATAGGGTCAAAACTATGGCTTAAGGGCTTCACTGTTTGTATCACTAGCATTCTATAACTTTTGTAATACTTCTTCAACTGCATGTTTTCTTTTTTTTTTGAAGAAGAAGATATTTCCCAAGGGCAAACTTCTGCATGAAGTCTCACAGAAGCTTGTGTGTAAAGATGCTTAAAGATTAACTGTCACATAAGCAATTAATTTCCTGTCTTTTATGTACAACTGTGACACTTAGTTCTAGTCACCAATCATAGACAACTGTACCTCCCTGAAAAGGTCTGAAAGAAACTCATTTATCCAATGGAAATGAGTCCTTTCACTGTATGACACAAACTTGGGACAACTGGTAACATATCTTAATATTAATACAATGCTAACCTTTTAGCATTTTGCAATGAACAAATGTGCTTAGATATGGTTGTATTAGAGCAGAGGAAAAAAATCTGCAAATATGTTTTTTATGCCTATCAAAAATAAATCTGTGTCAAAAATAATGCTACAGGCACAAGTTGAATGAGTAATGATTAATGCTTAAGTATTTAATTTTGTAATTTTTACTGAGAATTCCTACAGGTGGTGATGTAGTATTTAGCGCTGCTACTTCAACGTTTTAGGGATCCAGGCTTGATTCCCTGCCAAACCACTTCCTGTATAGGGTTTGCATCTTCTCCTTGCATCAGCCAATGTTTGTAGTGTTTATGTATTTTACAGAAGTTAACGTATGATTTATAATTATAATAATAACTTTAACATGTTTATATAGTCTTTTGAATACATTGAATGCAGCATGTAATATATCTTAACATATATAAAACTGACAATAATAATATATGCAACTGAAGTGATGTTATTAATATAGTTGCAATAAATAAATAAAATGAAAAAAAATCTACACAACTTAAAACCATTAGATACTGTTTCATAAGTGATGATAGTTATTGTAAAAATGATAAACTATTGACTCTTTGGAGAAATGGATATGGAAGAAAAGAAGACAAAACTTCAGATTGCCATATTGTAGAGAAAATTAATGTGTGGGGCTCACCGTTCTTCACTAGTTCAAGAATATAAGGATTTCTTAACTTAGGCTAAATACCTGCCTAGCTCCTCCTGGGCTTTCTACATTACATTATTCATCTGTCATGAAATGTCCCTTGTAAACTGTTTTTTTTCCCTATATAGTATTCCAAATGGACATCTTAGTTTTACTGGTGACTCCAAACTGGCCCTGTTCTAGTTAATGTGGGTGCTGTGGCCTTATGAGGGGTTGACAGATGGATGTATAATGATTTGGAATGCCAGCTGGGTCATTCTATTTAATCATAGGGCAAAATGAACAAAAATAACACCCATCATGGTGGGAAAACTAGCCCTGGTGTTGAAAACAGAAGAGTAATAGGCAGTCACTACTGGAGTTTCTGTCTAGTGATAGCTTTCTTTAATCAATGATGCCTTCTTCCGGGAATCTGAAGGCCTTATTCTTATGGGACCAGAAGAGGCAGAGTCAGCTGCTCTCACTGGGCATTTTTCTTGGTGCTGCAGGAAAAGAAGGAGAAGATTAGTGGCAGCGCCCTCTCCTTGTCTGGTGGGTTATTATCAGCCTGCTTTGGCTAATATAGTAATAATATGTCCTGGCTCTCCGCAGTGGTAACACCTCATCTGTGGAGGCAAACGTTCCCCTCTTCAAAGGGGCATCTTGGTGTCCTTGGTCCCGAGGTTGGCTCTCACAGGGCAGGATCGGTAGCGCTCCTCAGTTATGTTCAGTCAGGTTGGCTTCCCAATGTTACTCAATCAGCTCAGCAAGATCCTCCATGTTTGCCCACTTTTGTCTCTTGTGATAGATGGCCGGCAGGTCAATCCGGCCGGGACATCCCAGAACTGGAAGAGTGGAGGAAGGCAGCCTTTCCAGGACACTGCCTCCCCCAGGACGCTAGGTGGCAGCTCCCCTGGACGGCAGCTGTACCCCGGATTCCCTCAGGGCATCTTGGGACATGGAGTCCGTTTTCTCAGCCCTGTTGGGTGCTGTGGGTGCTGCCAGGGGGAGCTCATAGAGGACCTGGGGACTCCTACTTTTCCTACAACCTGGATGTACTTCAGAGTCAGGAGGACTGAAGCCCACAGTACTTCGCCGCTTCAGGACTGATGATGTGTCGTTTGACCTGGAAGAAGAGGAGGAGCTCTTCCGGGTCAAGGAATATATAAAGGACTGGGAGAGACCCAGCAAGTTGAGCCGGAGTTGGGAGAGTGTGTGATGGAGCTGCTGGGAGTGGAGGATTATTGTTGTGATTATTGATTATTTAGATATTAGTGAATTGTGGTGATTGTGGTGCTTTGTGCCCTTTAAGAAAAGAATTAAAAATTATACTTGATGCTTTTATACGTGTGTAGCTGCGTTTTCCCAAAATTACCAAAGTTCAGCATCTTCAACTCAAAAAATAGTATTCAGCAAAAGCCTGACACGCAGAAATGATTCCACAGACAAAATATCTTCGTTTTTAAAAGTTTAGTTAAGTTTCAAAGTAAAACACAAAAGTTCACACAAAAAAGAAAATTAAAATAATAAAAAAGAAAAGATTAATGTTAACAAAAGTTTAATTCTAAGCTTAATCTTGTTACGTCTAAAATCATTACTATTTACTTAACATTTCTGAACTATTTCAAAACGGTCAGAAAACTGTATGCTTATCCCATCTCTGAGTAGAAAATGGGTCTTTCAAATCCCTCTTTACTGGGACCTGTTATTTCTACAACTAAGCTTATTATCACACTGTTGCTCAGTTATAGTAGGAAGGTTCTATCTCTTACTAACTTACAGGGGGAAAAGACTATACCATAAGTTATGACTATGAAAGAAATTTATATTCTATTCAAATTAAGAAAACATTAATATGAGTTTAACTCAAAACTTTAACTTTCTAAGATTGGCTCTTACAATTTGTGTCCTGAACGTCTGTCTGTTGGGTTTCACGGGGCAACAGCGCCCTCTAGCGCCCACACTCCTCACTAGGCAAATAAGATCATCTTGGAGGATGTGAAACAGGAAATCATCCCCCACCACCTCCACAATTCTCTTTGCAGTATTTCTCCCAGCGCATAACAAACGGGCCAACTTGCCCCAAAGATCAAAGGTTTTTGCTCTGATGGGCTTCTTGATATAAAAGTGCTAGTTCCTGCAGTGCTGTGTCTGGCTGTTTGTGGTGAGTCTGTAATGGGCGAGGATCTCTTGTTTGAGAGTTAAGTATTTGGCGATGGCCTGCTCCTCCAAGTCATAGTATGCACTCTGAGCTTCTCCTATGAGGAAGGAGCCAAGGAGGTGAGCCCAGTCGCGCTGTGGAGGAAAGTCTCCATTTCATGCAGTGATTGTATTGGGACCAACAATTGGGCGGGCACTTGTCCATATCCAAGTCACAGATCTGCAGCTTTGCGACAAGCCTTGGTGTCAGACATCTTGGCCTGTTACACTTGGAGCTGCATGACTTGGTTTGCAAGGCAGTGTACAACCTCCACGAGGTTCTGGGCTTCTACCATGTCTTTAGCCATTATCCTGCCAACTGTGCCACCTGTGAGGGAATGACAGACATACGTATAACAATTTGGGGCTCCAACCGGGTCGTCCCATTTAACCGCAGGGTAAAACAAACAAAAATAATGGCGGGAAAAGTAGCCCTGGCTTTGGGCTTTCAAAACAAAAGAGTATTAGGCAGTCAGTTTCAGAAGTTTCATCTAGCGGTAATTTCCTTTAATTAATGTAGTGTCCTTCCAGGAATCTGGTGGCCTTATTCTCACAGGACCAGAAAAGGTGCAGTTAGGTGCACTCATTGTGCAGTTCCTTTGTGCTGCAGGGAGAGAATGAAAAGACAGTGTTAGCAGCAGTTCCCCTTTCCTGGTCAGATGGGTAATTACATGCCTTTTCAGAGCCTGTGAGAGATCCAAAGAAACACATTTGTGATAGTGTCTTGTATGGGAGTGATTAACTTTTTAAGCCCAGTGCTGTCATGACAGACTGCATTTCGTTTGGACTGACTGTTGGACTTAAAGAGTATATGAAAACAGATTGACAGAGTTTAATACAGCCTTCTTAGCTCATTAGTTAAAATCATTGTTTCAATTAAAAAAGTATAAGAAACTAGTTATTGTTCAAGTTTTTACCAGTAAGCTATGTTATTAATTCTAGTTTCTATCTTTTTATTTTCTGTACAACATATTCTTTTTATTAATTATATAGTTTTATTTTATCATTATGTGTAATTATTTTTTTTACTTGGCCACTGCCATTTTGTGTGGTCTTGCTAATGGAAACTGCCATTTAGAAGCTTTAGACACTGCGTATGCAGAATTGCTACATGACGCATAATGTTATAACAGTCACGCTATGGAAGACGACTGTGAAAGTAACGCCTAAACTTTTGGTTGAACAAATAATCTTTTTAGGGAAAAGATTCTGTTTTGACTTAGTTTAGTTTGGACTTCGAATTTTGTTTAGCCCCTTGAACTTTGGTGAACAATCTAACGATTGGGTAACAATCATAGCTAATGAACCTGACTAATGAAAAGAAAATGAAAAAAGACCTCCATCGATCTCTGCAACTTGTTATTTTAAACTGGCAGGACCGATCATTTGCCCTATTTGATCATGACATTACCTCTCTAAGGCACAAAGATATTACGGTTATGGCCATTGGACACCATCATACTGATATAAAGTAGTCATAAGTACGAAGGTGGCAGATTAATTTATTCTTTTATCATTGAGGGAAGAATTTAAAATTAAACAATAAAGGTCCCTACCTTTACTTCAGAGAGCTGTAACCCCTTGCTGTTAACACAGTATGCACATACAGAAATCTGACTTTAAGATATGAACAAAAGGATGGGCTAGATAATTCCACTATGTTATCATGCAACTGAGTCAGGAGCTTACATGAGCAAAACCCATATAATACAAATCTTTGCAGCAGTCTGTCAGAGGTTTATGTCCTTGGTGAAAAGAAGATTAATATTTTTCATAAATATGATTAGTAGTAATAAAAGCCTGTAATTGGAAAGCCTCTATGACTTCTAGAATTTTTTTTTTTGAAAAAGGACAGATTTAAAATACATCGATAATTTGATAGGGCTAACAAAGCAGAGTTAAATCTTGTAAATAGGATCTGAAGAAAGAGCTTGAAAAAATAGTTTGAAGCTTGTTGAAAAGGAAATATTTACTGTAGATTATAATGAAGCAGTGATCAGTGTTAATGCTGTATATGTTTAAACAATGATGCTGGAATAAGTTCTATCAGGAATTTTGTTTGCTTTGTTGAAATGAAATGATTATTTACAGTATTCAATAATTTCTAACCCAAAGTGACCTAATACATGCTGCTACTAAAGTAACGTAACAAACTAGATTTCATTGTTGCAGGCCAGATTAATTTTTTTATCTATTCATCCATTTACTAATCCCCTTAATCCACCAGTATGACTGGCAGGCCAGATAGGCAGGCATTTGATGTGTTTTTGTTTTCAAAGTGAAACATAATGTGAATATTTAAGATATTATATAGAATTTCTACTCACATGTTGAGTTGTTTTGCGTACTTGTTTCCTCTACCCACTTGACAATATGCCTAAATTATGAAATAATCCTATATATTCCTATTTGCAATACCACAGACAACTAATGTTAGAATCTCCAATCTTCAATGTTAATACATTTCTGATTATCCTCATCTAAAAATATTTTAAAAAACACACTCAAATGTTTTCCCAAATAAAAGACTGTACAAGAAATACAGGAAAGTAACAACAAAAAGAAAAAAAAAAGCCAAAGAGAAAAGTTCTTGGGTGAAAATGTCAAGTGATGATTATGTCAGTTAAGGGCAAAAACGTGCAAAACTTAAAGAACGAGAGAGAAGGAGCAGGTGAACAGCAGGTAAAAATTAAAAGTAGGGTGGACAGTGTGCATTCATTCGTTTGAAAAAAGAGTGGGTAGGAGAGGGCTTAGAAATAGCTGTCTACCTCAAGGCTAAACTAACCTAACTCTAATTGTAAACCTTAATTGCAAGTCATTTTATGTGCACATATCAGGTAAATCAAGACTAATAACAAAAACATAATACTAATATCAAATAAAAATATTTGGTAACTAGTACTCAAAAGCATAAATCACACATGAGTTTATGGTTAATATATAAACAGTCATATTATGGGACAGTGCCTTACTCAGAAAGTTTGTGTATTTAAAATCTGATGATTGTTTGAGAAAAGCTAGAAAAAGTCTACATGTTTGTCTGCTACGTAATGAGACAGCAAATAACTGAATATTAGCTAGCTAATGTGTTTTTAAAATCCTGGATTAATATATTCTACATCTCATGGACAGCTTTGACTTGTACTGAAGTAACCTAGCATTTATAGTACTTTTACAAGCATATTGATATATTAATATTTAGGGATAGTAATAGAAATGATAGAAAATCTGAATACTACAAAATTTCAACAATGCTTTAAGTAATTTGACTGAAATTTGATGACATTAAAGAAAATGCAAAATTAGTAGGTCTTTAGAAGGGGGGGGTGAACATTGTACATAGTTCACCATATTTCATTTCACCTGTTCCTTTCTGTTTACTGCATATAACATTCAGTTTATTGCATGTGCACAGTATAAACTTCAATGCTGTATGTAAAATGTCAAATTAAAATGTAATTCACAGTATATTGATTTTCATCTAAACCCTCTAAAACTTTGTAATGTTACAAGATTATACCGATCAAAGCATTACATTTAACTCTTACTAAAGCTACCATTTTTACAGGACATGCTACATGGTGAAATTAGATTTAAACCGAAAATTCCCATTTTTCCTACTAATGACCTATTTAAAACAATACAATTTCCTATAAAATTGTGTTTGTCAGCAAAAACTATGGTCAGTCACTAGGAGAAACACAAATTTATTTACGGCACAAATGTTTTACTATTGGCCAATTGTATCTTGTATATTCAAGAAGAAAGAGCTCCAGTGAACTAATAGTAATAATAAAAAAATTGTAATATTGCATTAGTGCAACAATGTTTTCTGATTGGTACTATTCAGGTCATAAAATGATTTCTTCAAAATGTCACATATATTTCTCTCTTTCTTTTTTTCCAGTGCTGCTTATTCAGTGCGGCAGGAGCACGCAGGTGGCCGGTTGCTTGTGCTACAACAAGCTTGACTTGGCGGCGTTCAATGCACATATACTGTACATGGCATGCACGGGGGCCACTGAGAAAAAAGAGTGTTCATGCCTCACCTTGCAGAGGAGCTTCGTCATCACTTCTTACAAGAAAAGGCGACTGATAAAGCAAAAGGATGCAACATTGACAAGCTTCTGTTCCAAGTCAACGGATCTTACCGCTACAACATGGAAGCTGTCGTCTTGTACTTGCACCTTTTGTGAAAGTGTTTATTTGATATTTGTCCATCAGCCTTCACACATTATACAGTTCATGTCTACATTTTGTTATTTATTACTAAAATATGAAAAATGTTTCTGTTTTAACTATGTGTTTACACAGATTGTAGTACAGTGATCCCTCGCTATATCGCGCTTCGACTTTCGCGGTTTCACTCCATTGCGGATTTTAAATGTAAGCATGTCTAAATATATATCACGGATTTTTCGCTAGTTCGCGGATTTCTGCGGACAATGGGTCTTTTAATCTATGGTACACGCTTCCTCAGTTTGTTTGCCCAGTTGATTTCATACAAGGGATGCTATTGGCGGATGGCTGAGAAGCTACCCAATCAGAGCACGTATCACGTATTAAATAAAACTCCTCAATGATATACGATATGCTTCCTGAGCGGTGCTTCGGACATTTCAAAGCTCTAACAGCCCGTATTGATTTTTGATTGTTTGCTTTTCTCTGCCTCTGTCTCTGACATTCTCTGCTCCTGACAAGGGGGTGTGAGCAGAGGGGCTGTTTGCACCGAGGCTGTTTGCTTAGAAGATACGGACGCTCCTCTAAAAAATGCTGAAAAGACTACCTTCACATTGATCCCTTCATTGCGGCGGCTTTATCGCGGTGCTTCGTTTACTTAAAAGTCCAACAGCCCTATTGATTTTTGTTTACTTTTCTCTCTCTCTGATATTCTCTGCTCCTGACGGCACTCCTTTGAAGAGGAAGATATGTTTGCATTCTTTTAATTGTGAGAAAGAACTGTCATCTCTGTCTTGTCATGGAGCACAGCTTAAACTTTTGACTAAAGGGTGTTATTTCATGTCTAGGGGGCTCTAATAATGTTAAAAAACGTATTTAGAAAGTCGTAAACAGGTTTTCTATGCTCTAACTGCGAAAATATTTATAAATAAAGAATCCTACTTCGTGGAAATTCATTTATCTGTCTGGAGCGGATTAACCGCGATAAACAAGGGTTTACTGTATAACTGTGCGGTGAATATTTATAAACAGTGTGGGAGAGTTTCTAAGGGCTTAAAATATATTAAAATAACCATACAAACATATGGTTTCTACTTCGCGGATTTTCACCTATCGCGGGGGGTTCTGGAACGCAACCCCCGCGATCGAGGAGGGATTACTGTAGACACAAAGCACACATCAAATTATTTCCCCTTACAATTCTGGGTAGCTCACTCCCAGATAATCAATCAAGGCAGGAACTGGGAGAACTTCTTGCCCGTTCTGTGGCGGTGGGGGGGATGATATAGCAGGCTGCTTGGGCTTATCCACGCATTTAGAAGATAAAAGAGGCTGATGGAGAGGTGTGAAGGGATTTAAGGTGGGCTGGATTTACAAGTTTTTTTGTTGGCTCTGGTAATTCTAGTGTTAAGAATGCCATAAGAAATGGCTGCAAGAGAAAAGTGCAGGGCTTGCGGGGTTCCTGCTAATGGGTGAGGGATGGTGGTGAGGGATACAAGCCAGATACCAGGGATGGCCATGCCTGTCAGTGAATGTCCCCTTGTGCTGAGTAGACTGTAAAGATACAGCAGAGGAGACATAAGTTTTAAAAGGAAGCACCAAGGCTCATGTTGGTTTTAAACAAAATTCTGACTGTGATTTCACTGAGATTTTAACCTCACTAGATTATTTATTTATGTACTGAACTGCAGTTTCAACACTATTGTTGTTTGTTTCAGTCATCATTGCCCAACTTATTCTCGGACATGACCATCTGGTGACCTCCTTGTCCACTTGCACTTTCCTGGGCACAGGAACTTGGTGTTTGCCACATATAAACCATTTATCTTTGCAAATCCAAGAAACTGTTCACCCCTTTCTCTCACAGATTCCATATTTTCCACCATTACATCTTCACATCCTGTGCTATCTTTTTCAATATTGGCATTCTAGTCTTCAAAAAGGAATTACATATCATTCTTTGGTGTGTTTATCCACAGATTTGTTATAAATGTGTTCTAGTGTCTGCTCATCACTATCACTAGTAGCTAATGAATATATAGTTATCACTGTTATGTTCCTTGGGTACTCTTGGAATCTGGGTTGTGGCACTCTCAGTTATTGAAATGAACTCCATAAATGTCTCCATTGCTCTTTTTTCTAGTATCATTCCACCTACATGTGCATTATTCTGTTCACCTGACCCTATTATCCACCCACCATCCATTTCCACACTTCCTGTCCAACTTAGTTTACAGAGTCCAGTCTCATTGTATCTAAATATCTCAAGTTCACTCTTTAGTAAATCATAATTCCAGCTTGGTACAGTTTCCTTGCATTCCATTCTCAAATGGTGATTTCTCCTATTGTATTTCTTCCCGGGTGGCACAGTGGCACAGTGGTAGCGCTGCTGCTTTGCAGTAAGGAGACCTGGGTTTGCTTCCTGGGTCTTCCCTGCATGAGGTTTTCATGTACTCCCCATGACTGCATGGGTTTCCTCTGGGTGCTCCGGTTTCCTCCCAGTCCAAAGACATCCAGGTTAGGTGCTTTGGCGATCCTAAATTGTCCCTAGTGTGTGCTTGGTGTGTGGGTGTGTGTGTGTGTGTGTGCCCTGGGGTGGGCCTGCCCAGGGTTTGTTCCTGCCTTGCGCCCTGTGTTGATTGGGATTGGCTCCAGCAGACCCCCGTTGTTTTATCTTGGTAGAGTAATATATTTTGCTCTACTTTCCCCTTTTGTATTATTAATAAGTAGCCTTTGTCAGAATGCCTAATCTCACAGACTTACCACTGTTTATAAAGTATTATAGTATATAACTTATCCCCATCTTCCCTTCTATATCTATAACCTCAGGCAATTAGGTATAGTAAAGACAAACAGTTACAATTTAAACACTGTATTATTGATAATATTCATAAATAATAACAAAATGCAAAGTACATTTGAATATTGGCAACCATACAACCTGATTAAATGGTGATGTGTAATTTAGGCAGCACACAGACTTGTAGTTATTTAAAATGTCTCTAGTTAAGGCATCATTTGTGCTCAGCTTTCAGCCATATATCTGTTCAATATGGCTGAAGCCGAGCTGTACTCTCCACTGTGTTGTCCTTTCAGTTCATGGTGTGATGGTCTTCGTCATCAGATCAGTAAGAGAGATACTTCTTCATCATCAGAGGTTAGTAAGAGAGATACTTCTTCATCATCAGAGGTTAGCAAGAGAGATGCATCTTTCAGATGTTAGTATGAGAGAGAATGTGGTTGAGCAAGCAGATTTATAGATTCTCTGTCCAACCCCTAGAGCCAATAGGGCATCATAGTACTTAAAGGCCTCTGAGACAAGCCAATTCCAAACAGCCTTACCTCAGACCAATGGGGGAATAGAACATCTTAACACCTGCCACCCCCCAAGACCATATGTTAAGATAACCTGGTTTCCTTGTGGGGGATGAAAGACTTTAGCAGAGAAATACTCGCCAAACTGGTTTAAGGCACATCCCCCAAATCCTGTCATAAAATTCAAAGAGACTCATTTGTAAAAAGGTGAAGCAAACACTAAATTACATTGCTTTGCCTAAATTACAAATAAAGACATACAAAATATTTATCAAGTTATATGCAAAATCTCACATCACAACACCCGTGACCCTGTGTTAGGATATAGCGGGTTGGACAATGACTGACAACTTCTTTCCACTTTTTCCATTCAGGACTCAGTAGCACATTTAAAACTTCAGCCTTAAGTCCCAAAGGCTGTAGCGCCATCCTTGTTAACCAGGATGATGACTGAATCAGTATGTTTGCCACTCTACTACCACCATTATTTTGCTGCATATTTTATGGCATTGGAGCAACCGCATACCAGCCATACTCCTTTATTTGGGCTTGGGATTAGCAACTAACTTTCCTAACAAGCATAGTAACTGACCTTTCCAACAATATGTTTGACTACCAGGCAGAGTTAACTGTCATATGGTTGTGGTGCATTCATAGCCTCATGCTTTCCCAATTGGCTCTTGGAGTCAGCACGACTGTTAAGTTTATTCCCATTGCTGCTTTGGCTCCGTACAACACACATAATTATAATCAGTCAGAGAAATTCTTAGTTACTAAATGTATATACTGTATGTAATATTACAACTGCTTTCCCTTTTCATGCTATATTTCCTTTCATCATCCCCTCTCTATAACATTTCAGTTAATTTATTTAATCACCACTTTATATGCTACATTTTTCTTTTTAATTCTCATTGCTTTCAATTATTAACATTTAGTTTATGTTTATTTGTTGTTTGTAATATTTTGTCTTCTTTTTTGTATCTAAGTGGCTTTATAAACATGCACTGTTTATTTATTGTTTATTATATTTTTTATTTAGTATCTTTGCTGATTTTCTTGCCCAAAACCAGAGCTTGTTCAGTTAATCTGAGTCCATCATTTTACTCCCAGCATTTTTTTGCTGTACTCATGTCCAAGCAGGTGCCTGTAATACACAAATGAAACCTTCTTCCCTCAAGGAAAAAGATGTAAATTCAACTAATGTATCCAGTATGAACACAGAATCTAAGCAAAACTTCACTCTGCCCCACACACACCATTATTTACAGTGGTGTGAAAAACTATTTGCCCCCTTCCTGATTTCTTATTCTTTTGCATGTTTGTCACACAAAATGTTTCTGATCATCAAACACATGTAACCATTAGTCAAATATAACACAAGTAAACACAAAATGCAGTTTTTAAATGATGGTTTTTATTATTTAGGGAGAAAAAAAAATCCAAACCTACATGGCCCTGTGTGAAAAAGTAATTGCCCCCTGAACCTAATAACTGGTTGGGCCACCCTTAGCAGCAATAACTGCAATCAAGCGTTTGCGATAACTTGCAATGAGTCTTTTACAGCGCTCTGGAGGAATTTTGGCCCACTCATCTTTGCAGAATTGTTGTAATTAAGCTTTATTTGAGGGTTTTCTAGCATGAACCGCCTTTTTAAGGTCATGCCATAGCATCTCAATTGGATTCAGGTCAGGACTTTGACTAGGCCACTCCAAAGTCTTCATTTTGTTTTTCTTCAGCCATTCAGAGGTGGATTTGCTGGTGTGTTTTGGGTCATTGTCCTGTTGCAGCACCCAAGATCGCTTCAGCTTGAGTTGACGAACAGATGGCCGGACATTCTCCTTCAGGATTTTTTGGTAGACAGTAGAATTCATGGTTCCATCTATCACAGCAAGCCTTCCAGGTCCTGAAGCAGCAAAACAACCCCAGACCATCACACTACCACCACCATATTTTACTGTTGGTATGATGTTCTTTTTCTGAAATGCTGTGTTCCTTTTACGCCAGATGTAACGGGACATTTGCCTTCCAAAAAGTTCAACTTTTGTCTCATCAGTCCACAAGGTATTTTCCCAAAAGTCTTGGCAATCATTGAGATGTTTCTTAGCAAAATTGAGACGAGCCCTAATGTTCTTTTTGCTTAACAGTGGTTTGCGTCTTGGAAATCTGCCATGCAGGCCGTTTTTGCCCAGTCTCTTTCTTATCGTGGAGTCGTGAACACTGACCTTAATTGAGGCAAGTGAGGCCTGCAGTTCTTTAGACGTTATCCTGGGGTCTTTTGTGACCTCTCGGATGAGTCGTCTCTGCGCTCTTGGGGTAATTTTGGTCGGCCGGCCACTCCTGGGAAGGTTCACCACTGTTCCATGTTTTTGCCATTTGTGGATAATGGCTCTTACTGTGGTTTGCTGGAGTCCCAAAGCTTTAGAAATGGCTTTATAACCTTTACCAGACTGATAGATCTCAATTACTTCTGTTCTCATTTGTTCCTGAATTTCTTTGGATCTTGGCATGATGTCTAGCTTTTGAGGTGCTTTTGGTCTACTTCTCTGTGTCAGGCAGCTCCTATTTAAGTGATTTCTTGATTGAAACAGTTGTGGCAGTAATCAGGCCTGGGGGTGGCTACGGAAATTAAACTCAGGTGTGATACACCACAGTTAGGTTATTTTTTAACAAGGGGGCAATTACTTTTTCACACAGGGCCATGTAGGTTTGGATTTTTTTTTCTCCCTAAATAATAAAAACCATCATTTAAAAACTGCATTTTGTGTTTACTTGTGTTATATTTGACTAATGGTTACATGTGTTTGATGATCAGAAACATTTTGTGTGACAAACATGCAAAAGAATAAGAAATCAGGAAGGGGGCAAATAGTTTTTCACACCACTGTATATTAACACATTATACTTTGAAATCGGACGAGTCAGTTAACTGAATTAATATATTATTATAATTATTATTATTATTAAGTCAACTATTTTGTCAATTTTAAAAAACATAAAATATATTTATTATTTGCAGTAAAGACTCTATGCTGTAATGCATAAATGGAATTGAGTAGAAGTCTATAATTAAGATAATGTGCACTTTTTTAGTTTTGAAATTCTTCAACGGTTCACCGTTCTTAAGTACATTAGTTAGCAATATCATTTATTTGGAAGTAGCTATAATTTTAAATAATCTCTTACAAATGTATATTGCACAAGTACAATTATTCACATTAGCATTCTGCAAGTGTTTTCAGAATGATATATTACATTGATTAGTTTGTACATGGGGTCTATTGACCGTTAAAGAAGCTTCCACGATAATGTGATTTGGAATATTTTAAAACTGTGAAAAAGATACCATCAGTGAGAAATGAGCAAATAGTAAAGTCAGTGACCCTGATAATATGTCAGATAATGCCATGAAGTTAGAAAAAGTGATAATTCAATTGGACTGGATAAGAATTACAATATATGTATATTCTCTAGGGAGTTTAGCAATCACAATCTGAAAAAAAGTCTTATTTTCTGCAGGACTATTCTAATATACTTACCCTTTTCATCAATCATGTTAGCCATCTGCAAGGTGATTATACAGTTACTTAGCGTATGTGTTCAACTGCTTCAGCTGTGTAAAAGTTGTACATAAAGGATGAAGACTGTGATTAGATTGACAAATTCTAGACATTGATAATTACTTGAATTAAAAAAAAAACTTACTGCAATCTAAACATATTTTTAATCATCAAATAAAACTTTATCCAGGGCTAACATGCTTACTCTTTAATAAAGCATTAATGTTACTACTTGCATTTCACTGAATAATCTTTATTGTCAGGTGCTGAATATTTTACAGTTTAAGTTATATTATTGTAAATTGTAAATAAATTACATTCATACACCATTCTCTTCTTCGTTATCAACAATATATAACTAATACCCACCTTTTTGAAATTAAAACATTCTCTGTTATACATAGATTTTTAAAAATCACTTCAAATCAAGGTTTCATTTACTTCAACCGGATTAACTGCTTATTCTGCTTTTTGTCCTACAATATATTTGTATTAATCTCACCCCAAGATTTATGGGCCTTTGTAACCGAAGCAAAGTTATTTGTTGCTGTGTTTTTTTATCTAAAGTTATAATTTCAAAACAAACTTATGAAAAAAATTAAATGCTCCCATCTTTCATCTATAGATAGTTTAAATACTCTCCAAATTAAGTTTATTTGTGTCCACGTTGAGTGACGATTGCTCTTCATTGGCTTAAACAATAAATGGTGCTAAACCCTTTCAAAAACAGAGCAAGGTAAGCATCAACAATGACAGAGCTACTTTGAGAAATCAGTTAATAATCCACAATTGTGGAGTTAAAAACAGTAGGAGGTACGCCAGTGATAAAATCACTAATAGATGCATACTACAAATCACACAAGTCAGCAGGAAAACAAGTTATTCCTTTGGAAGTATTGTATTGAAATCTATATTTAACCTGATGTTCTATGTCTTGGTACATTGTGAACACTACAGGAAATTGTACCAGCATTTCAGTCATGATCAGTCTATCTGAGAGATTAATCTGAAACCCCTTTTAGAATTTTTTATAAATATCATCATCCTGAGCATGATTAACTACATCTTTATCAAAAAGAGTACAGTGTAAAAATAGCAGAGTTAAGAAATCATACTTGAATACCTTCTATATAATAAAATACTACACTCTGAGTGTGTGTGTGTGTGTTCAGTCCTCCAAGCAATCCAATTGGTCAGTGTGACGTTGGTCTGATTGGTCAGTTTGGCTTTGGTGATGTAATTAAAAGCATAGGAGGTACCCTGAGAGTCACGTTCGGAGACGTGAATTATGAAAGAAGACGTGAGGCAAGCATGATCTCAGAAAAAGTCTGAGAAGCAGGCTTTATGGGAACACACTCGAGAGAGGTTGCATGGGCAAGAGAGGTTTAGGCAGATTTTGTTTTAATTTACTTCATGTTTTAACAGATAAAGTGGCTAGTTTTATTTTAAAACTGAAAACAACATCCTTAATGATTTCAGTATGTTAAATAAATCAGCTAAAAACAATACTAATGGGACATTTGAAGAAATTAATTATCTACAGAAATTTGAAAGATAAAACAAATCCCATTATAATCTGCAAATGTACAGTATGTGAAAAATTAAAGGAAAGCTTTTTAATCAGAGTATAGCATCAAGTCAATGAAACTTCTGGGATATTGATCTGGTCAGTTAAGTAGCAGAGGGGGTTATTATTCAGCTTCAGCTGCTTTGGTGTTAATGAAATTAACAACAGGTGCACTAGAGGGGCAACAATGAGACGACCCTCAAAACAGGAATGGTTTAACAGGTGAAGGCCACTGACATTTTTCCCTCATCATCATTTCTGACTGTTTTTTCACTAGTTTTGCATTTGGCTACTGTCCGTGTTACTACTGATAGCATGAGGCGATACCTGGACCTTACAGAGGTTGCACAGGTAGTCCAACTTCTCCAGGATGGCACATCAATATGTGCCTTTGCCAGAAGGTTTGCTGTGTCTCCCAACACAGTCTCCAGGGTGTGGAGGACATTCCAGGAGACAGGCAGTTACTCTAGGAGATCTCGACAGGGCCGTAAAAAGTCCTTAACCCATCAGCAGGACCGGTATCTGCTCCTTTGGGCAAGGAGGAACAGGATGAGCACTGCCAGAGCCCTACAAAATGACCTCCAGCAGGCCACTGGTGTGAATGTCTTGGACCACACAATCAGAAACAGACTTCATGAGGGTGGCATGAGGGCCTGGTGTCCTCTAGTGGGCCCTGTGCTCACTGCCCAGCACCGTGGAGCTTGACTGGCATTTGCTATAGAATACCAGAATTGGCAGGTCCACCACTGGCACCCTGTGCTTTTCACAGATGAGAGCAGGTTCACCCTGAACACATGTGACAGACATGAAAGGGTCTGGAGAAACCACAGAGAATGTTATACTGCCTGTAACATTGTTCAGCATGACACGTTTGGTGGTGGGTCAGTGATGGTCTGGGGAGGCATATCCATGGAAGGACGCTCAGGCCTCTACAGGCAAGACAACGGCACCTTGACTGCCATTAGGTATTGGGATAAAATCCTTGGACCCACTGTCAGGCCCTATGCTGGTGCAGTGGGTCCTGGGTTCCTCCTTGTGCATGGCAATGCCCAGCCTCATGTGGCGAGAGTATGTAGGCATTTCCTGAAAGATGAATAAATTGATACCACTGACTGGCCCCCGCGCTCGCCTGACCTAAATGCAATAGAACACCTCTGGGACATTATGTTTCGGTCCATCTGACACCGCCAGGTTGTACCTCAGACTGTACAGGAGCTCAGTGATGCCCTGATCCAGATCTGGGAGGAGATCACCCAGGACACCATCTGTCATCTCATTAGGAGCATGCCCCAATGTTGTCAGGCATGCATACAAACACGTGGGGGCCATACAAACTACTGAATTTGATTTGGAGTTGCTGCAATGAAATTTCGGGAAAATGGACTAGCCTTGCCCATCATTTTTTCACTTTGATTTTCGGGTGTCTTTGAAATCAGCCCTCTGTAGGTTGGTAATATTCATTTCCTTTAAACGATGTGGCATCCTTTCGTTCCTAACACTGATATTACCCAGTCCATATCAGTTTAGATATCCAGCAGGATTTTTTTCCATTGAGATCTGATGTGTTTTCAAAGTGTTCCTTTAATTTTTTTGAGCAGTTTATATATATATATAAAATTTTATTTCAAATAGGTATTTGCTTAAGTTACACAAATCAGCTGGCAGAGAGAACCTGCCAGGGAGATGGGAAGAGCCAAATGTTACAAAGTGCTGAAGTGCTCCCTGTTTGGTGATGACAAATATATGACCAGAGGCCACTGTCACTGTCTGCTATTATGAGTGCCCCTGTGAAATAATTCCATGTTTGGCCAGAGCATGTTTTTATTTTGAAACCTGAAAAAAGCATAAAGGCTCTGGTAACTGTACTGAACAGCAGAGCTCACCTAAGGATGGTTGTAAGACATCACTCCTGTGTGAAGAGTGTACTAGCACATTAATGGCTACCATTGCATCATCCAGGTGGATGCTACACATTAGTGGTGATAGAAATGCTTCTTTACTGTCTATGTAAAGTGTTTTGAGCTGTATACAAAAAGTGCTATACAAATGTTATCAATTATTATTATTAAGAATGAGTTGGTTAACGAGCCTGATTTGAATACCAATGCAAAGGCTGATTGTTATCAGAACCCAAAGTGTCCTTGATTTTATCAGATCTTGAGTAGATTTTATTTAGGTCTTTGTTCAGTTGGAAGCCAGCTACAGCATAAGAAACCATATTTTTTCCTACTGTAGTTAGGTCATTAATAGAGAACTGCTTGTTTACTTTATCAGAGTTACAGTTGGTGGGCAATATTTATTATATTTTTGTGCCACATAAACTATAGCTTTGTGTCACATCAATAGCATTGTTTCACATACTGTGTTACAGCATTAAATAGTATGCTGAATAGTGGATGGCATATCATTTGACACAGAATTCACATTTTGATGAATTTGGCAATTTTACTACACAATCAGGCAACAGGGTAAGAACCTTTTTTGTCAGGTATAGTAATTGAAGTAAAAAAAATGAGGAAGCTGCTTTATGAAATTTATAATTGATTTAGATAAAAATATAACTAACAAGCTAGTTAAATTAGCAGTGAGCTCACAATTCATTTATTTAACAGACACACCAATAAAATCAATATAGTTGGGCATGAACAGAATGAGCAGATAAAGCATGTGGCAAATGAAATTTAGTGTAACTAAATGTTTTACATTGTAACACGCTTGTGCATATAGGACAGCTTAAGGGCTCTGGTTATGGTAACTCCATTCCCCTCCAAGGTATGGCATTGTGTACTAATGTAATTTCTTTTCCTCCCTCTGCAGATTGGAAGATTGACATCTCTAACACCAATGACATCACTTCCTGTGTTCGCCCACCTTTTATTGTTACTTTTTTATTAAAAGTTTAAAATAGGAAGATTAAATGACTAGATCAAATAGTGAAGCACAGAAAATAAATCAACAACATTAATGTTTAAAGTTCAGTTCCTTAGCCACTATAGATCACACATCAATCCATCTGTTTTAAAACCTGCTTAATTCCAACAGCACTGGCATAAGTCAGAATCTCACCTTGGATGAAGTACTAGTCAATTCAACTACACAGTGATGCACACACACTCAAAAACCAATAATGACTTTACATTCAGTAAACTGTCTTGTCAATAAATAGTCAGTCATGGTGCATCCTTTACTTTTTCTTTATTTGGCAGGGATTCGCATATAGTTATTTTATTGAAGTGTACTATAAAATACACTTTCACCTACATTCCCAACATTAAAGTTGAAAAAAGTAAAATGGTGGTAGGATTGGTGAAAGAAAAGAAGTAACAGATGAAGACAATCAATTGGGATATACTGTATATTTCTCACTCAACCACTTTTCCCCATAGTAAATATATGGAAGAATATTAACTGAGCTTTTTAAAGTCTGAGTATTAATTATATTAAAAATTTCTCCTAAAACATTTGTGCTGACACTTTATTATTGCAGTATTATTAATCCATTATTAATCCACCAAAACTATTACACACATCTCTAATAAAGCCAATAATTTAGCATATTTTGTTCACTCTTGCTGACTCATCATCAGCCAAGTTAGGAGTTAATTTTTAATGAAGCAGATAATCAGCCTTCAGAGGACAGTATCTCCGTTGTAAATATGTTTTGACATGCAAAGGGACAACTTTCAGTATCACTTAGCTCATTCATACCATCTGTCAAAGTATTAAACTTAAAACTCTTTATTTGTATATTAAATATCAAACTTTATTGATGATGTTTATTTTAAAATATTTATGTATTATTAAATACTGACCTTAAAGTCAAATGTGAACTTGTAAGCAGCTGTTCAAAAATAATCAGATTTCAGCTCACTAAAGTTGGTCTGAGTGCAATTCTTACATCCAATCAGCAGTAAATACAAATGCAACTACAAGTATCAGCTGTGTTTATTAAAGCTTTATTTCCACTCCAGCCTTTCAACAACAAATTGTATCACAGCTCTTCATTTTACAACACCATATTAATACCTGTATGGAAAGACACTCTTGCTTAACTGGTAACAAATGAATGAGATATGGAAATTAAAATCAAGTAGGAGAAAAATATGGAATTTTTGCAGAAATCACATGTGGATCTGAAAATCTACAAGGACATTATTTATTTTTAATTACCTTTTTTCATAAGCATATCAATGCAAGCAGACGTCTGTAGTTATTGTTGTGTACAGTTTAAAAATTCAGTAAAGTGTGTGGGCTCTATTCAGTCTCTTTCCCATGGATTTTTCCAGCGGATGGCTAAGAATAGCTCGACTGCTTTGTGATTATAAACTCAAACAGTATATTGTAATATTCAGCATGTTAATGAGTTTCAGCCTTGTTTATTTAGCATGTCAGATTTAGTTAGATAAGTTTAACAAGATACTGATTATTAGTTTCCTTTTCCTCTTTTTATTATAAATCCAATATTTTTTTGTTGCCCTCATCTACAGGTCACTTACAGCTCACAAAGGAGAGAGATATATACATTGATAGAAAGGGAGTATGATTATTGAAGTCATACACCAAGCTGCAGATTTATTAATTTAACATCTTCAGTTTCTAATGTGGCAGTGAACATGTTGTCCAGAATGTAATAAATTATTAGCTACAAAGACATTGCTGAGATTCTTCAGTCTCTCTAAGATAATTATTTACCAGTTACTTTGCCTTTCTTTGTAATGTTTTAGAGTTGTTTTTGCCAACGTAAGAGTGTACGAAAGTATTTGCTGTATGAAATATAACAAGCTTAATAAACATTTTCCATTCCATTTAAGCTAATCCAAAAGTGGGTGCATGGCAAGAACCATCTGAGAAACTGATGTGAATACACTATGAGGCACGCTTAGGGACAAACCAACACTTACTCGCTCATACAGGACCCATTTAGATGCATTTTTCATATACCTAGACAATAAATGTACTGACATGTGAATGGAGTCTCTACAAGCTCTAAGAGACAGCACTAACCAATCTCTTTGTTCCTCAAAATGTACATAATCAAGTAAAAGTTTCAGTTATATAAAATGTCAATGTGTATTTGTTTTACCCATTAAAATACAAGCATGCACAACTATGAATGTAACTCAGTAATAATCAACAGTTTCATAATACTTTTGTTTGGGTTGGCTGTACAGCTTTCCCACACACTGGAGTAAGAATGGTGCGTCTATGGTCAAAGTGGTAAAGCTTTGCCCTTGATCAGTCAGTTTCACTTGTTGTTTTCTAGGAATAAATAAGGTCACTCTACTCTCTGTTTCTACCAAAGAAAAGATAATGAGAAGAGATCGGCTTTTTTTTGGGATGAAGGTGTACCAGGGCTGAAATCCTTGTTGATTCATTAGAATCATGGTATGGACTTGCTCAATGTTGTTGTCAGCAGTTGATGGGGAAAGTTGCCCCACTCCTTCTTTGACCTCATATGAATTTCGGTTCTAATAGCCTCTCACTACTCAAAACAGTTAATGCATGTAAGCCCCAGCATTAAACCTACAACAAATTGACTTGGAGACAGCAGTTCTTTCCTCTACACCAGCCAGGCAGACATATATGTGGATGTTTTGTGTCGTACCATATCTCAATTTCTTTTACTTTGCTTAAATTCTTTAAAAAAAGCGCACTTGCTTTGTTATGTCTGTGTCTTTTGTGAAAGTGTGTATTTGATATTTGGACTTCAGTCTTCACACATTACACACTTCAAGTCAGCATTTGACTAATTATTAATAGAACATTGTCACAAACTTGACCACACGTCATAGCGAGGTTTGGGGCATCCACCCATATAATTGGTTTCCTGGCTGCAAAATTGCAAACAAAAGATAGCACTGGCGTGTACAAATCAGATTCCAAAACAGAACTGAGGGAGTAGGGGAAAGGTGGCGGCATTTTAAAGGGGAAGACACGAAGTGAGGTCAAAGGGGTCGGGCTCATAAGGGTCTTTACCCAAAGGCTCGGATCCAGAAGTGACATCAACAGGGCCACATGGAATATCCTGTGAATGGTCTGCAGGAAAGGGAGAAAAAGAATCAGTGCACTCTGCCACATCCCGGTCTGATTCGCAATTGTCCTTACTCAAGCCGTTTAGCTGCCTCCCATGTGCACGTGTGTGACAACATGAAAAAAGTATCTGTTCTAGTTACGTGTTCAACATTTCTTGCTTCGCATTTCCTGTCATCCTACACTTACACAGATCGTTGTAGATACGGAACACACATGAAATGTATGTGTTCCAAATAACAATATATTATTTACCCTATACAATTCAAGGCACCTCACACCCTGATAAACAGACTTGAGCTCGGAGAACTTTGTGTACAACTAAAGCTGCATTGGCTGACTGTTCCTTGCGCTCTTCGACACATTTGCAAAACAAAAGATGCTGATGAGGACGTTTCAGGAAATTTAAGGTGGCTCGGGATTACAAGTTTTTTCGTAGGCTTCATGGAGTCTAGTGTTAAGGACTCCAGCAGCACTCCCATTATGCAAGTACATGGACCAGATGCATGGGTAGGCGGCCCCAATAAAATTGTTTCACTGTTTCATCCACTCAAAGGCGCTTTAAATAACATTTATTATTTTTTGTGAACATTCTTTATCCAGGAATTATTACATATTAATTATTTTACTCAGAATACATTTTCTACAGGCATTGTCCTAAGTTAAGGCCTCATTTGCCCAAGACAATCATGCTTGAAACAAGGCATCTTCCATAAACCATTTGGGATAATGATATTCAGAAAAGAGAAGTAAGGTGGAACATCCAACCTTCCCTTCAAGTCCCCACAATATAGAGCCCAGGATGGCTGCCACAAATCCTTTACTTGTGTTTGCATTATAAAGAAAAACTATACAGTCACACACACTGTATATGAAACCAGAATTACTTCTTTTGAATTTGTATTGCCGTCTTTCAGTTTTTAAAGATGTAATGTTTAGAAAGGAATAGAAGATACTTAAGATATTATAAGACACATAATGCTTTAGTAATCAAACCTCTGCAACACATAAAAATAAAGCACTTTCATATTAAATGGGATGTAAATGTCAAAAATATTCTATAGATTAGATTTACTTGAAGATGTGTTTCATAAAAATGGATACAGTCTCAGTATATAGTATATAACTACTTCTTTTAACAAGACGGTCTATCCATTAATGTCAATTTTAATTTAAAAATAATTTACACATAAAGACAGCAGCCTAGAGGTTTTGTGTATTTTTTACACTATTATAATCTTATATGTTTTTCTACCATTTTTATTAAGTCACCACCAAATAACAGATAATCTGTTGTCAGCATGCCAGTCTTATTGGGGTCCGCACTGAAGAGTTCATGTTATGGGTGTACCAGTAGCTGGAGCAAAGCACAACAGATTTGAAAATAGCCCATGGGCTTCTAATTGTGCTTTCATTGGTTCACATGGCAACAAGAAATTGTAAACTCTAAAGGTTTTCCACCAGGGGATTCTCGCAAGCTGATCTGTGAATACTGGCAGCCATTCAGACACAGCAGGAGGGCGAAATGGAAACAAGCCATTTTTTAACTTTGATCTTTGAAACAAAATAGTTTTTGACCTATGTTTGAGCAATTTGTGAGGTTAATTTTTTTAATAGGAGATAATAGAAATAAGGATCAAAGTAAGTTCAATTCAAGAGAACTTGGTTATAACAGAATGGGCGAAATATACTATATTATAAACTCCTTAAATAACTATGAAATTAAATTTCTATGCTGTTTTATTTTAATTATTATCAGTAACTTCGCAATGATTTTTAATCATCTGTGCTGTATTTTAGACAGGTGGATCAAATAATAGAGTAAATATTTAACCTCCTAGCTTGATTATGCCCTCTGAGATTTATTGTACATTATACTACAAACTGACAAGAAAATATACATATCCAGCATTTCATTAAGTTTTATCACAAAGAACAAAATACTCCCTGAAACCCCAATAAGGTACCAAGAACAAATACATCTCAGGTTTCTACAGTATAATTAGGCACAGAGGCAGCAATTTTACATTCATTTGATGTGTGCAAAACCTATAAAATAAACAAATTAAACACAATTTTATGAAAGTGTGTAACACATTCTTTACATATTTAGGAATCATAAACTTCAAAGTTCTCTATTTGAGCTTCCTTCAGAAAGCATCAAGCTTGATCTTTCCAGTTAAAAATAAAAATGAGGCTTTGCCTGCAGAAGTAGGCCTCAATGCTCCACAGAGGCCTGCAATCAAGTGGAGCCTTACCCCAAAATCCAGAACAAACAGTCCCAACAAATAATGGAAAAGGCTTTTTAAAAATTAAAAAACTCAGGAAGTGCGGAAGGAACTGTAAACCCATTGGGATGAATAACAAAAGTAGTGTGCTTTTTTATAGTATTTAGAAATGTATTAAACGACAATTTAAAAAACAAGAACAAAAACAAAGGCAGAAAGAAAAGTGATATCAAAAATAAGGCCCAAATGAAAACCTGAAGTAACCAAAACCAGTCTGTAATCCCTTTGTTTCTACTAGTGCATAATACAGTCATACAGAATAATAAGTCAACTGAATAATTTTCAATAACAAAATACTAACAGAAAATAACTTTCAAAATGAAACTCAGAAGATGGGAAAATTATTTTCAAAAAATAAAACAGATTAGCCAGGGATGAGACACTGGCTATTTCCTAACACTTCAAAAAAATATATACATTATTTTTGTGTCATTGGAAAAATCTATAAGAAATACAGCTTACTTCCTGCAAATTAGAGATTTTACCCATCATATTAAAACTCAGTGCCAAAATACTATCAAATTTTATTACTGCAGAAATATTGCTATGAAAATAATCTATAGATAATGTAAAATTCCAGAATTATATCAATGACTGCAATACAAATAAATATATGTTAGGGCTGGGAAATTAATACAGAAATTCTGAAGTACATACACACTGACTCACAAATTTAGTGTAGAATCAACACAGAGGAATAAAAAAAATGGTATAGTTTAAACTGAAACAATTACATTAAACTTGAACTGTTAACAAAATACTACTTGAGTAAGTACAATCTGAATTTGAATTCCTTCCCAACAGGCAAGTTGAAAAGAAGGCAATAAGAAAACGAGGCTAATGTATTAATTATCAAATTAGCATAGCATATGAGACACAGATTTGTCAAAGTAAAAATTAAATGATCGAAATGACTGTTGACTCTGAATGCACTGCTGAAGACGGATTTAATTAAAAGAATACACCTCTCTTAAATGGACATATATTAAAACTTTAGTTATAACTCCGTAAATACTATCCTCATTATTCATCACCATCAACAACTTGATAGTTATACACTACACAAGTGTTTTTCAACTGCTGCGCCATAGAAGTAACAGTGTAGTGCCCCTGGGTCCAGACCTGAGAGGGACACGCTCCTAAGGTGGTCCAGACCTGTCTGAGGAGGACGGGACTACCTGGAGAAGCTGACATAAAATCAGTTTTGTGATTGCCGTTTTTCAGACATAGTACTTAGAGAGCTCTTTAACAGCCAGGAGGTGTGTCAGGGGTCTATCTGCCTAGGTTTGTGTTCACTGGTAAGTCTCGCAAAACCAAGGGACAGTGAGCATACGTCTTTCCTCTGAACCCATGTCTGGGTTAAGGACTGCCTGTATGAGCAGGAAAAGGGATGACACAGCTGAAAAATGCATCCAAAGTGCTGTGCCTGCTAATGGCAATCCCGAAGCTGCTTTTTTTGCTGCCACCTGTCCTGTCCCTTTGGACAGTTTCACATTTAAGATATTTAATGTTTTTGTGGTTGGTAGAATCATTGTGTGCCTTGAGATTTTTTGGGTTATAAACAATGTGCCACCACAGAAAAATGGTTAGAACACACTGCTGTACCTACACCTTTGTTCCTAGTATGCTAAAAAAGATCTCTCCAGCAGCTATCTTGTTTAAAAACTGACACGATTTATTACTTGGATGGTTATATTGACATGTGATGTCTCATTGTGAACCACGTAATATGAAATGTTGTACCTATAAATGAAAATTAAGATAGGATATAAATACAGTACTGTATGTGTATGTAATTCTTTATACACACTTAATTTTCTGGTATTATTGTTTTGTAATGTTAAAAAAAATTACATGAAAATGCTGCCCTGACCAAAGCACACGTTAGACAGGCTACATTAATCACATAAATTAATGTGTTAACTTTTCAAGTCATATATATATATATATATATATATATATATATATATATATA
>JANRMT010062792.1:112842724-112854811 GCA_026402145.1 Polypterus bichir lapradei | reverse complement strand
CATCTTCAAGAAATTTGGTAGGTGGCTTCCGTACGTTAACCAAAACCAATGTACGTACTTATTTCGGTGGTATGACGCCACTGTCGGCCGCCATATTGAATTTTCCAAACATCACTAATTCTCCAACTTCCCGTGTAGGTAAAAGGCTGAAATTTGGCAGGCTCATTCCTTACAGCTTACTTACAAAAGTTAAGCAGGTTTCATTTCGAAATTCTACGCGTAACGGTCATAACGGTTGACAATGTTCGCCACGTTCAACTTTCTTATTTATGGCCCCATCTTCACGAAATTTGGTAGGTGGCTTCCCTGCGCTAACCAAAACTGATGTACATACTCATTTCAGTGGTATGATGCCACTGTCGGCTGCCATATTGAAGTTTCCAACATCATTAATTCTCCAACTTCCCGTGTAGGTAGAAGGCTGAAATTTGGTACTTATTTCGGTGATATGATGCCACTGTCGGCCGTCATATTGAACTTTTCAACGGTCTTTGTTACTTATGGGCCCATCTTCAAGAAATTTGGTACGCGGGTTCCCAACGCTAACTGAATCCTACTTACGTACATATATACGTCCATATCCTGCAGCTCGGTCACCGTGTGAGGCGGCGTTGGGTCCCCCATCCCAATTATTGATTATGACAGCAGCAATCCAAGCTGTGAGATTTGAAACAAGATTACTGTTCACATGGCCAACTGTACTTTGCATGCTCAAGAGTAAGCTCAGTGCACAGCTACAGCTTGGTCATATTACAACTGGAGGGCCGAATTGACAACGTGGCATACAAAGAGATCCTTAAATAATTATTGGTATATTTTCCCTCAGTTTAAAAAGGTTTAATTTTCTTCTTAATAAAAATTTTAAGGCAGTACTTCGCCGCTGCGAAGCGCGGGTATTTTGCTAGTATATATATATAGATGTATAACAATCTGGATAGTAAGACAGCGAACTAATGTTCTCTGTTCAAAGCATTAACCCCAAAAAATGCATCTATAAAGCAAATAAAATTTTAATACAAAGACATAGTCCACAAACAAAGCACAAAGACACGGTCCTGGGGCCTTATGTATAAATGGTGCATACGCAAGGAAATGTTGCGTACACCCGTTTCCATGCTCACCTTGTGATGTATAAAAACGAAACTTGCCGTAAAGCCACACACATTTTCATGCCAGGTCAATCCCTTGCGTACGATCTCCACTCATTTTTCATACTGGAGGCACCCAAGGTCATAGCAGTGCTACTTTTCTTGTGTAGTTTCCCTTTATTTTTTAGATGCACATACCTGATGCGGCTTTATCAAATACACCAAAATTAACAGCATATGGTTTATTAGTTTAAGGCATCTGATTGTAATCAACCTGTAACCATATAATGGTGGACAGAATGGCCAAACTATTCCAAATACTATAGCTACTTTAGCGTTGCCACTGTCAGTGCACCACTCAAAGTATTTAACACACTATATCTGAGTGTGGAATCACAACTGTACAGCAGCTGAACGGATTATCGGGATACAGCATCTAGCACATGCTGTTTCAGCCATGCGCACAGTCTATTTGAACTCCACCCACACAGTACGGCAAAAACTTCAGAGTCTTTCCTGTAGGGACCTTGCACTTCAGAAACAATTTCATCCCCAGAGCTCTAAACGCACTCAATCAGTCCATCAAGTGTTCCTTATAAGTACAATCACCTCACTGTAAACTTGCACTACAGTTATAATATTGCATTACCTGAGCCACTTTATAAAGCGCATATTTACATATAATGACGACTGGCTTCTAAGTTGATTTAGATTTCCAAGCGCTATCTTTTTGGAGCTCTTGATATAATTTTTAAGATGAAATGCAGTAAAGCATGTTTATTACATTATACAGATATGTTTTAAACTTCAATAAAATAATGTATATTGTTAATAATTAAATAAGTGAGGACACGGTGGACAGCGGTAGCGACGAGCTGGCTCCCCATTCAGGGATTGTTCCTGCCTGTCGCTGTATGCTTGCTGGGACTGGCGCAACCCTTGATGGATAGATGGATGGAATAATTAAACATGTACTACGAAGATGTTTCAATGTTCCATAAAAGTTTTGAAGAATAGGCGTTCTAAGCTTACAGATGGCTTGGCATCTATTACTGAACTGATCGTGTGGTGAAAGAAAAGGAAGGACAGGAATTTAGTATGTTTGAGAGAGACAGTACTGCTGCAATAAATTATTTAATTGAAGGTCGCACACGGGGCAGAAAGCATCTTGCAGGAGGCAGGAACAGTCTCTGGACAGGGCGCCAGCACATCACTAATACTGTGCCACTGTGTCCCCATGTTTAATACATGCTTTAATTCATATCATTATGAAAATGATATCAAGCATAAATCTTAATATAAAATTGTTCAGAGAGCTGTGATATCATGAATGTAATGATGTGTCCTGTCTGTGGAAGAGAAAGCCCATTTAAGAAGCATGTAGTGAGTCACACACATAGACTACATAGAAGAACATATACAATATGAAGCATTTAATGTGCTACTTTAGTTTCAATGGGATTAGAGAAAACTAGTAAATTAAATGATTTTAAGATGAAGTTTATGACATTCTATTTTAATGACAAAATAAACTATGTGATTAAAATGGAAATTCCAAGATTACAGTTGACCAGGGCCGGATTTTCCTATAGGCTAACTAGGCTTCAGCCTAGGGCCTCAAGATCAAGAGGGGCCTACATTCAAATTGTTAGCAATTTGAACAAACTTAAAAATGGGAGGTGAAAGGGCCTAATAAGTGGAATAGCCTAGGGCCTTTTTTCATCTAAATCCGGCCCTGCAGTTGACATTTGGACATTTTTTTCAACTGTGTCCCTATTTTGTTTTTCTTATCTCTGTACCGTATGCTTCCATTTGACACTCAGATGGTGGGCTACGACTCTCCTTTTCATGGCGACTTTGATATCTGACCACTTCTTATTTATTTCGACTTCCTTTATATCACTGCTTAAACCAACAAATAGTATGTTTTCCTTGCCTCTACTTGGTATTTGCTGAAATTCTTCTTTTTCCCCGATGCTTTTGCCGTTGTCTTTTGACAGAATGCAAAACATAAGGAGCTATTTATATTGATTTGCATATTCAAAGATGCGTAATTCTCGGAGGAGTCTGGGAGGGATGACAGATGCATGCACGAGCATTACATTTCACGCAGACAGGGATTTATGTAGTGGAAGAACGTGGAAGTGTGCGTACGCACAGATTTATGCATCTGGATTTTTTTGTTTTAGTGTGAATTCTACACATGGCATACATAATTTTGTATGTCAAAGTTGCTTACACAGTGCTTTCCCACAATTCAGCCAATCACTAAACTAGTAAGTGTGTTGGTGAAATTTACAAATATGTCCTAAGTGCAGCTACACTCAAAGAACTTCTTATGTCAACTAATGTTAGCTGACTTTAATAATGTGTAGAGGTCCTGAGATTTATGTGGCAGTAATAAATAATCCTCAGCTAGGTACTGTGACATCAGATAATATCTGTTTAAGCAGTATCTAAACTATTAGACATAACATTACTCCATTTCTTCAGTAAAGCAGTAGCTTTATTGATGTAATGTTAGCACGCTTACTGTAAGTAGGACAAAATTAGATTTCTAAACACAACTGCAAGTACAGCATAAGCTGTTTCTACATGTTACTGGTTTTTTTTTTTGGTTTTTTTTTTTCGGGAGTTCTGACTGTTGACTTGAAGCCATCTCTCTGTTCAGTCACAACAGGTGACTGTCAACTGTAGTAATTTGACAATTCATGAAACTGCTATAACCCCAATAGATTCAGGCTGCAGTCTTCCACAGCTTCACTTTGTTAAGGAGGTTGTTGCTTTACATTATACTTAAGTGATGTTATGCTATATGCCCAGTTACACTATAGTTAGGATTTGGGTTGCAGGAGGAGCTATCTGACTCAAGTCAGGTAAACCAGGTAACCAAAACATGTAATTCAATTGGTGGTCCCAAGGAGCTCCTGAATTGTGGAAGTCAGCAAACCCCCTTCAGGCCCTCCACATCAGTCTTCTGATCACAGGCCCTACGCACAGTGCATGATCTGCATATAGGACAGGGGGTCGGCTCTGGATAGAAGGATGCACTTATTTTGTATTATCCACCTCTTTTGGTCATGACTGCTGCGTTTTTAGTGAAGACTAGCAATATAACAAGAAGCACAAGGTTTAATGGAGGAAACTCGTAAAAGAAAATGTAAAGGACAGAGCTGGAGACAATGCCTGAAAAACATCTTAAAAAGGCTGTCATTGTTAGAAACCATCTATATGCATATAAGTTCTAACATAAATGCTGTTCCTTTAGATGTATGGATTTTATCTGTTTTTAAAAGTAAGGAGAGCATGTAGTTCTTGAGCATATCTACTGTTCAAAGGCAGTGATTAATATTTGGACGTTATTATTTACCTTAAAAAATGCATAATACGTAATAAAATGTAAATCACAACAGACTCTTGCAATTCACAGTTGTCTTTTAATCATTAGGTAGGCAGTGAGGTGTAGCAGTTAAGACTTTGAACTTTAAACCCTGAGGTTGCTCTTTGTGACCATGAGCACATCACTTCACCAGCCTGACTCGAATTGGAAAAACTAAGGAAATAAAACCAGTTCTTTCTCAGGTGTTGTATGTCGTCTTAGATTAAGGCATCAACCAAATAACTAAAAACAATAATAATCGCAGTATTTCTGTACACCACAAAGGTTAAGAATATCTGAAATTAAAAATTATACAAATTTTAATATTTATATTTTGTGTACATATAGAATTATGTAAGTATTCATGAAACAGGCATCTGTGATTCTTTTGAAATTACTTCATAATTTCATAGATTTGTATTTTTAAACAGATGGTGTTAAAATATTACTTTTGTTACTGATATTCAATGGAAAAAAAAGACTGAACAAGGAACTATTAAATGTTGAAGACAAGCTAAATTCTACTGGTATAGTAGTAAGGTTTCTGTACTTTGTCCGGTCATTTGGGATTTAGCTCATACTCTTAACTTTCAATGTTAATTTTTTTGTTAAGTGAGAATTCTTTCAACAACATACATTAACTAATCAAGATAGTTTATATAATTTATTTTTTGAAGCTTTGTAGCATTCTGGATAGTCGTACAGAATATCTGAAGTGTTCTTCTAGATTTGTATAGCTATAGTCACCGTATTTTCCCAAGATAAAAATGGAGGACGCAGAAATAAAAAAACACTTTCTTCATATAAGTGGTGTATGTGTGTGTGTTTGGGATGGTGGCGTTTGGAGCTTCTCTCCATGTAACTCTAGTGTGGAATTGTACTTGCTAACTTTTATTAAGTGTGCAGCGGTGCATTTAGTCCATCTGTGCACCATTGGAGAACCACTGAGCTATGGCATTTATCTGATGTTTGTTTTGAATTATATGGTACGCAGAACTTAAAAAAAAGGTTGCAAATTGAAAAAAGTAAACTAGGCTGAGAACGATGAACCACAATGTGAAAAACCTGGATCTAACAAATCGTGGGTGACGTGAGCATGTTTTTACATTATGCTGCATCCACCCTTACAAAGCCTCTATTAATATACCGACTGTCTCGTGGACATGCACACACATATATATATGGGAACAAAACTTGAGCATGTTCAAATTCACATCTAAGGTATTTTAATACCTCTCCTTCCAATCCTTGATTAGATTAACCTCCGAGATTCATTTTTACTTTTTGCAGTAAATTAAACACTTCACACCTCTTTTCTTTTACTTCAGAGGCTGGTGGCGACAAGCTGCCGGGGAAGGAACCAGGCTGCGTATGGAGCCACATAAACCTCCACAGGACCATGCAGCCACGACAGCCAATGACAGATAACATTGCACTGCTGAAGCAAAGGTGAAACACTAGTCAAAGCATCATCTTGCTTTCTTCTTCTGCTGCACACTAGAGGTAACTGCTGTGCTTTTTTTTCTATTCACTTTCTCATGAAACAGACAGGTTCTTAAAAAGTTTTTTTTTCTTCCTTTGGTATTGCCTGGGTAGGCACATTATAACAAATGGACAAACTGACAGTTTCGTAAAATCAGCCTGAAAGCCCAGATATGTGGCTAAAAAGAGAACATTTCTTGGGAAATTTGGGTGCATGGAAACCCTATGTATAGAAACAGCACCTCTTTTTAGTATATGCAGATTATTGCTTTCTTGCCATATAGTTCTTTTCAGAGGTGTCAAGTTGATGTTAAGATTTTAGATTTTTGTAATTTTTAAAAGAAGGTTTGTCAAGTGGGAGGTGTCATTTATATAAAGTAATGTGATTTTAAGTAAAAAAAGTTGCATCCATGTATGCTAAACCTTTCACATTTTTGGGATTGCTAGATATTTCTGACACTTGGTCATCTTTGCAATATTCACAGGCACCATTTTATACCTCTATATAGTCCTGTGTTCTATTTGGTAAAAGCAGGTGGAGGAAAATAGCATAAAAGAAAATAGTATATAGTTAACACACTTTTGTTAGTTAAAAAAACAATATTTGATTTTATTTTGTTAAAAAATGAAAATAAGTCTTGGTTTTATGTTTAGGATTAAATGATTGTTTTATTTATGGCTTTCACTAGTTCAAGATGAAGATAGTATTTTTTTTGTTTAGAGACCAAGAGCACTGAATTTAGAAGGGGCTGTGGTAAATGTTTAAAGCAAAAACATTTATTTATTTATTTGTGTGTTTATTTTTTCCATAAGAAGCTTTTTTTCTAGGTGAATGATGGGTATTATAAACTGGCCATGCATTCTCCACCAGTGGTGGTGCATTGTTTAATTTCAGGAAGTAATCTCTATCTTTCTGAAAGTCCAGTGTCTGGGATACCATTATGTTGCACTGAATAATGAGTTAATTCCTTAAACATTTTTGGTTTTCCAGATAGTTTTCTAGGAAGGCAGCAACAATATTTTGTTTTGTAAACACCCTTGTGTTTATTTATGTAGTTATTGGTCAGTCATTCTGAATAATAAACTAGAGATTTTTGATCACTTAATTTTTTTAAAAACTCTTAAAAAAAGTTATTTTTCATATATATATAGTTAACTATTAGACACTTTTGCTCAAAAATGACTTTTTATGATATGTTAAACTTTGTTAATTTTTTTGACCACAGTAGTTTATTTTACAGCAGTTTAAAAAATTGGTGAATTTGAATATGGTTTTGTTTTGTATACATTTTATTTGACCTTTGATAATTTTATTATTGTTATGTTTAAAAATGCAATGACACAACAAACCATCAGTAAGGGACATGGTCATAAAGCTTGGTGTGGAAGAGAACACTTTGTCCAATATCATGGATACTTTAAAATTATTCAGAGAGTGTATGTTACTGAGTATTTATGGTTAAGACTTTTGCTTTGTTTGAAAGAATGTTAAATTTAGATTAATATTCTGGATTAAGTGCATATTCATTTGACTCTGGGTTCTGACTATTCCCGTTGCCTAAATGCTACCATTTGGGCTCACCTTCTTCCATCCAAAAAATAATATTTTGCTTATTTCTGTGCAGGCTGAAGAATACTGAGTTATATTATTCATGTTCTGATTTACTGCTGTGGAACACTGAATGAATAAAATGATATTACTTGTAATTAGAAAAAAACAGACAAAGCCACAATGGTAAAATGAGAGTTCCTGTACATGGTAGTGTAATGAAAACAGGCTGCTCCATTCAGGTGAGAGGTATATCAATGGGGATGTTGTCTACCATGCCTGCAATAATTTTATTTTGAAATTTGCAATTGTTTCATCAGAGTGTGTGTCAACCTCCTAGCTGTAAATGTCCATGTACTTTTAATTCCGAAATTCCATTTGAAAAAAAAAGTTTTTTTTTTCCGCCAAAGGCCCCATATACCAGCAACAAGCAATGATGTTAAATATTAGTGCCCTGGTGCAAATCACTGTCTTCTTTCCACTGGCTCACAGTCACTGCCACTGTTCTTGAAAAGTCTTCTTTTGGTCCTCTTATTGTCGTTATTGAATGTTGCTTCCCAAGTGTGAATTGCCTTCTTTCTTCTGTAGGCAACTTGATAATCATCATCAAAAAAGCCACAATTATAATCACTCATGTTGCTTTAGTATGAAGACAATTATAGATAACTCTGTAAAACTGTTGGCACTATATACTATAATCTCTTCTGAAAAGACGTTTAAAGTTTTAACACAACTTAGAGTATAGACAAGGGGCAAAATCAGCAGGTGGACTGCGTGGTGTACAATGCCAGTGGAAGGGGTGTGATACTGTCCAGGGATCATCTAATACTGTATTTAGGCACCGCCGTGAGTAGCAGCCTTTCCAGCAGCTCTGTGTAGGACTTTATCTTTCTACCTTTTTCTGTATCTCTCTGATCACTTCTATCACTTTCTTTTATGTGGAATTGTTTCCTTGACACTTTTTACTACATGGACATGGATTTGTACACGCCGATACTTGTCTATTCAGATAGTCAATTTCTAGCTCTGAGAACAAAGGCCCATGCGGGTGTGGTTCTCTATTTACCTGATGAGGTAAGAAGGCTGTATCGTGGCAGTAGAGCCGATGTTAAGCTAATGGCTAAGCGGATAGCAAGGAAGTGGCGATACAAGCCTTCGGTACCTTCTGTGATCCTGGGAAATGTGAACTCACTACAAAATAAGATCGATGAACTGGCTGTGCTGGTGAAAAACATCAGGACCTACATAGAATGCGTTTTGTTATATTTTTGTGAAACGTGGCTAACAACTAGCATCCCAGATGCTAACATGGAGCTACCCGGGTTTAGCACAGTTAGAGCGGACAGAGACGCAAATACCTGTGGGAAGCGGAAAGAAGGAGGACTTGCTGTTGGCTGTAAGTCTGCGTCTCTATTACTTGCCCAGAGAGTTTGGACACGTCATTGTTGTTATTGTTTACATCCCTCCTCGCTCGGACGTGGAGATAGCGGGTGACATCATCCACTCCGCTGTTGCTAAACTACAAACACAGCACCCTGAGGCACTTGTGCTAATCTCTGGAGATTTTAACCATGTGACGCTGGACAAAACATTACCTGCCTTCTCCCAGTATGTGGATTGAAACACCCGGGTAAATAGGATTATTGACCTACTGTATGCAAACGTTAAGGACGCATACAGCGCCACCCCGCTGCCTGTGCTTGGGAAAGCAGATCATAACATGATTCTGCTTCATCCTCACTACAAACCAAGAGAGAGGGAGCTACCTACAACCACACGCTCATTCAGGGAGTGGTCCCCTGAGGCATTGGAATGACGGACTGGGATATCCTGCAGGGGTCACATAGTGAGAACATTGAGGAGGTTGTTGACTACACTACTGACTACATCAACTTCTATATGGACGTTGTAGTTCCAGTAAGAACAGTACGCTGCTATGCTAACAACAAGCCATGGATTACAAGTGACATCAAGGGCCTTTTGAACCAGAAGAACAGGGCTTTTAAAGGCGGTGATCAGCTTGAGCTCAAGTGCGTGCAGAAGGAACTCCGAGTCCAGCTCAAGGCGGCAAAGGAGCAGTACAGGAGAAAACTGGAGCCAAAGTTGCAGAATAACAGCATGAAGGAAGTGTGGGATGGGATGAAGATTATCACTGGCTGTAGCTCGAAGCGGGGTGCCACCATTGAGAGAGACAGGGAGAAAGCAAACCTGATGAACAACTTTTTTAGCAGGTTTGACCACCCTAACCCACTCTCACTCTCACCTCAGAGTACTGCATCCTCCACCCATCCTTCTGCTGATACCAGCATAGTAGAAAGTTTTCCCCCACCCACAATTACAGCAGTTCAGGTAAGCAGAGAGCGGAGGAGACTTTGTGCCAGCAAAGCAGTGGGTCCAGATGGAGTATCTCCATAACTGTTGAAGGCCTGTGCGCAGTGACGTAGCTAGGGGGGGGCGGAGGGGGCGGTCTGCCCCGGGCGGCACATTTTTGGGGGCGGCATTATTGGCCACAAGGCTCAGTACAATTCGTGTGTAAGCAGCAGGGTTCAGAAAAATATCACTTATGTATGAAAAAAGTCAAATTCTCTGATTTTTAACCACAAATGCTTGAAAAATAATGTTCAGACTGGACTTCTGCATCAGACACAGCAGTTGAAATGTATGAGGCAATGACAAAAATAAACATAAACGTTACACCGATAATAATTTCTAGGAAGATAAACAACTAATTTACAATTTATAATTTCATTTTGTTATTAATCCGAATGCGTTCTTGCTCTGCGCAGAAAACATCCCCACCTATTACTTTGGTTCTGGTTTTTGTAGCGTAATTATATTAAACTAATAATTAGAACACGGCTTATCAGTGCATCTATACTATATTCTTCTCTAGTTGATGCTTATAAATGTATATAAAAATTATTACTGTTTATATATGAATAAATCTATGCAAAATGTATCTTAATTTTTCTCTATACGTTATTTTAATTTTCTATTTAAATAGTTTAACATATTTAGATATGTTGGAGGGCAGCAAATTGAAGCCCCGAAGCGGCACAAACTCGAGCTATGCCACTGCCTGTGCGTTGGAGCTGGGGAGTCCTCTACAGTGCATCTTCAGCCTGAGCCTGGAACAGGAGAGAGTCCTGAGGCTTTGGAAAAAATCTTGCATCACCCCAGTCCCAAAAGTATCACGTCCTAGTGAGCTGAATGACTTCAGGCCTGTTGCCCTGATGCCACATGTGATGAAGACCATGGAGCGGCTGCTGCTTCACCACCTGAGGCCACAGGTCCGCCACGCCCTGGACCCTCAGCAGTTCGTATACCAGGAGAAGGTGGGAGCGGAGGATGCCATCATCTACATGCTACACTGATCCCTCTCCCACTTGGACAGAGGCAGTGGTGCAGTAAGAATTATGTTTCTGGACTTCTCTAGCGCCTTCAACACCATCCAACCTCTGCTCCTAAAGGACAAGCTGACAGAGATGGGAGTAGATTCATACCTGCTGGCATGGCTCATGAACTATCTTACAGACAGACCTCAGTATGTGCGTCTTGGGAACTGCAGGTCTGACATTGTGGTCAGCAGCACAGGAGTGCCGCAGGGGACTGTGCTTTCTCTGGTCCTGTTCAGCCTATATACATCGGATTTCCAATACAACTCAGAGTCCTGCCACATGCAAAAGTTCACTGACAACACTTCTATCGTGGGCTGCATCAGGAGTGGGCAGGAGGAGGAGTATAGGAACCTAATCAAGGACTTTGTTAAATGGTGCAACTCATACCACCTACAACTGAACACCAGCAAAAACAAAGAGCTTGTGGTGGATTTTAGGAGGCCTAGGCCCCTCACGGACCTCGTTATTATCAGAGGTGACAGAGGGTACAGACCTATAAATACCTGGGAGTGCAGCTGGATGATAAACTGGACTGGACTGCCAATACTGATGCCCTGTGCAAGAGAGTACAGAGCCAACTATACTTCCTTAGAAGGCTGGCGTCCCTCAACATCTGCAATAAGATGCTGCAGATGTTCTATCAGATGGTAGTGGCGAGCTCCACCTTCTACCCGGTGGTGTGCTGGGGAGGTTGCATAAAGAAGAGGGACGCCTCCCGCCTGGACAAACTGGTGAGGAAGGCAGGCTCTATTGTAGGCACGGAACTGGACAGTTTGACATCCGTGGCAGAGCGAAGGGCACTGAACAGGCTCCTGTCAATCATGAAGAATCCAATGCATCCACTGAACAGTATCATCACCAGACAGAGGAGCAGCTTCAGCAACAGACTGCTGTCACTGTCTTGCTCCACTGACAGACTGAGGAGATCATTCCTACCCCACACTATGAGACTCTTCAATTACACCCGGGGGGGTAAACGCTAACAAGATTATTGACTGTTATACTTGCCTCCCACTCTCCACCTTACATTTTTTAACTTGCACTGCATTTTTATCACTCTTTAATTAATATTGTTTTTATCAGTATGCTGCTGCTGGAGTATGTGAATTTCCTCTTGGGGATTAATAAAGTATCTATCTATCTATCTATCTATCTATCTATCTATCTATCTATCTATCTATCTATCTATCT